>CAEFZP010000441.1:0-504697 GCA_903064625.1 Mallotus villosus | reverse complement strand
TTAGCCATCTATAGTTACAAACTCACTCTAACTGTTAACAGACATGACACATTCATATCATATGGGGCCTTAGTTTCTGGGTAACACATAACACCCAAAAGCACAAAGTCAGCACGTTTTCCATGTGTGGTACATTAACATTCACACTGGTGAT
Source organism: Mallotus villosus (assembly GCA_903064625.1). NCBI lineage: Eukaryota > Metazoa > Chordata > Actinopteri > Osmeriformes > Salangidae > Mallotus > Mallotus villosus. The sequence goes on along the minus strand of CAEFZP010000441.1, from coordinate 504,543 downwards.
GTCATAAAACACCTGTGTATGGATCTATAACTGTACCCTGTTGGATTGTGAAGATGATCCTCTTAAGTCAACAGGATAAGAGGAAAAATATCCAGATGTGGTGTATAATTAATATACGTTAAAGTTCTATTTATTGTAGAAGTTTCAAATATCAAGATCATCTTGAGATCTTAATTGCCTCAACATTTAACACATTTGACCCCATATTTCAAAGTTCATTGGAAGAAACCCTATTCCCCCATGGATCTCCAAAGGCCTCATCTTACATTGACAATTAGCCATGAGTCATGCTTTTGTTGTGTTCCTGTGTTTGTGTTTGCACTACTGTATGTTGAAGTTGGGTGTGTATGAAAGGAATAGTAATGGAAAGTTTGTGTTTTACCCAAAGCCCATCATCAGATGCACTACACTGGGGAAAGTCCTGAACTCTCAAATGAGCCTCACCCTGGGAAGTCAAGGCTGTAGAAACTTGGCAGCAATCAGCATGTTAATGTCTAACAAACACAAACATTATACAGTGGGGTGTGGCACAATGTATAGTATATTGTGTGTATCCCACACTTGATTTCAGTATACACTCAGAATAAGACTATGGAGTTTAGCCACAATAAAATATAGAAAACCAACCACCAAAAACTGTGTGTCAGAAAAGTTAAGAATGTAACCCCCAAATGAACTATAGGAAAGACCATGCTTAGGTAAACAGGAAGATCCTATCTGAGTATGTCATTTAGTTAGCCTAAGCAGGAACTCTTCAAGACGAAAACACACATGCACGTACTGACACACACGCGCAAAAGATCTATGCAAGGCAGCCAATGAAAGAAGAGCAATGTGACAGTTGCATGCCTGAAAAGATGAATATTTCTGATACTATGAAGACTATACACTCCACGTGTGGAGTGTGAAAAACAATAGTAAAATTGTGACTCAATGGCCTCACTCTTTTAGGGGACATGAAATGAAATGTGAACCTGTCATAACTCAACTGTGAGAGAAGCTCACATATGACACTTCTGGAAGACAAACATATCATACAACACTAACATGTGCCCAATCATTCAATCATAATTCAAAACTATATTTACAGAAACACAGCATTTGATTTGTTCATCAGGCCAACTATTGAGATCATCTCCCAGAGGATGTGGGCCAGACATTATAAAAAGAGGGCCATTAACACTTAATTGTGGAAATGGGCATCAGACAAAAATGATGCAGTCTTCACCATACTATAAGCCATACAAGCTGCATCTCCATTTAAATCACCATAAAATAGCCTCATTGTCCATATAACATACATAAACATTGTCTTTCCATCACACTCTTCCTCCAAGAACATTTCCACACATATCATATATATTTGAGAGAACCCTAGTCCATGTGTTCAGATGGAACTAGGTCAAGCCTCTTCAACCTGTTTTTCACCCTCTCTGTTGGGTCAGTTTTCATTCCGGGCCCCAAGTATTGACTCCACTTTCTCTGCTGTGTCATTCTTCTTCATCTGCCGGAGGTTCAGAACCAGTTTTTCGGCTGCTTGGGACCCTTCCTTCTCCACCCAGGCATTCAGCAGGCTCTGGCACCTCTCATTACTGTCTAGTGAGTTTAGCTCATGAGCCTCAATTTCAGTGCGACTCATCCCACAGCGTATGGCCACATTCCTCATATTCTTCCATCCCACTACTGTGGTTATGTCTGGGACATGCGGCGTGAGGATGACACCTTATTCGATGGGACAAGAGAGCAACAGGTTTAAGACACTTGTTTTGTGGGGGATTGGACACTCTGGAAAGGTTTAGGTAAACTGTCTCTTCTATTATGACACTAAAACTATATTTCTTTTCAGAATGAGATTGATCTCTCTACTACGAACATTCTCTACGAACACATCAAAAAATGGTACTTGCGGCCTCATTCATTATATACAACCCACAGGAATCATACATTAAGATCTTAAAATTGACTCATCGGTCATCTTTTGGATGCTCTCACATCATGATCTGCTCTTACCAATAATGGAGCAAAGACCCCGACTGTTCTTCCAAACTGGACATTTCTATTACTACCATGTGCATGCACAGGGAAGCAAACCTACAGTATGCTAATGTGAGAAAATGATATACAGTCCTCATTCAGTATTTCATAGACCAAAGAGCTTCAGTCAAACATCCTTAACGTTTGATCTTCTTTACTTACATTTCCTAAGCTTTACAATGTCGTTATCAAAAAGGGTTTTTAGTTTTTTCCACACTGACATTAGAATTTCTACTGCTGAATGGAAAGTCCACTGCAACATCTTACCTCTCAGAAGTGGTATTTCCTGGAAATGACCAAAAAAAAATAATAAATAAACATAGCAAAGATGTATTTGGGGTTGTTGGTACAGACAACTCAAGGTGAGGGTCGCAGAGAATCTTATAAGAATATATAGAGTAATAAATACCTCTAAAGGTTTGCCTTCCTGTCCTGTTCCACTGTCAGGTGATTTATCCTTTTGAGCTTTAATAGATAAAATAACAATTATCTTCCTAAGATGTAATCCTATAATTTAGATATCACTTCATGATTCCGAATTCGATGAATGAAAACATATTTACTGAAATACATTTGGATTAATAACTCTTTAAACATGTTTCCCTTGTTAGGAGCAAATCTAAGAATAGACTATTTTAGATCTTTATGGTAACATGAGATACAGCTGGTGCCACAATGAAAAACATACTTACCAAAACATGCTCTTTTTTTTCGCCAAGAAAAAATAAGAAAACAAACAGCTGCAATAAGGATAATGGAAAGGGTACACGCGACAGCCACAACCATCTTTCCATCTGCAAAACAGAAAGAACAAATCAAGCATTTGTCAACTATAACCACAAAGATTAGATAAAATACTAGATTTTTTTCTGTACCAGAATTGTTTTGGGCTTCATGGCATATTGTGTTGTTTGTGGCTGTACATGGAAATTTGACATCATTCTCCCCACACCTAAAGGAAAGACAACAAATGATTTCAAAATTCCAAATGCCTCTCATCCCAGCAAGGATACAGTATACACTGCAACACATACAGTAGACTGTAAGGATCTGAAGTGAGCTATACCCCGATTTCTGCAGTCCAGACCTGCCTACTCTGTGAGGAACTAAACCTACGTTTTGCAAGAGTGGCAGGCTGTACAGTCCTCCTTCGCCCTGTCACAGTAGTAGCCCTCCTGGCAGCGACACACTGTGTTCTTGCGGATAGTGCATTTGTCCTCCACCTCAAGGTTAGCTTCACAAGACATCCAAATAAATACGTATTAGGGGACAATAGCTCACACTTAAGTTAATGTTTTATTTACAAAAACAACTATGTACTTTTGTCCAGTTCCAGAGTAACGTGTATTGTGTCTGTATACCTTTAGGGTCACAGGACCTGCATGGTTCACAGGAGTCCAAGAAAGTGGGCTCACTATTGTAGGTCTCACCCAGTTTTGCAGAACTCACAAATCCGATCGTCTGGTTTAAGAGTGCAGTGCTTCTGTAGTCGTTGACCTAGACATCAGAGGACAGACAACAACATACTTCTCTTGATACAGGCCATGGTGACATCTTATACTGAAATTGTTATTTCAACCACAAAGAAACATTAGAAACCTACCAGGAGCACAACGACAACATGTCACACCCTCATGTTGATATGTACCATGTGGACAATCTTGTCTCTTGAAGCGTAACAAGCTGATGAGGTTGCGTTTGGAACTTTCTTCGGCCTTGAGTGTAACTGACAGAGCCACACACTGGAAGGTAACAGAGAATACCAGTGGCATGGGTCAACAAAAAGTGGGGAGAGATTCACCAAGTTAGCAAAAAGACATTGAGAAAAAAAGAGATTGTAGATAGTAGTTTGGGGACTTCTGAACGTTTTTGTAGTGTTTCTTTTAATGGTATGACATCATGTTGGCTAGCCTCACGAATTGCAAGTCAATAGGGATCAATGGGGGATTTATGGATTCGATTGCTGAAATATTTTCTAAATTATTAAACATACCTGATGGGTTATTAGACTGTACAAAGGGATGGGTTCCGTAAAGATCTCAAATAATATAGTCCCACTAACAGTTATAGCGAGTCAACATATAAACATATGTTGTCATACATATGTTTATATGTTTATGTATGACATTTAAGATTGCTGATGTTTAATTAGTAGTAGCAATGCCTAAAACATGTACATATAATAATATAATAGGCTATAATGACTCGTACACATACGATAAGCGAACTTTTTATAGGCTTCACTGAAAGTGAAACTAAATATCTGAATCAGGCTATACCAAAATATAATTCAAAATAAATAGCATAAACACACGATAACATTTCCCCAAACATCATAAACATGCAGCCGACTCACCATAAATATAAGTAAAGTAAACATTTTCGCTAACAGCGCTTTGATTTAGCTATCAGCCTTCCTGGTCGCTGTATCAAACAGACTCTCGTGTTTAGCAGGAAGTTCCCTTATATTCCAAAGTGACGGAAGACGAGATAAAAACTCGTATGACAGAAACGGTTAGACATATGCCTGCAATGGCTAGATTTCAAAAAGTTGGTGCCACCTGTTCATAGGTTGCTTTTTACAAGACGTCTTGCAAATGGGCTGTGTATATGCAGAAGTGATATTTAGGTCAGTTTCTAATGACAAACCCTATCAACCAATGTATATTGTGTCAAGTTGTTGCCTCGAATGTCTGTCTCATCATACGCATGGAATATTCAGCCTAGGTTGTTGACTGATGCTGTTCTGATGTTGGAAAACCAGCTTCGAAACAGAATTTACATAGGCTATTTTAACCACTTGAAAACATTTTCCCCCACTAGATGGGGTGGTAACTCTCAGAATGGTTCTGGGCCTGGGGTTGTTTATCTGGCAGACAGACAAAACATGCCTTTGCAGTTGTTTTATCTCTTGTTGTATTAAATACACAGATACTGCATGTATCTTGCAAAATGTCTCTCATATACTCTTGCTCGGTTGAGAGATATTACAGCAAATTACATAGTTATTATAGTGCATTACTGACTGTACCATTGTATGTTGAACCAGATGTAGCTAGACGTTTGATTCGACATGACATGGTATGAATAGACACCACATCGGAGTTAGATAAATCTGGGGTTTGGGTGGATATGACCACACCTCACTTTCTCACTCTGTCATCCCAGTATCACATACCTGATACTTTTGTTTCTAATCTCAGATACCACCCCTTTCTATCTCCTTCTGTGCTCTCCACCTATTTTTGCAATCCAGGCACCTTGTGGGAATGTGCTGAGCTCTGAGCAAGCATGACTGAGACCCCAGGTGTAATCCATCTCAACCAAAGGCACCTACCACGAAGACTCCTTTCATTCATTCATGTCATGTTATTCTTTCAAGTGAAACTACAAATGTGTGCCATCGTTCATGCGATCTTTGAACCTGTGAAGCTATGTTAGACTGGGTGGCCGGGGAGGGGGTTCGTACAGCAGGAAACTCAGCTATAACAATCATTTATGTTGCAGTGAATTCTCTGTGTGACCCCTTTCTTCTTGGTACTTTTTGAAAACTACAAACAAAATGTTTTATCTTCATTCTTTCAGTCTTTTTTTTTACATGTCTCATGTTTGTTTGATCTCGACCAACTGGAGTCAACAAGGATTTTATAGCATTTGTACGAAAGGCCTCTTGTTAATTTTTTCTCTTTAGAGAAAAAGTATTTTTGGCTGGAGAATCAGAACTTCCTTGAAGGAGAGCTCCTGTGGGATTTGGTTGTTTTTCCAAGTGTATCAAATTTCAGCCCTTTGTAGTTTCAGCAATTCTTAGAAGTGCCGGCTTTGTGCGGATGTCTGCTCTTATGGCCCACTAGCGCAAAGTAAAACTGACATACAGTACAGGTACAACAGATAACCTCAACTATCTAGTTTCATACACTAACATGTTCAATTTTCAATGACTCAGCTGTATGAAAATATTTCTGTACAGTTTGCAACAAATCAGCCCACACCACTGAGTGTCATGCTAAAACCCTCAGTTGAACACTGCAGTTGTGTGCTTGGTGTTCTACATGCTGTAGGTCACTGGGAAGACTTAAAATAACAATGAATTAAAAGGGAATCTGAGCTGATCAGGAACCAAGATGAAACACTTCTTTTATTTTACTGTATGCTTGTTATATCACAATGAATAATGGACCATTAAAATGTCAATTCGCTGCCGTTTTGTTTGTTTTTGTTTGTCTTTCACCCTTTCTACACACCTGCATGAAGGGCAATGTCTGAACACTGTACGAATATACTAGTTCTAGAGTTTTAGTCAATATCTTTGTTCTTCTGAAGACAATGCATACTGTTATAAAGGTAATGTGGAACCAAGGTATGACTACCATGACTACTACCAGACATGTAACTGTTCTCCCGAAGCACAGCTTGAAATGGTATTGCTACAATAGAACGATGCACTTGTGGACTTCATGGGTTTCACCATCAGCTTTGGGGAAACTCTTCTCATCCACGGCCAAAATGCGCCGCCCACCAACATGGCCCCAGGTCCTGTGCAGAAGAAGGTAGAGGAGCTGGATGCTGCAGCAGGAAAGCTGCTCTCTCTGTTGTTGTGTGTAGGCAGCTGCTGGTAGAGACAGAGGAGCGAAGACTCCCCTGAGATCGTGAGCAGATAAAGAGCGAGAGATGCAAAGAGATAGAGAACGGGGTAGCAGCTCCACTTCGAGGAGCAGAGATGTTGGTCAAATATGTTGCCCTGCGCTAAAGGGTTTGGTACTGTGCATGACTTGGTTGATTGGTTGTGAGAGATGAGTCATCGGGGGTCAAAATAAGTCAAACGGGACATCCAGTACTGTTGTCAAACTGTTGAGTTACTGTTGTTACTGTTGAGTAATCGAGGTCTATCAAGGATGTGTATTTTGAGTGTATATTTTGTGAGTTTAAACTTTTCGTCTTCAGCTGTGCAAGTTTAACCTCTGATCTTGGAGTGCGTCCAGCAGAAAATCTGTGATCTGGAATCTGCCTAACTCACCTACTTTATGAAGTTGCATATTGCCAATGTCGTTTTTCTGAACTCTCTCAGCTGTTACAACAGTGACTTGAGTCTTAGGGAACAAGAATACATGCCTGCTGTTCTGCTGTCAAACATAATGCCTCACTGTTTATGATGATGAATTCAGAGCAGCACTGCAATATGGTACATTTAGGGAACGTGAACTTTATGTGAAAATCACACATTCTCTCACACAGTCACTAGTCACTTAGTCATTTTGTTAGAGACAACGCATCATGTCAGAAGTTCAGATCTATTTTCCTCCAACTCCCCACCACAGAAACTCACTCATATTCAGACGAACAAGATGTACAGACAGATTTCCTCAAAGCTGTCGATAGACAGGACTGTATGTCTGAACAGAGAGACTCAGCCGCAGTGCTTCCAGTGGTCTGGCTAATTAAAGCTGAGTGTATCTATGGGTGAGTGCGTCTGTGCAACGAAGGGGGATTTGGTGGGGAACATTCAGTCAGCCGGTGTCTGGTGGGGAAGACAATGGAGAGGAGTGTGGATTGTATGGCTTGTTTCAGAGTGTGCCAAGGGTTCGCTTCAGTACGGAGAAAGCCAGGAATAATCCCAGCTGAATATCCCATAGAGATGGGTTTATTGAGAGTGGTGGTATTGGAGAAATCCGGTTAGGGACTTAATGAGCACAGAGCAGAGACAGACAGAAAAGACTTAGCCACTCCGCCAGGCAGCAAGGCCAAGGCTTACTCAGCCTCCTCCAAAAAAATCCTTTCCTTGTCCTCCGCCTGTCCTCCTGCTGTATCTTACCTGTCGTTGTACTTTCTCTCCCTTGCACTTTTGCTTCTCTCTGTCTCCCTCTCGCTCTGTCTCTCTCTGTCACTGTTTATAACTCTTTCCCTCTCTCTAGGTCCACTACACTCTCTGTACACTGCAACTGTGCAATGTTTTCTTTGTTAGTGTTTTGCTACTTTTCCTTTTTGATTCACTCTATATGACTTATAGTCCATAGTTCTCATATAATAATGTATATTTGTACCAGAGCTATTTTGTGCGAAGCCGGTGTCGATACATTGATTGCTCCATTAAACCTCTCCCACGAAACTTTCTGTTCTCTTTTTCAGTTCTCATTCTCTCTTGCCCTCCTTCTTGTCACCTTTCACACACACACAAACCTATCACCTCTTACCATCCACCCACGAGCCTGGAAAGTGTTAACCTTTTCATCTCACATAACCTTCTCATCTGACGCCCCGCACGCACACACAGAAATATACCATCGATGCATGCTCAAATGGTAAACACATGCATGTGCAAGAACATGCAGACACACACACATGCACACACATATGGGAAACAGTGCAAATGCATTTAGCCCTTCTCCCATAGAGGGCTATCGTGAGTGGATAGGCTGTAACCACAGTTAACTAGAAACCTTGTCCATCCAAGACTACATCTACCTCCTGTTGAGAGAAAGAGAAACGAGAAAAGTGAAAAGAAGGGTAAAATGAAGGATAAGCTGAATACGGTGCAGTCATCAATGAGAGATCGAGTGTCGCAAAACTGTGCTGCCGAAATTGCTCCGTTTTTTTGTCGTTGCTGTAACAAAAACTTGGGCAAGACGGCGGTGGATTTAAGTGTGATGCTTAATGAAAACAGATGTGTGTTTCGGGCTTGAAGAAAGCGCTTGCAACGAGGAGGTGCACAAGGCCTCATTCATAATTCAGAGGCGTCGCACCGATATGAGAGAGGATGCGTCTGTCTGCATTACGCCTGTGTTGCCTCGACGTTGCATCATCCTCCTGGGTGTTGGGTTTTCAGGACTGTAACACGTTCCTCATCCGTCATGCTGAGGATGTGGTCTCGTTGCACTTGCAGATAAGAGGCTGTACCGTACTTGCTGTTTGACAGGCTCGCCTTCTTTGTCTCACGCAGTGTGCGACCATATGCATTGTGTTCTATGACTCGAAAACTCCCCGAAGAGGGCCAGATTATGGTTGCTTCAGGGCTTTGTCCTCCATCAGATAGCACTGGGTATTGCTTTACAAACAGACAGCATGGATATTAAAGGGCTTGCATCCAGCCCAATCCAATTCCCATCCCCCACACACACACACGTATAGCCACCCCCACACAAAGGGACCGTGAGCGTGTGCCTTCTTATAATCACACACACACACACACACACACACACAAATGTACACGCATGTACACACATAAACACAGAGGCACAGGAACATGCATGTATGCACATACACACTCAGACACACGCACACACACACACGCACACACACTCTCACACACAGACACACAGCTGGCTGCTGGTCTGTCTGACCTATTTTAGTTGTGTAGGCTGCTCTAATGGAAAGAGATGGTTCTAGTCTCGTATGTTTTGGCCCTGTAGCTGATTTGCATTTCTGCCCTGTCACTGGCAGATGGCACTAGAGGTCGAGAGCACAGCTTCTCCAGGTCCTTTTCCACATACAGTCGAGTTCCCCCTCTCTCACCCGTACCAAGCATATATGGGAGCATTGTTCACACAGACAATCAAATACTGAAATACGCACACAAAGTCACGCATGCACATGTATGTACGTACACACACACAAACACACAGATGGGTGGAGATAGCTCTGTAGCTCTGGGTTTACACCATGTGTTCTTGAGCACTATTCATACTCCATAGGAAGGAAATGATGAATCTTACTTATTTGTGGTGGTGGTGAGCGTTCAGGCAGCTCTCTCCGAAATCAGAGAGGAAGTCGGAAGATTGAAAACCTCAGTGTTCATATATATCTGATTCAGCCTTCTATGATGGTTAATATAGTATCGTGAATCAGGAGTTCATACTGACTCTAAAATGACACCTGAAATGACACTCATGCCTAGCTTGTTACTGGCCTGTTACAATAGATGTTATCACTGTAGTGCAGTCTAATTACCATGTGTATGCTAATGGTTTACAGCATATTGGTTTGCAGCAGTGTAGAGATTTCAATGCACATAATGCATACAATGTACACACACAGTCAAACCCACAATCACACAAATATAGATACACATTCACACCACACACACACACACACTCACACACACATGCACACGTCAATGTTGGTCATGTTGGAGGCACAGGAAATGTCAGGGTGTGCTCTTACTAGCTCCAGCAACTAGCAGAAAGGGTGTGTGTGTGTTTCCATTCAACAAGTACGGTTAGGTACTGTAGTTATGCAGCGTGAGAAGCGTCTGCTCTGAAGAAGGGGTGAATGTTGCTGTACTTAGTTCATGGTCAGGCTTTGCTCTATTTTGGTCTTGCTTACCGTATCTTTTCCATCGTTGCAGAATAAGGATGGTACCAACTGTCCTTAGAGATGACTACCCAAGCCAACTATTGCTTTTCTTTCTTTCATTCTTTCATTCTTTCTTTCTATGTCTCTCTCTCACACACACACACACACATTTTCCTCTTTCTTTTTAGTTAATCTCTTTGAAGTGTCCCACTACAGTCTGACTCACCATTCACTGGTCTCTAGTGTTTTGTGGTGAACTGCTGTCCAAATCACTCTTCTTTTTATCTATTTTCTTCTTCCTTCCTCTCATGTCATCTCGCACTCTGACCATACCCTTTCCTTCTCTCTCTTTGTCTTTGGAAAAGGTCAACCTACAGTATAGGTCAATGATAATGGTTTTGAATAATTCATGAAAACAGTTAAACATGCAGGCATTGGTTTAAAGTAAAGATGATCTCTTGACTAAAGTAGTCTGACGTAGTGAACTAAAATAACTCTGTTCTACTCAGTTATGACAGTTTCCAGCACCTCAAACTGCATGCAACTGTAGCTAGTAAAGTGTGTCACTTTATCACAAACAAACCCATGAGAGTGATTCAAATCATTAGGCAATCACTTTCATGCCATGTCATTTCTAAGTAAACACTATCATTTCATTTTTCTTTAAACTCATTTTGTCTGGCTGAGGTTCCCTATTTGTGTGAGAGGACTAGTCGATGCACAATATGCCGTTTGTGCGCTGCCCCGTACTCAGAGGTGAAGATAGTTACCAAAGCCCTGGCAGTCCCATGCCTGAGTGAGGGATCTGCCTTAACTCATTTAGTCTGGCTCAGCTCTCTAATGCAGGTAACAGGGACTTGTTTTGTCTATCAAAGGTCACTCACTGGAGGGTTAGAATCAGCTGACTTACACTGTCTCAGGTCGCTAATCAATTGGCCCACTGGAACTGCTCAGTCTGGCTCATGGCCCGGGTCAAGAGGAAGGTGATACAGAAGTTCATATGTCAGATCAGACCAGCACATGCTGGAGTTCATTATCCAGCCATCCTGCTATTCAACCTCCCCACTATCATTATCCAAGAAGTAGATTGAACATAGAGAAAGGCCAATTCCCTTCATAGTTCGCCAAACTATTCTTCTCACATACATTGCTATTTGACAAGGCAGACAATTCGATACAATAATGTTGACTTTACATGTATTTTTTATTCAAAAGTGTAATCAATTAAAAATAGTTAATAGAGGATGGATGAGATGCTGATCAGATCAAAGCTTCGACTCCGAGGACATGACCTACACTACATTAATGTGGTCATGAGTCGCCTTCCCCTTTTAGTTTGTTTATGCGTGTTTGTGTGTGTGTATGCGTGCATGCATTTGTTGACAGGCAGGCAGCATCAGGTTCCCGTCATTAGATTGTTTGGGGTTGGAAAGGTCCTGTCTCTCAGCGTGTTAGTGTTGGTCATCTGAACCGGATCTGCAGCAGAGTAGCTGGGGAGGAGAAGTGCCAGCAGCATAATCTGGTGGCTGGCTTTGTGCTCCCAGATTAGAGAGATGATGTTTTAAACCTTTTCTCACGGTCTCAATATGGATTCTCCTCTGCCTTACTGCGTGTGTGACAGAAGATTCACACAGCTGGGTTCAAGGAAAGGACACCTTCCTCGCTGCTCATGAAGCGGAGGGCTTTAGTATATTATCTGAGACGACTCACGCATGTTCTATTCATATATTAATTTGCCATCAGTGTGGCATAGCCATGGCATATCGTCTCCAGTGTTTGAGGGGAAACAGCTGCTAATCCTAATCCCCCTTTCACCCCACGGGATTCTGTCAAATCACAGGCCCTTTAAAATGCCCTGGCTGCCAGACTCCCTGGCTGGCTGACTGATTGGTTGACTGACTGGCTGGCTGGCAGCCTAGCTTGGCTGATCTCGGTTTGAGGGTTGAGGCTACAGAGTGTGGGTAACTATCAGTTATCAGTGAGGATTAGAGACACTAGATAAACAGGAGAGAGAGAGAGAGAGAGAGAGAGAGAGAGAGAGAGAGAGATAGAGAGAGAGAGAGAGAGAGAGAGAGAGAGAGAGAGAGAGAGAGAGAGAGAGAGAGAGAGAGAGAGAGAGCTTGGGGGGGACGATTATGCCTGTTCTAAGATGTCACGGTGGAAGACAGGTAGAAAGCATGTCCTGTCACAGTAGAGGCTGATAAATGCCGAAGCTCAGCTGGAGGACACCAGGCCACAACTCAGCAGAGACCTGACTCCTACCAGAGACAGCCAAGCTGAACACAATGCAAGTTCCTGTCCCTGATGAAGGGTGTGTGTGTTTGTGCGTGTGTGTGTATGTGTGACAGCCATAATTGTTTCCATATGCCTTTTACACATTTTCAGTATACTTGAGTCATAAGGTGACTAGTACTTTTACAGTAAGGCTTCACTAACCACAGACAACTATTTTACTGGATATTTGTAAACAGCAATTTCAGTGTCAGAAATGAAACTTTATGGCAATATTCTGTAAGCTACAATACATTACTCTTTCCTTGATCTTCAACATAATATATACTTCCTCTTTTACTCAACTTCCTACTTAATTTCATGTAAGGGCGTGTGAAACAGAAATGACAGAAATAGTTTTGATTTGTATAATTCCCTCAACTGCTGTAACTAGAGATTTGAGAGCCTGACAACTCCGAAGTTGACTCTGAAGAATGAAATAGAACTACTCGTAGCCATAGTCATGATGAAATCAATATCCAAAACAGGTATATTATTATTGAAGTTATAGGCTCTAGAACAAACACTCATATACGTGACAGTGATTCTCAACAGACGTAACACAGATTTGTTATTCTGAGCATCTGATAGTCTGCTATGGCCTTCATCAGCTACTACAATAAACTACACCGGGAAGAAAAACAGAAAGGCACTTTGCATGTGAACTGACCATATGTGTGAGTGTGGGCAAGTGAATGCTTGTGTGTCTACTATGAGTGTCAGTTGGTGGTAGAATACATGAATAAGTAGCACAGTAATGCAATGACTTTCCGAGTTGGCTGAATGAAGTGTGTGTAGTGGTGTGCATATGTGACTATTTGCAACATGATCATGCAAGCTGTATGGTATGTGTATGTGTGTGTGTGTGTGTGTGTGTGTGTGTTTCTTTTTTCCACAGGCTGTCAGAGTCGTGCTGCTGAGTCTTTGGTCATTTACAGAGCCCGTGTAAAGCTTTTGTTTAATTTCTACTTCCTGTTTTATTCTTGGCCTAATCCAAACGCAACACAGCTGTGCATTCAGCCAGAGTGAGGGACTGGGGGAGGGGTTGCCAGGTCCTGCTGAGCTGAGCCAGGCTCTGCAAATGCTATCAGCAGATGGATGGAAAAGGGGTTGCCAGTTTGGGCTTATCTCCACTTTGTAGGCCAAATTGACCCCCCATTTGTACATAATACTGTGTTTAAATCTGTATTTTTGTTGTTTCTACCGTGCACCAGTGCTAGCACAGGAATAGCTTACTGTAGTTCACAATGATACAAGGAGATGGAAATAGCAGCAACGGCATGTTGGAGCAGTTAACTTGGCTATACTGTGACAAACTATGGATTGATGGATTCTATTTATGTACATAGATCTCTGCCATGTAGACCTAATTAAAAACAACATGTGGGTCTCCAGATTGAGCTCTGTCTTCCAGGGTGCTCAATCACTTCAGTATTATTTGCCCATAGAGGGCTGAGGCATCTCTCTGTTGTCTCTCAAGCCAGCACAGTACTGCACATTCATTATTAATCTAACATACCAGGGACTCTCTTGCTCACTCTCTCCTTCTCGGCCTAGCCAATTACAGTAAGGCCCCAGTGACTGTAGCCTGTCTCCTTCACTGCTGTGCTGGATGTCTTTGATGTCTCTATCAACATGAGGAGACTGGGAGAGAGGGGGGGGTGGGTGGCTTGGGGCAGGGAGTCTTAATAGAGCAGAGGGAGGATTAGAGGACTGACTGCCACTGGGGTAGAAACTCTTTTTTTTGGTACTCTTTATTCATATTTTATAGTTGGAGGACCCGGGGTCTTGCTCATGCCATGGACCTGCCTCTGCCTGTTATCACAGGGACACGGCAGCTAATCCTGTTACTCTTTCATTTGGGGAGGCACTGAAGTGTGTATGCGAAGCAGGGCTTCTTATACCCAGGGCCACTCTCTCCAAGGCCAAGACTCAATCATCTACAGTCATTTCATCCCTCTACTCTGATGGGAGTGGGCCTGGATGGCAAAAAACATCTTCAGCAACTTCATTATGATGGTTTGGTATTACATCAACTGGTTGTAGACACAAAAATGCTATTTTAAGGTGCCGGTAATCTCAACATGGGAAATCATTACCCAGGCTTGGTCTCATTCCCCCTCTGATAATCAACAACTTTCTGTTTGGGATGGCTTTAAAAAAGGCAATTTCAAGCATTTCTTCTCTCTGCAGTCTGTCTTGTATGTCACTATTCCAGTCACTGTTGTACAGACATTTCCAGCAGTTGATTCCCAGCTACCTCAGGTCACACCCAGTATTTGCAACTCTGACCTTTAAGCAGGAAGTTGCTGCGAGCACACAGACGTTCTTGCAGCTGCAATATCAACCTGCTATACAACATTTTTCTCATCCTCTGGTGCAACACTCCATTCCTCTCACCCAAACTCGCACATCGAAAGTACATGGATTCTAAACAAGTCAATTCTGTCAGTAAGCAAAGGAGCAACAACCAGAAGAACTTGACATGAAAAGGAATAAGCTACAGATCGTCAACTAGTAGTAAAAATGTGAGGTCCAGGCATTAAGACTAACACCTACAGTTTATCCTTTAACTGTAGTGATCTATAGATCTGAGCCTACACATCCAAGTCAGTCAGTATGTCCCCGTATACAGGCTAACTATTATGGGCAGAGGGAGCAGGTTACATAAACCCTGTGATGTAATTCACTTTTAACACACCAGGAAGGTCTTTATGACTCATCCAATGCATTGGGGAACCCCACGCTCAGAGACATCTGAAAGCTTCTTTTAGAAGAAAAGACAACATTGCATACATTTATTAGGAATGGACGCTACTTCCAATACATGCACACCACCACTGTCTTTTAAATGTAGTGTTGACATTATTGCAAACACTTGTCTCCCTGCTGTTTTTCGTGTATTATATTTTTATTATCTTAGGATAAAACATTGACAATTACATGGGATGCCTTGTTCTGCATAATTTAACATATACACAGTGGGAAAAGGAATGGCAATGCTTTAGACATCACAGCCTCTTCATAACCCCTGCCCTCCCCCGACCACATGCAGTTTTCACTGCAAAAAGGCAAAAAGTTGCGTGGGACAGCCTGCAAAGAGCACAAGAAGCATTCACAGTAAAGGAGGATGAGGGGAGGAGGGAGAGAAGAGGAGAAGAGGGGGGGAGGGAGGGGGGGGAGAGAAACAAAGTGACTGCAGCACTGGCCTTGGTTTCAACAGGAGAAGGAGCAGCATAGTCCTATATCATTCTAGCTAACTTCTCCCACGTGTCAACTCCTCATCTCCTGATTGTGTTACTCTTTCCATTGTCTTTGACACACAAAAAAAGTTTGTTTACGCATGAATATATGTATGTACATATACATATATGTGTGTGTGTGTATATATATATATACACATACATATGTATATATATACATGCACACATTGTACAGCTACAGCACCTTTTCCCACGGGGCAACAGTGTCAATACCTTGCACATGGTAAACGTCCGTGCCAAAGAAAAGAATATTAAAAACTATATATTGGTCATGATATTAATTTTTTCTCTCTCCTAAAATTGGCATTCGACATGATGATACTCTATTGCCGTTGGGGGGAGGGAAAGGACAAAAGGTTCTTCTTTTGAGTTCATATTCAAGTTTTCTCCTTGTTTTTCTCTGGTGTATCTTTTCCTTTGCTGTTAAAAAGTTTCACACTTTCGTGATCTGTGTATGCTGCTCCTCGTCAAAAGGTTCGTTTTCCGGATCAGAGTCAGTGGTGTCGGAATATCGATAATGATCCGGTTCATTGTCGCTAACGTCCGGAGTGACGGATGTCGAAGTGCTTGCCTCGGAATTCGAAGGCTCTTCCACGGTTTTTGTAAAATAAAGCTTCACCTGCAGCCATGAGGGATGAAAGAAAGACAAGCAGATTTAGTCAAAACAAAATACAAATTCTAACGACTCTAAAGAGGTATCACAAAACTTTTTATCATCATTCCCCAAGCCACAGTTCTAGCACATTTATAAGTTGCCCTGCTCACCCTCACCTTGAAGTTGGGGGAAAAGTAGCGGTTGGCTTTATCTTTGTTGGCCTTGTCCAGGTCGTTCTTTGTGAGGGCCAGGATGAGGTAGTCCCTGTCGCTGTCCATGCGCTCAGGGGGTGCTCGGGGGTGCGGTCCCTGGCCCTGGGAGGAAGGCGGTGGTGGCGGCGGCGGCGGCTGAGGCGGAGTGGCCAGGGGCTCCACGTCGTTCACCACAGACCCGTTCTCCACCTTCTCCCCGATGTCATCCAGGGATGGTCCGGGGATAAAGAAGGTGTTCACCCAGAAATGAAACATCTTGTCCTGGTAATGGGACATGGAGGAAGAGGCGGAAAGAGAGAAAGAGAGAGAAGGGAGGTGTAAGTTACTAGCTGTCATGTCTGTAGCCTCTCTGGGATCTTGGATCAGAGACACTGTGTTCACCAGATGAGAATATGACTGACAAAACCGGCATAGGAGACTTAACATGAGTGATGTATTTGGTACACCTAGAGTCATGGTAGCCCAAGCTACCGGGCTAGGCCACACTGCAGTTCTGGACAAGAAAAAAATCGAAGCTGACCAACCTTCTTCATCATTTTGTTCTGCTTGTGAAAGAACTCGACTTTGATGTCTCCACACACTGGCAGTGGCTGGGGGAATTCGAAGAGCATGTGCTTGTCCTCGCGCCGTGTGTGAGCCGGGTTGGACGTGTGAATCTTCACTTTCAGTTGGTACACCACAAACTGGGGGTCTGAGTCGTGGCAACCAGAGAGAGATGGAGAGTGAGGGAGAGATAAAAGTGAATGATGGTGTGTGTGTGTGTGCGAGTGTGTGGGGGGGGCATGAGAGAGAGAGAGACAGAGAGAGAGGCCAACAAGGTAGAAGACAGAGGATACCAGTGTTAGTTTCAGAGTTTCAGCCACATCCCCAGGTGAAGTAAGCAGTTTGACAAGATAGGGCAATCCTCTCAAATCGGAGTCAAAACCTCGGACGAAAAATAAGGGAAAAACAAAGGCCACCCAGGGAGACTAAGAGCCAAGGCCGGCAGCCCTATTCTGATGATTCACGGTTGTACGCCAAGTTAAGAAAACGCAAGGCGCAACCAAAACAAAACAAAGCTGCGGGTCTTCATATCTATATGGTGTTCGGCTCTCTCTAGGCCCCGAGACATTACTGTAGCGAGACCCAAACAGAGCTGGAGAAATTGAGGAGATAGTTCTTCACAGGCCCTTCACCTAGTGGGGTTAACTTAGAGCAAGCTAGGCCTACATCTGCTTCCTACCATCAGAGACTCCCTTCGGCTTGTTCTGGTACTGATATCGAAGGGCCAATACAAGTGGATGGATCAAGAAAAATGGATGAAAGTCTCATTTACCCCAATGCCAATTCCCTTTCTTGAAGCCCTGAGGGGTTGGCTCGCTCCTGTTTTTAACGGTACTGTCCCCTTTTAGAGAGAGAGAAGGAGATTAACACACACACACACGCAAACATTTCACACGCACAGGGCCAGCAGGGGTTTCCCAGCACAGCAGCCCTATCTCTACAAATGAATGTTGGGATATCAATTATGCACATACTGCAGGCATCCACACAAATAAAAACAGCATACACGGCTTTCAAAGGGAGATTGCCATCTTGACTCAATCTAGTCCGAAAGGATCCTGGTACTCGGTCTTGTACATTCAGATTTTATAAGAGGGGATGGAAACTCCAGATTGTAGATTAGACCACTCTTAAATCTACCACATAGGGCCTTGTGCATTCATTCGCGTCTGATCCTTGTCCAAGGGTGGCAAACTAATATTTTCAAAGTGATCTCGTCTTCCAATAAGCCTTGGCTGTGCTGCTGTGGCTAGGGGCTGCATGCTAACTGGGTGATGTGTCCGCCTGGATAAAAAGGAGAACTTCAAACTTCAGAATGGGGCCTTCGGGGAGTGTTAAAGAGGGAAGGAGGACATTCGGGTGTTAGCTGGGTGAAGAGAGCACAGAGATACCACACATGAGGAAGAGAGAGCTACATTTTCTACATGCAACGTTCGGTGGAACCTTTTCAAATCCAGCGAGAGAAAGAGAGAGGAGGAGAAAGTAAAGAGTTAAAGCACATAACTGAATGATTGGCTTACTTGATGCACATTGAAATACGTCAGATTTATTTGATAAAAAGATTTTGGTTAGGCAAAAGGACTACACAGGACTGTAGTCTGCACCCGGGTCTCTGGTTATAGAAGCACATAGCCTCGTGCCACACCCTCGTATCTGAACTAGACTGGCAAGTAGAAAAGTCTGAAAATCGCCTTGAGCAAAAACTAGGAGGCATGCAGTTGTGGCACTTATTCACCACCCCACAGGAACTGATAACTGGTAGACTAAGCAGGGATCGTTTCTGAAAGAGCCAATCAAAACTGAAAACCTTTTAGGATCGTGCTCCAGTTACAGGTCCCGAGCCCTGCTGCAAGTACAGCTTTCAGACGAAAGATTGACACCGCTCCCCATTCCCTCATTCTAATCAATACCAAGACCTCCAATGAGGGGAGAATCCATTTACACTTCCGACACATGACCCAGGATCTTTAGCCAACAATGATTACTCTGCTCATACCAACACGAGCACCACTAGATTGTAGGCGAATGTATGTAAACACACACTCGGACCTTTCTTCCATCTGAAAAGCATATGCCTTTGCCCTGGTTGGATTTACAAGAGACACACAAAGAAGGAGAGAGAAAAATTAAGTAAGTAAAAGAGAAACTCACTGCAGGTGCCTCCACTGAACATGGGCAGCGTCTCGAACACCATTTTGTGGAAGAGGAGCGCCACAGGCTTGTAGTCCAGCTGGTTCTTCAGAAGGTAGCTGTAGTAGTAGACGTAGCGACGCTGGCTAGGGATGGTCACTCCCTGGACAACAACCACAGGACAACAGGCACAAGCTTAAAACTGTTCTAAGGAAAGGGAACATGTCATTTCCTTAAAATAGGCCTTCATGTGCGAGAGAAACAGAGAACTATTGCCTACTCTGCAAAAACGACCACTTCAAGAATATGTCTCTCGAGCCCGGGTGACTGACCTTCTTGTCCCTTGTCCTGACTTCCCCGTAGAAGTCGAGGGCTTCCTGTGCCACCAGGAACTTGCGGCGGTGCAGCAGGTAGGCGCAGATCATGACGCCCGTGCGGCCCTTCCCTGCCTTGCAGTGGATGGCGGCCACGTGATTGTCGTCCTCGCTCAGCCATTGGTCAAGGTCTTCACAGAACGGCTTGATGAGCTCCAGCTGAGGGGGGTTGTGGTCTTCAAAGGGGTACTGTGCAACTGATGGAGGGCGGGGGAGGACAGCGGGGGGAGAAGGAGGAAGAGGGGGAGACAGGAGAGAGACGGGGGAGGGACAGAGATGGGGAGGAAAAAGGGAGAGAGAAAGACCCAGATTATTATTTTTGTTTCGTTTTTCGAAGTATGCCTGGCTGAAAATACGGGTCAATTGACTGCGGTGTGTGTTTCTGTGCATGTACTGTTTGCCATGGCCTACCTCTGCAGTTAAATTTGGCAGTATCGTAGTGTCTTTCTGCGCAGCTGAAAGGGGAAGGACATTTGATGTCAGCAAGGGAACGGAGAGAGTCAGCGCTCGCACGGGAGGAATTAAAACAGCTCTGAACACAAAAGACAGTTTCGAAAGGCACAATACTTACAGGTTGTAGATCTTGTAATGGTTTTTATGTTTTAAGTCAAGAAACCTGTTGGAAGAAGAAAGGTTTATTCCATTTTGCCCCATTGGCAGTCAATCCACTCCATAGCCTGGCTTCTACACCTTGGCAATCCAGACAGACAGAAATGTTTCAGTCCAAACACACTCGGTTCACTTTTCCAACTGAGGTTTGCAATGTCAATCAATAGTCGACCCTGTGCTGAGCAGCACGTACTCACCGTACAACATCATCTATATTGTTTCTGTACACTCCTTCAAGTCTCTCTGCAGGAAAGCCCATTGCAATTATATTGGGATAGATATCTGTTCATCGAAGGGTCAAGGACAAATGCATTCATGTGCTGGACACAAGCCCACATATTCCCATCACGCCAACAACACCCAAGCCGCTGTAGTGATGGGAAGGGCAACACCGCCAACACTCTCCTTCCATCAAAAAAACGAATAGCATTTGCTCGAACGTGGACCTCATTGTTCAGCAATGGGTGAGATGAGTGCAGGCAGGAGAGCTTGGACAGATGGCCTTGCCTGTGCGAGGCAGAGAGCACTGGAGTGCCCTTCCTACTTTAGCAGGGCCCACATGTGGGAGAGCCTCCGCTGCTTGACCTGCATGTATTTTTAGAGGCCAAGTTATATTGAGATCATCACAAATTGTTGGGCTTATCTCTCCGGCGAGCTCAGACTAATCACACCGGATATTTCGACGGATCGAACGCAGGCCTCGGACCGCCGCGGCTAAGCGCGCAGACGTCAGCAGGGAGAGGAAAACACAAGTATGGTGGGTTTGCGGTCTACGAGACGCAACAGGCCGACCTGTATAGACCTCAGACATGTATCTGCCCTCAGAGGGTCATTAAAGCAGTCACATTCAGCTGCGCCTTGTTGCCCTTGCAACGATCTTTCGGGATTTTGCAAAGTCTGCGGAGCGTATTGGTGAACTGAAGTTCTCACAGTTAGTGGAAAGATGCCTTATCCAATTACTGTTTATTCCAACAGCTTGATGATGTATAATACCCATGTCCAATTGTATGTGTTAGCACTGGAAAAAATAATTGAGCTGGCATGCATATTCTCTCAGCTCAGTCTCAACGCCTACCTGTTACTGCAGTCTGCGCGTCTACATAAGATGTGGGATTTTGCACTTTAACCACTGACTAAAGGGCAGCCTTTTCTTACATTTTCTGTCACGGTGTCAAAAATAGAAGGGCTAAACATTTCTAATTGGATATGTCTTTCATTTCTAGTTCAACGTCTTCAACAATAAAAAAAGAGAAGAAATTCGTTTTTCAAACTGGTCGGAAAGATTCGACACACGCCTCTGACAGCTGTGGTGGAGAGCAAGGTGAGCCTCCTGCCTGTCTCTCTGCAGACTCCTCATCCTGCTGCCTGCCTGCCTGCCTGCACACTCCCTCAGACAAAGAGCACTGTCTCTCCCAGCTGCCTCGCGTCATGGAGGGTGCTTCCATCTGTAGATGGAGTGATAAAAGACTGCCCCGATGCTGGACGAGTGATTATGTCACAATGCCAACCAGCTGAACAACCAGGTTCAATACTGCACAATTCTTTGAGCAAAAATGTTGAAGAGTATCTCTATCTTATTATAAATGGGGGGGGAGGGGTTATCCCTGCTAAGACGAATGCAGTAACTACAAGACTTCAAAACCAGCCTTTAAAGCCAGCAGATCTGAGGTTTTAATCATAATCCAATGCATTAATATAACGAACACAGCAGAGATACTGTATTTGCATAACGCCTGGCTACTTCCCTGTGGCCTTGATCCTACCAGCCCGTCTATACATACTGTAACATAATTTCCATTAATGCCTCAAAGACCTAATTAGGAGCCAAAAGCAATGCTCTACGACATTTAATAGGCTTCAACCTTTGGTCATACTGGCAGCGGGATTCCAGTCAAACCATTCTAAGTGTTTTGAAAAAGCTCCAGTGCTCCCAGGAGAGCTCCAGTCCAGGGCATGGGGGCTTTGCTCTCTGCAGCTGGGAGGAAACACACATGCAGGACCCCCGACGGAAGCTTCTTAAAAAAAGAAAAAGGAGGGCGGGGGGGTGGGGGGGGTCCGTGTTCAGGCACGCCTTTTCTCCAAGTCAGGGCTGCCTCAACTCAGTGTTCTGGCCAACTTCTTGACTGTGCGCGAGTGTGGGAGAGAGAGCAGGAGGGAGAACCCAGAGGGGAGGAAAGGGGAGGACAGGGAAAAAAAGAGAGCTCAAGAAGAGAGCAAGGGATGAGTGCAAGGGAACGGAGAGAATCGTTGAAAGAGAGCAAGAGCAATGGTGGGGAAGGTGTGTGTGTGTGTGTATGGGGGGCACTTAGCTGGGCAGCAATGCTGATACAAGATCACTGCTGCTCTATTTTAAGGGCTTTTCTAAGAACTGTGACAGTGTATTAGATAACTGCGATGGTTCCATATTGTTTTAAGAAACCTCCCCCACCCCAAAAAAAATATATGGGATTGTTCAAACCAGCGAACAAGACGTAGATAAGCAGAAACTGTCACTTGTGGTCAGTCTTATTAACTGCAGAGACACATTTCTTGCTTAATTTACTACAAGACACAACACTACTAGACAACCCCACCAAAAGATAAAAGTCAGATACCAAATCAATGCTGTGATACAACTCACACCATCAAATGAATTGAGATCAGAACCAATATTAAATTGGTTACGCAGAGACTATGTTTCTTCTCATGTGAATATTACAGAAAAACGAAAATACACTTTCCAGGACTGCAGTTGGATCCATCTCTGCTAGAGTTCTTTCACTTGTGATACTGTAGACAGCTCTTGGCTGGTGTTAGGCAGCATGACAGGCATGCCTGTAAGATGTTGGATCTAGTCAAATGTGCATGCAAACACTTAAGTAAATACATAAGTATGTGAATATATACTTATACTTAACTGAAATATTATCGAATTCATGCCAGTGTGTGTATGAACTGAACATGCATCACCCAATCATGTACCTACAACTACAATATGTGCCATGAAAAAAAGTAAATCAAATGTCCACTTATCAAGCTATTCCTATCCTTCATTATCACTGCTGAAGCTGTACTGTCAACCAGTTCGTACAGTAGGTGTCTATCGGGGGACAATAGACTTTGCACAGCTAATGTTCTGATGATATCTGGCACTTAATCTAGCTTTCTACCAAATATAAGTCTGATTCTGGCATTTCGGCATGCTCTTGAAGCTAGATCCAACGTGTCCCACACATGCGTTTGGGTGTCTGGTTTAAACTTGGTAGTAATAACAGCCAGACAACTAAACCCTGCTCTGGGTACTGTAGCTAGCGAAATGACGTTAGCCTACTCGCTTTTTAGCTCATTAGCTAGGTGAAGATGCACACAACATAAACAATAGCCAAACTGACAAACAAAGATAAGTAAAATAACGTGACAGCAGGGAAATACTTATTGCAATTTTACAAGAAAAATTGCCAGTTACATGGCGCAAAGGATACATGTTAAGTCCAAGTCGAACCCATCCTCCTGATATCTCCTTTTGTTCCGACTGACCATTTCTTTTATAATCGCAGCCATTGTAGTGACAGGAGTCTATGGTTTTAAAATGATTAAAATAAATCTTGCTTTCGCTGACAATGGCTTTGTCTCTCAATCGCCCTTTGCTCTCTTGATTTTGACAGCCCCTTCCACGCACTGACAGACAAGCTGCTAGCTAGCCTAGCTAGCAGTGGTTGTCGTTGTGAGTAGGATTAGAATGGCTTCTTCTTCTGGATCATAAAGACGGGCCTTGCTCTGCTCCTCTGTGCAGGCCCGACTTTCCAATCCTGGAATTTGTCTTGCAGGTCCTCCAAAGAAAAAGCATACAGTTCTCCTCCCGCCGAACGGTAAGATACCAGACACGGTCCAGGCCCCTGGCTTAATAGCAGCCAACGTGATTGACAGCAAGGATAGAAAACTCTCCAGCGCTAGAAGAATTTAAGCAAGACAACCCTCGCAGGCAGTATCCACTCAGACGTAGCTAGCTAGTGCTAGCTAACTAGCTAGCTAGCTTTTTGATCCAAAACCCTCCTAGCGAATCAACATAGTCGTCAATGGATTGCAGAAATACATCTGAAAATCTGACAGGCTCCACCTTCACTGTATAATGGCTATACAAAGATCAATTATATGCACAGATTCGTGTGACAGTTAAGTCCCGGGGAATCATCTTCTCTTCTCGTTTCTCTCTCCAGCTGAACTCTCAAGCTCCCATCATGGCTTCCAACAGAGGAAAAAATAATGTAGAGCAGGCTAGGATTTTAGGAGAAATATCCTACCGCCGTGAACATATAGTCCTTTAAATAAAACAAAACCGTGTTTCTCCACTTCAACATATATGAAACATTCATGGAAATACAAATGTTTACGGTCGCTTGATATTTACTTGTCTTTTCAGATATCATATTTTATGCTTAGCTAGTTCAATGTTGGCAGCGGAAGGACACAATTAGGGCGCATGCAACGCTCCCCTCCTGTCAAAGTGATCACGTGTGTCCGTAATTAGGGAAGTTTCTAACAATCAATGTCACTTTTTGCGTTGCTGTAGTCAGATAGTCTATTTGAAAAAAACTTTGTAGCGCTTTCACTTTTTCATTTTATTTTTTACCGAAACAGTTTACATAAAACAAATCAGATTGCGATCACCTGGGCGTATGATTGCAGCCGTGCACACATTCAATGAAAAATCTGCATGATGCGCTCAATAGTTTAAAAAGAAGTGATTGCGGGGGGCGTGATGTGCAGTTCTCTCTTTGTAGCCATTTTAAAAGTTACGTATGGGTTATCATTATTTGGTTAAACTGACAACACCCTAAGTTACTGCATCACAGGACGTCTCTCAACACCATGCGTACGGCTAGAGCAATATTATCCAACACATGCTGTAGCCTACATGGGACATCATGTAAACATTTGATGTGGGACATGTCGACTGTATAATGTAAAGCACTTGAGGGTACACTTTTTTAATGTGGTTACCTGGAACATAATATTCATTTATCTGATCCCCTGCAAAGCCAAAGGAAAACTTTTTTAAGAGAGACTATTCACCTTACATCAATTTAAGCAGGTTCACTGCCAGTCATATTTCATCATTGCCTCAATCTGACTCTCTGGCATGTAATTCGAATATTTTCAGCCTCTGAACTATCTGATGACAGAGGCTGATGATGACATTGGATGTGTTATTTTTTATACACAGATGTTGTCATCATGAGAAATGTGTTATTTTAATAAAACCATCCTATTTCAAGGAAAAAGTGACTTCCAACAGTGAGGGAAAAAGTGACTCCCAACAGTTATAATAATGAGAGTTGCTGATATGTTTATTTTTTCCAGTCAGGTTACTAATATGCTTTACCATTGTATATTCCTGTATTGATATAGCCTCCCTTCCCTTAAAAGTCTTCCCAGTCTTACTGTTTCTTAGCTCTAGGCACCTCTAAGCATGGTGCAGTTTACGTGTACCGACCTTGTATTTCCACTACATTTTACTACCGGCAGATGGCAGTATTACCCTTCAGTTTCTCTTCTGCATTGATTTTAGATCTTGGAATTCAAGTTACGTAAAATACTTTGGTTTTGGAAGCACACGACCTGGACAATTAAAAAAAATTATTCTAAGCTGGTATCATTATGATTAATTATTTATTTTTCAATAGTTAATGAATATATCGATGTATAGACAGATAACTGACTGACACTTATTTCTATAAAGGGCCAGTTTTCTTGTTTGAATGCAGTAATATTTTTGTTTTATTTTACATTTCCCCTCCACTGCTGTCAGTCCTCACAGAGACCATGCCAAAACATAAACAATGATGTATTGAGAGATGAAAGCCACTTCACAGTATTTATACCGTTCGGTAATGGGGTCTTCATTTCAGTCCTTTCAGATTAGAGAAACATTTTCACAGTGCAGTAGCACCTTAGTACCTTAGTGTTTACATTCAACAGGAAAGGCACTTTCTCCTAATAGTGAAAAAGTATGGATAAACATATAAACAATAATTAAATGTCCATGATGTTATCTCTTGATATAGATCGATTTCTGGAAAGGTTTTTAAAATGCTATTTTATCTCACATGCAACGTACAATGCATTATTCAAGTAATAGTCATACAGTATAAATTATGGAAGTTTACAATTTTTAAAGAAATGAGGTGACAACATGGTACTGTCTTAACTGTATTCACAACATCCCAAACAGGGAATGT
This sequence comes from Mallotus villosus, assembly GCA_903064625.1. Lineage (NCBI taxonomy): Eukaryota > Metazoa > Chordata > Actinopteri > Osmeriformes > Salangidae > Mallotus > Mallotus villosus. Next base: position 478,008 of record CAEFZP010000441.1, on the reverse strand, counting down.
TGGGATTATTGAGTTTAAGAGCTCTGGTGCATAGGTCACTGGCTGTTCTCGTGGAAAGCCTGGTATAAGAAATACGTGCTGTGTCCTCCAGGCTGGACTGGCTACTGGTCTTTCTGTAGAGAACTGTAGTACTCTGTCAGGACCTTCCAGGCTTTGGGAGCCATAAAACCATCTGGGGGGTTCTCCCCACTCCTTGCCAGCTTCCTCATTCTGGTTCCTGAGATGAACTCAAACTCAGCATGTCTGAGAGAGAAAGGAGAGAAGGAGAGGTCACGAGTGTGAACATGAAACAATGAAAGGAAAAAGAGAGATTGAATGAGAATGTAGGAAACAAGGAAAACTGCGGGAAACACTGTTGACTGTTGGTATTGTCTATTGGTTCTCCTCTTACTGTGTTTTCCACAAATGAAGATCCATCTTACCTTTCATTATCATAAAAGTCCATGGCTTTCTTGGTCTTGTTGTAGGCAGCCACTCTGAAAGGAATGATCTCTACAGAGGTGAGGCCAGGGGCCATGGTAAGGACCTTCCCTCCATGAGTTGGCTCATACAAGTCCTGTTTGGTCTCTGGGTGGGGCATGCCTGCGGGATCACGACCCACGATGTAAAAGTTAGCGCCTGCAACCATCCGGGCCCTGCAATGCCACTGGACCTGAGGGAGAGAACGACATTCAAGGATTGCAGCAATCACCATTCCTACACTCTTCAACTGTCCAGGCCGCTCTACACATACCTCGGTGGGCCCAGCGTACATCATGGGCGACGGGAAGATGGCCACGATGGTGCTGCTAGGGTCCAATACTCCCTCCTCCAGCACCGCTGCATGCTGTTTGATACGCCAGTCCAGGGGCACGTCATCGTCCTTGGTCCAGCCCCCCAGAGGGTGAAGCAGCAGGACAGGGTTCTTGTAGCCACGCTCCAGTAGACGACGCTTGGTATCCTGCATCAGCAGGGCGTGGCCGTTGTGAACTGGGTTTCGCAGTTGGAATGCAAAAATGGCATCTACAGACGAGACAGAGGCAGGAAGAGAAACCTTCTATCAGCCATGCCTTTTTAAATGACCGTTTTAAGTATTTTTGCATTTGGTTCTTTGTCAAGTGTAGAATAAGATTTATTCATACAGAAGATGTATGCATTCATCATTCAACCTGTGCATACTGACCTCACTGTAGACTTTATGTCCAGTAGTGTGCAGAGGACCCTCTAACCTGCTTTCATCTTTTTGAATTTCTGCTTCAGCTCCCGTGGAGTAAGGCGGTACTGGTCAAGACCGTCATTCCAACGGATTCGCTCCAGCACCTCAAGGTCACCACCAACTAACCAGTCACCTCCCTCCATCACCATCTGGAAAAGGTATTTTCCATTTAAATTAACGAAATATGTAATTATGTAGGCTTAGAGATGTTCTGTCCCCCGCCTAAAGACGGGAGTTTCTTTTGCTTGATGACTCTCACACCTCATTGTGTGTCTTACTGTTTCATTGTTAGTCATTCAGTTGATAAGCAAGGGTCAATATTTGGTCTGATTGTTTGTTCTTACAGATGATAGTTAGGTATGAGGTAGGTATAAAAGGAAATGTGTAACAATGTTCTCTAGATTCTTCTTCTCTTGAGGTTCTTCCCCTCAGTTACTTCTCTTTCTACTTCTCATTGATCTCTTTTAACTCTTTCTATCTTGATTTACAATACTTATGCTCGAGAACATACCATTTTAAACCTGTTTGTCTTGTATTTGATTAAATGAATTTGCAATATTATTAAACAAATAATAAAATAATCAAGGACAAAAACAAGCTAAAAGTCACCTTAATGTAGGGGTGCTGTGGGCAGGTGGTGCCCCACTGGCGGGCACAGCGCTCCTCTTTGCGATGTTCGTAAAACTCAAGATTTCGAAGGATAGCCACTCTGGAACCCTGATACTCAAGAGCTACCGCTGCACAGCCATCTAGGCTCTGCTTGGTCTCCATGGTAACTGGTAGGACGATTGGAACTGACAGGTTTATGATTCCACCTGCGGCAGGAAATAATGCCATTGGATGTGTGACCTGAGTTGAATATTAGGTAATATAATCTTCTCATAAATTCCTTTAAATTCCTTCCCACTCTTACCATCCAGCAGGTTGCCAAAGTGCAGGACCTGGAGGAACTCTCTCTCCCTCATGAAGCCCTTCAGGGGGCTGGCCCAGCCCTCCGCCAGGACCTGCACCCACTGGAGGTCCATCTGAGGAACATAGGAAAAGCCCTTAAAACACGGCACTACTATACACAATACATTACATTACACATAAATGATGAGAGGTGATATAGATCATGAAATATATATATGTATCTACTGAATTTAGAATGTATGCTGAGTATTATGTTCTTTAGATTTCACTTTGCTCCAATTTATACTGAACAGTGCTACATAGGGCATACTTCATGTAGATTTCAGTGTTTAAGGACACATTGTAAAAAATACAAAGTCTAAACAGAATGGCTGATGAGCAGGTTGTGAAAAGCCAGGTCTGCCTCCGGTCTAGTATTGACCCATGCCCGTCTGGGCCCCTATAAAAAGATATGGAGTGATTATGGGTCAGAGTGTTACCTTGGTGATGCTGATGGTTGGCAATGTTTTAGCGTCAGCCTGGGCCAGCTTCAGCTTGTTCTCTGGAACAAACAGCTCATTCACGTTTTCCGTGATTCCATTGGGCACAATATTCTGTGCAAGTAGCAATAGAGTAAAACATGATTAAATAGTATTCATGACTGTACTTTAAATATACATCTCTGGTGAACTGTCAATATATGCTTTGGTGTCATATAGTGCTTTTCCACTGCATGGTGTCTGACTGTAAGACCCACCTGTTCCCTAAGCAGCTCCACCACCTGTTGAATGCACTCATTGACTGTTAGGTCTCCAGTCTTCAGCACCAAGTCTGGGCTATTAGGTTGTTCATACTCTGAATCAATTCCAGTAAACCCTGAGAAACAGGCGGAAGGCATTATCAATCAGATGACATCATTACAGAAAATTACATTCTCAATAGAAAGAAGATGTTTCAAGTTAAGAGAGGAAAGGTATATCATGTGTGTTACATTTTAAGCCTGCAATCCAAATCTAAGGATGGCATAGTTCTACAGAGGAGAAAAAAGTTAAAGGGGTCATTGACTGGGTTTTTTGAGTATTTAACACTGTTCCTTAAGGTCTCCGAATAGGGTATGTAACATTGTTTTGGCTGAAAATGGCCCGGGTGCTTTTCTATGCCCTCTTTTACATCCAGCATTTTTTTCCCGGGAAAAAACGCTAGCTTTTTCCCTTATATCATTGGTATTTAGATGAGCTGTGCGCTGATTGGTTGGTTTACAACGAGCGAAGCTGCGGAGCAAAGACGGCCAACAGCACTCACTGAAACAAGAAGGTGGCCACTTGAAATAAAAACGTACAAATAAATCTATTGTGTCTACACAACACTGTTTTCAACAGATTGACTAGATATAATTTGAAATGATTACGGTAGTTTCCACGTCTGTTGTCGAAGCAAACAGAATCGCCTTAGGTGGGTAACGTTAGCACTACAGTTTAGCATACAAACTATCGTGATTCAACACAGCTTCAGTTAGCTCTAGCTATCTTACTGAAAAATAGATCTGGACAAACATGCATCTGAATTGTAGATTTACATAACAACACGGGTTATTTATTTGAATGAAACATAGTCAGGAACATGAAATAACGTAAATCCAATTGCCAATAAACTAGGCTAAATCATAACACATTCATGCTCTTGCGTTAGCAAGCTAAACTGGTTTACATGCCTACCGTATAGGTGTTTTCGCTATCTAGCTGTTCTTACATTCCTTGCAAATCACCGATGAAAAACAGATGAGCTTGAGTCTAGTTAACATTGACTAGACGGGTATGGCTGATGTTTGTTTATACCGTAGCATAGAAGATCTCTGTGCAGTTGCGCGAACCATTTCACCAAGGACGGTTTTAAAAACCTGGGAATATGTAAAGCAGGATTTGCTATGAAGCTGTTGCTGAAAAGAGGTGCGTTCCGACCTTAGTTATGTTCATCAGAACCGCAAACTGTAGTATGATTTTGTCAATAACAGTTATTAGCAATGCTAACGTATCCTGTATCTAGCACAGCCTTTCTCCAGTTATTTCGAATAGATAATCTAGACAGGCGTCAGCAAAAGGCTAGACTGCTTTCGTTTTCTGGCAATTTTTTTGGAAGCTTCCCTTCTAATGCCGACTACAGCTAGTCTAGCTAGTCATTTGCTAAGTAAGGTATGTTGATGTGTTTAGAAACGTAGCGTCGCTACCTCGGACTGGGCAAGAACACCAGTGAGTGGGCTGGTCTGCATGTACATTTTGGGGCGTGACAAAGACACAGACCAGAGCCAATTGAATGCGCGATACCCTCCCGACGTCCCGAGGGTGGATTTTTCCAAAAGCTACCGTTCTACAGCTAGATTTTTTCTTTTTGAGATTTGCATGGGAAATAAGTGTCAATGGACTTTGAGGTTCACTGTATGTTCATTTTACCCACCGAACTGTCGTTATTCAACTATGACAAGGTAAAAACGGTTTTGCAGTCAGTGACCCCTTTAAGGACAGTTCCTAACAAATACCTTTGATTTCCCCAGCACGGGCTTTCTTGTAGAGTCCCTTTACGTCGCGGTTTTCACACACCTCCAGAGAAGCATTGACAAACATTTCGAAGAAAGGCAAGCCAGCACTTTCATGTATCTTCCTGGCATCATCACGATCCTTTATAAACAGTAGAGTCTCATGAGTATCTGAATCTCTTTGCTGCAGTATGGTATGTTATTTACATTCTCTGTGGGGAACTTAAAGAAAGAGCAGTTCAGATAGACATATCATATCACCATAAGATTTGGAGAATGAAGAGTGTGCACGCCTTGTATGTACCTTAGTGTAGGGGGATATGAAGCTAGTGATGCAGACTAAGCCGGCATCTGCAAAAAGCCTGGCCACCTCTGCGATGCGACGAATGTTCTCCTCGCGATCAATGGCGCTGAAACCAAGGTCTTTGTTGAGGCCGTGGCGAATATTATCTCCATCTAGAGAATAGCAGGGAATGCCATGGGAGACCAGGTACTCCTCAAGGGCAAAGCCAATGGTGGTCTTCCCAGCCCCTGACAGACCTGGACACATGAAAGGAGATATAGTGTAAGATACCCTGCCAAACGAAAGCCAAGTTCTCTTTGGGAGGTGTCATGGGGTACATTAGTCACCGCTTCAAGAGGGAGAGAGATGGACAAAAGTGTTTACCTGTCAGCCAGACAGTGCAGCCTCTAAAGCCTCCTCTGCTCCCCACCACCTGGCCTCTCTTGACCCTGCTCACATTTGGGGCCTGGTACACCACATTGGTGGATCTGTTCAGATCCTGAAATCAAAATAACACATTGTCAGAACAAAACATTGTTCAAAAGAAACAAAAAAAAGGTTCAGTAGAAGTTCAGATGTGAAAATTATCAGCTCAGATGCTCAAGTTTATAGCTGTGGCTCTCTCCATTTTACAGCATTGTTTAAGTCATCTAGCTTAAAGTGAGCTGGTGCTATGAATGACTTGCAAATTACTGTATCAGCAAGTTGTTACAGGAATAGGTCTAGATCTGCTTTTGTCTTATATCGCTTCCATATTGCATTAAATTAACCTATTTTATTTACTTAGTATCTATGATCGCCAAACTAACAGTATCAGGTGGTGTCCGGACCAGACTGTCATTAAAATAGTGCAGAGTGTGGCAGATACAACTTTATTACAGCATAGCAATGCAATGAGCTTCCATTCAACCTGATGTGTCTGGGTTTCATCCAGCACATTTCTATGGGAGTTCAGCACAGTTGAATGGACTCCTGCAGAGTCAGATGGAGCTTGTTTTACCTACTGACTGGGAGGGAGGGAACCAGCTGGACAATGTGTCCAGTGTGCCGAGTCCCAGAAATGATGTGGCAGACCCAATGTCCAAACGCCTGCCCATTCCTATAGACCCACTCCCTCCTTCCCTGCATCCCTCCTCCTCTTTGGTAAATTCTTACAACCAGCCACTACACTAGCTACAGTGATCCCACTGGGTGTGGACTGTTATTTGCACCACTCATTTCTGGCAGAACCGGCATGCTAGCAACCTTGACACACTAAGGTGTGTCTCAGAGGAGGACATAACACACAACTCAGTCTCTGTTATGAATGAAGTGGATTTGACTAATTATTTTACTATGCAAAATAAATCGCAGGGAAGCCAACTGCTTCAACCTAACCCTAATTCTGAATAATATTGTCAACTTCGCACACCGACCTGATCTGTACTTCATTCTCTTGCTCTCCATAACTGACAACAGTCATGTTGTCATTGTCTTTTTATTGCTGTGTAGGCCTATGAATCCATATTATGTAACAAGTTACATTTTCCAGATCCCCTCGGTAGACATAGTTGACTATACAAAGGATGTACACAAATGTGTCTGTCTGTGGTCGCTAAACAAATTCAGTTGGATCCCTGCAGGGGATACTACACTATATGAAAGCAAACATATTCCAACCTCAAGCTACCTTGAATGTCTATGAAACAGGCTTTTGATGGCCACTACCTGTCTTCATATGGCAGATTATTTTGAATATTTTCAACAATAAGTGAACAATTCAATTATTGCGTTGAATTGTTTATAATACCATACCATACCAAACCAGTGAAATAATGATAATCCCATATTTCACTGGTTTACTAGCATATGATATGGTATCCCTCCTCACAAGACAAGTAACACCACAGTGTCATGTAAGATGCTATAGGTTAAAACTAGAATGTCATAATTTTATCAAACATTGTGTGTGCTATGGGTCAATTTAGTCAATTATGATGAATTCATATTATGTAGGCCTACCTGAACAGAAGTGTTGGTAATTATCAGTGAACCAGAGTAAGGTGTAAGTATTTTGTTATTCACAAAAGAAACAACGGTTCATAATCGTCCAGTGAACCAGAGTAGAATATTGCCGTACTGCATGTAGATGGTTATTAAACAACAAAAAAAAAGTACACAATCAAATTGTATAGTTCTAAGCAACTTACCGTCCGCAGATTTTTTACTTCCGACATGGTGCACAATAGTAACTGCAATCAATGAACTTTGGACCTAGGTCATAAATAGTGCGCTGACCGACGGCGACTGTTGTCGCTTTCAAATCACAACTCCGACGGTCATTTAAAGAACTGTTTTTTTATAAGACTTCCCAGACACGTTGCATTTCTCTGGCCCATCCTCCATTTCTTCTTCAAGGTCCAGAAATCTGCATATTCCTGAATACCAGCCAATACTTTCAGCTCACGACATGGTAGTTTAGCTTCGGAACTAATTTTGCATGAAGTCAAACAAATGTGCAGTAGTGGGGCTGACCCAGAATGAGGGTAGACTTAGACGATCAACCAAGTCATGCTTATGCAATGTTTTCAAAGATTAAGAAGCGGTTGTACAATAGAAGAATCATTGAATACAAACCGTATTGTAAATCCAACTAGTGTAGATAAAGTAGACATTTAGATTTAGTTAGTTTGATTACTAGTTTTATTAATATCCACACAAATTATCCATGAATAACACTTCTTAAGTAGTATTTGGTTTTCTTAAAACACACCAAACCAGTTAGCACAATCAACAAAGCATTTAGATGAAACCATTCTCAATAATTAAATGGCCTCTTCCCATATGGTGTGTCTTATCTTTGGTCATAAGCTTAACAATTACTTTGGACATTAAAGCATCACAAACATAGCCATAATAGCAAATGTGTGTAGTATGTCCAACATCTAACTGTGTGGTGTATGTTATAGTAATTGTTATAGCACTTATTGAGTTTTACATTCCAAAAGCAACTGATAACTGATCAAATGGAAGGATTTGGCATAGTCTGAACCCTGTTCAACACTGAACACTGAACCTGTTGATCTCAAATGACTCATTTTACTTGCTCACCTATATGTCTAATCTGTGGACAGTTCCAAATAGTTTTCAGTCATCCTCTATAATACTATGGTAGCTAACGTTTGATCAAACTAATGTTTAGGAATAACAATCCTATTCAACCATACTATTTCTCCATACTATCCATTTAAGGAGTTGGAAACAGCTGGCACTCTTTTTCAAAGTCACAGCCATCTAGCAGATACCTATAGTGCTCTCTGACATCTTTGTAGAGTGGGGCATAGCCCTCGTTGGCACCAAGGCCTGGGAAGGCCAGGGGCCTCTCGTTCAGGAATGGTTGCAGCCTCAGGCCCTGGTCCCCACAGTCGTAGAGCACCAGGAGCAGGTTGGCTGTGTAGGGCAGCATCTGACTGGTGCGGAAGGATCTCTGGCTCTGTGTGGCGTAGTTGGTAGAGGTCAGAGCCTCACTGTCCTTAAAGAAGCCTAGGAGGGTAAGCAGGGGCAGAAGTGTCTCGGCATGGCCCACCTGGATGGTAACAGCTTCGGTCACCTTCTCCCCGGATCTGACAGATCACAAGGTACATAGAGTGTGAGGTGGTGCTCCTATACGTGTACACACAATGTTTGTATCACTGTGACTTGCAAAACTCATTGTTCTGTGGGAACAGTTTGCCTAAGTAAGAGGAGAGTCACCTGCCCTTTGAACAGAGTGTGCAACTGACTGTTGACTGGATTCATTAATCTTAAATTGCACTTATTATTATTAGGTTGGTGCCCCACAGAAAACATATTACACCTCTTTCTTTGTACTGTGTTCTGTAACACTCACAAGGTGCATGCTTAACTCACCCATCCAGTTTCTTTGAGAAGAGATAACACATTTCTGCTGCATCATTGTGAAATTACTGCTATAGTTCAGGGGCGTGGTGTCATGATGAACATGTGTTCATTTTGTACTCAAAATAAACATGCACACAAATGAACCAAAGATATGTCTTGGGGGAAACATCCAGCCAGTTTCATACAGTAATGGGGAATGATGTGTGTGATGTCCATGTTTTTCAAATGTTGTCCTGTAAGTGTTGGTACATTTACATGCATACATTTTCTCAACAAATTGTACTTGACTTAGTGGTTGTATAGTGATAGTGGACTACGGTGCAACCAGGATATGGCAAACTGTATTTGCACTAGTTCCCTTGCGCATGAGGATGAGTGTCCGGTTTGCACAGGCCTCTGAATAGGGCCGTTCAGGACCGAAACAGACACTGTATCTGAAAGTTAAGCTTTTGTAAATAGCTCATTTCACTGCTTATCCATTTGGTGAGTAGCCTAGTCTTTTCAATTGGGATACAATAAAATTACAATACAAAATATGTTATGACATTTGTAACTGCACACATTGTATGAAAGGATGACGATAAAGATCAATAAACAGGAATGTGTACATTTCCCTTTAACTCAGTGCCTTCTATGAATATCCAAGGTGTATAATCAAAGAGTGAGTGTGTGTAGTTCCCTGGGTTACCAACATCCAATTACCTGCTTTCTCCGGCAGCTCTTTCCAGACGACTAAATACATCATGGAAGAGGATGCAGCTTGTCTTGCTGTTAATGTCGTGGCCGTAACCTCTTTTCCAAAACTGCTTCAGATCATTTGCATACTCCAAAACCTAAAGTTAGGGTAAATGCAGCCTTATATTTAATAATAATAAAACAGTGCAACAGGGATTTGAGTGAATCTTTCTTGATGTGTGGTAATGTTTAGATATGGGTGGGCCATCTGAGTTTGTCAGTTTGAAGACCAACATTATATACACCCCCATTTAATGTCCAGTAGCTTCTGACATAGGCCGAGATAATGAAGAGGCCACATTGTAAGAGGATCGTTAGAATTTTTTTTCCCCCCGAATGAATTTGGTAATGCTTCCCACTGTCTCAGTGGATGTTTGTTTTTTTAACTTGAATAACTAGATTAAACATGTTTAGGTCAAGCAAGAATATTTGCTTGACCTAATCAGTTATGTATTCAGATTTTTCCCCATAAACAAAGCATGTGGTGGGATACAGTACCTGTGCGTCCACCTCATCAAACAGTTGACACCAGGGAGAGTTTTCCGTCTTGATCGCAAACTCGTACGCACACAGGTAAAATGCAGCCTCAGCCATATCTTAAGGGGAAAGGTTACAGCATATAAATTCAAGTCTAATTTATATTTTAAGGTTCAGAATTTCCACAGATTCAATCATTGTGAAGAACTTGTTTGTTCATGTGACTTCATGCTTTTCAACCTCCATTTTTGTTTACTATGTGTAATGTGTTCACCACATTGTAACCCACAAATGACAAAATGTCTCCATCTACTGCTCACTTCCTTTTGGCCAAGGAAGTGGTTCTTGTGATTGTTTCTTACATTATTAATTTGTGATTTTGCAATGAAAATACAGATGTATGTAAATAGAAACACAGGTCCACTATTGTTATTAGCCCCTGCAATCCAGTAAATGACTAGATAGTCCAGAATTTCGCAATATAGCCTACCAGTCTTTGCACATGTATACTGTAGTCTGACAGTTGGACGGAAATTGAGAACAGGCCTACAATAAAGAAGAGAGACAATCCACTATATTTGGCATTTCAACAGCAAATTGTACATAACTGCAATTTATACTGACCTGCAGTGATGTGTGAATAAGGGACAGTGAGTCGGTCTGCAATCTTCTCCTGGACCCTTCTCATCTCTGCCCCCAACTTAAATTTATCCAACTCAGCCAGAGCAGGTGGGTTGTTCTCAACTGTCTCCACAAACTTGGTACAATGGTCAAAGAATCTCATAAGAGCATCGTTAACCTCGTGGTCAACATTTTGATCTATGGAGGAAATTGTAAGTAGAACAATGTCAAAGCAGCAGTTGACACGTAAAGCAACATTTTTGACAACTGAACAATGATATATGTAAATAGGGGTGTGCATTGATATTGTAAAGATTCCCCAAACGAACATCCTCTACCTTTAATATTCCACAGCTGTGTCAATCCTCCCTTGAAAGCCATAGTGCTGTTCACACATCTGTGCTTTGAGCTTGTCATAATCTTTATATAACCATCTCGAAGCTTTTCCTCTGATATCAATGAGGGAAATAACTTTGACAGCCTGACTGCCAGATGCCTGTGGTCATCCACACCCTTCTGTACTAACCGACCGTCCATTTCGTCAGTGTACCACATTTTCCATTGCTTTATTTCACGCTGCCCCTCCTGGTCCGAGACTTCGCGCACGATCAGGTCGTGGAGTTGCCTCATTTTCTTCACATTTTTGCTTGTTGGATATCGTGTACCGTGCCTTATAATCGCGGTCAGATGAATTCCGCGACATTCTGGAAATGGGGGCTGGAAAAGAGATTTGTTTGACAGCCAGTATGTCATCTATCAAGTAGGGATTTACTTCCTCATACCTGCCTTTAGTGCTAAAATATTTTGCAATCACTGGTATATTTGTACCAGTCGTATGGCACGCATTACCAAAACAATTACTACAAAAGAAGAAATAAATTAAGAAGAAATTAGCGAAACACACTGTGAAAGAAAAAGTAAACCACATTGCTATGGCGTAGTATTCGTTCACAACTCACTCAAGTCCTACTGTCCGCGTTGGGAAATAACGTTGTTGTAAATGCCAAATAAAAATCAGATGACCTAACGGTATTTTGCCCTGTGTTTCTAGGGACTACCAAGCTGTCGTTTCAGACTGTATGAATTGATCGAGAACGTGCTTAAACATGAATGGAATATTGGGGTGTTAGTGTTCCAGTGCAAACACTGGAACAGCTACTAATTGATTACAATCTTATGCAGGCCTAGAAGGCAATGATTCGTATTTGCTGGTGCATTGACTCCAATAGTCAGCTTCACAAATCACATTTTAAGAGTGCTGACAACCCAGACAGTATCATTTACGGACCAATTGTGCTAAAGTTAAATTAATCTATTCACAGTGGATAAATGGGACATTGTGTCAGAAATTGACCAACACAAACAACACGATACATTTCTGAACATAGAGCCCTCAAATCAGACAGTATTTAATGCCTGGTATTTTATGTATTTAATAACTTGGTGTAGGTTTAGGCCCAACATTATATAACCCAATGGGTTTGGGTTGGTTCTGTGTACAATATTGGTTGGACTTCCAACAGTGCACGCTTTGCGTAATATGACGATCTAAAACGGACCCTATTTCCTCCTCCCTCCTTTACGCAGATCGTTGGACCCTCGTTTTAAAGATCATAGTTGAAAGACCGTCACGTGTCTAGGCTAAACGAACGCGGGCGAGACGCTGTTCATAGAAAGAGGGGCAGCTTTTATGCCTAGGCAGGCTTCTGTCCACTAACAGTCCAATTGTGGTAAACATTAGAACATAAAAAGAACACGGTACCGTATTCTACACATTTTAGCACAATGCTATTAAAATTGCACCATGTATAGGATTCTAGGACACAAGCGTTCAATAAACGGTGCACCGCGAGACGACCCGGACAACCAAAATGAATAGTGAGTCAGATAAAACCGTCTTCCCATGAAAACAACACCATACTGACCTAACGTTTATGTTGTACAGGTGATCGTGTTGTAGTGTGTATAATTCTAAAACAGCATTGATAAAGGATTAAGCAATTTAGAATCATACAAGGGAGAAATCTTCCCTGGTATTCTGTTTGCTGGATCATCGTTGCCATATTCCATTCCTGTGTGTGACAGCTACAAGTCGCCGCGATGTGATGTTATGCGGTAAGTAAAAACCTAGCTGTACTGTACTAGTAGTAGCTAGCTGGGAAGTATCAGCTGATACTGCTATCACTAAAAAACTAATGGACCTTCCAGATATATTTGATTATCATTGTATTATTTTGTATTATCTTCTATAACTAAGTAGTCCCCTTTATCATTCATTTGTCTAGCTGTACTTCGTTACATGGTAATTATCTGCTTGTTAACATAATCCCTAGTTAACCTCGCCTCTGCGTTGGCTATAACTGTCCTGAGTTCGGGGTAAAGTCTTAGACTGTTACGGATAATGCATTATCCTGCATTGACTTGGTTTGTCACCAAAATACACCTTGTCTTACAAAAGTAAAAGACAATAGACTATTTTAGAAGGGTTTTTGTTTGTTTTTGTCTGTAAACAACACGCCTGCACAGGTAGGCTGTGTAATAGCCTATTGGGTGAGATACTACAGTATACCACCAGGACATACAATACCAGTGGTCGAGTCATGATAAAATGGCAGTCAATTTATAGCGTCAGAATAAATTGCAAATTATAGTTTGTATTTTCTTAGGTCAGTGTTGCTCACACATCGTGCCAATGTGCCTATTTGCACCCTTGCATCTAATTCTGGTTTGACTGTTGAGCCAACGTAAGTTTATGCACACACACACACAAAGAGAGAGAGAAAGACATAATGTACTACTAGTGTCGAAATGGCCCTCTTCCTTGAGGAGAGGAACTTTAACAGATCCAAATGTCCCTGTTACACAATGAGACAAAACAAGATATTAGAAACAGTGCGGGCTGTGAATTGGAAACCTAAATGTCTTTAAGTGTTCAAGCCTATACGGACAGAAACACCGAAAACTGGAAACATGGGAGCTGGGGGGGATCAGACAGCATTATGTCAACAAACATTAGAAATAGTTATTTGGTCAATGTTAGCAGTTCCAGTTTTGCAGAGCAAGCCTTATTGCCAATGCCAAGTGTATCTGACTACGAACAAGCAAACAGGCCCATCTGACTTGACAAGTCAGTGGATGTTTGCATGCTTGCTGAAAAAATTTGATTGCTGTAAGCATAGTTTAGATGAGCATGAGCAAACGTTCCAGCTGTCAACCAACCAACATTGTCACACACTAACTTGCTTATCCCAAACACAGCCAGTATTTAGTAAAGATGTGACTTCTGGCTTGTTTAGCTTTTATTCATTGATTTGTCTCACTTCAGCACACAGCGTGCTTCTCTCCAGAGAACATAATACTATGATACCAGTCAGTTCTAGTCACCTCAGAATTTAAAACCTCTGTTTAAGTGAATCCCATTTCATGCCCTAGTTTCAATTGCCTGGAACGTCCTTTTGTAGATTAATTTATATGCAGAATGTTGGCAAATCCAATCAAATTTAAAGTTACGTGTTTTTGTTATTCCTTGAATCTGTCAGCGTACCTATTTCCTACAAACATTTGTTGGATACAAAACTGTAATTTAATAAACCAACTCACGCAGTAAAGTAATTGTCATGTTGTGGGGGGTTAGAAAAACATAATGCTTTAGAAACTTTAAAATACAGAACTGACAGCGTAATGCAAATGTCCCTATGTGGATCACCATGACACTGTATGTAAATAGGCTGAGGAAGTTTCTGATGAAGTAGTCTACTCTCACACTTCACTAACCTTTATTTTTCCTGTTCTTCCCCATACTTCCTCATTCTCCACCTGAGTTTTCTGAAGTTCTTTTCCTGCTGTTCTATCCTGCTTACATGCCATTCTTGTTTCCTCCTAGAGACTGTTTAATATGCAGCAAATTGAGCAAGTGGAGTAGCCTACTTCTGTAAAGAGGAAGTAGGACAGTTTCATCTATCTTGTCATTAGTTTACACCTGTGGAGGGCTAAAGGGATTGGCCTAGCCTAAATGTTGTGTCTTCTGCATTAACTGTGGTCTACAGTATAAAAACAGTTTGACTATTAGTAGAGGTTCACACCATGTCCTGATTGTTCTTTTTTACAGATTTGGCCTACATAACAAAAATGGTCATAGACATGGATAGCCCAAATATAGATTGTGGCCAGAATAAGGTTATCACAAATCAAGATCTATCTGTCTGTGTCTGTTTCCTTCAATCTCAAATATCAAGTGACGGATATGTACTGTCTAAATAAACTCAATTTCATCCGCAGTTGACTTAGCAGCTTATTACCAGCCTATTTCCGGATTTAACTATTTGACATTGCGTGTATCCATAAAGTAGCCTGTAGTGGATGCGTGACATTCCGTTGCCAACACTACGGTTAATCTTACTAGATCTAGCAGTACTGCTTTTGCAGTAGACCGTGTTCTAGGGGTGTAACAATATATTGTGAAACAATATATTGCAATACAAAACAATTACAATATGTATCGTAGAGTTATGGCAATATGTTTACAATATGACGTCCGTTTGATCGTATTGGTTGAGCTACCAGCACATGACCTACTCTGCACCTGCGTCATTCGTGCATTCATTGCATTCACAGAAATCACTTGAACTGAGTTAACTAAATTGTACATCAAAGACAATTATTGCAAATGTTTCATGTTTTGGAAACGATCTGTGAATTGAATTCGTTTTCTAAAAAAATGTTGTTCAAAATATCGTGATACGTATCCTACACCCAGTATTTTGATAAGTATCGAATCGTGAGCTGAGTTGATATGTGTCGATCTGCTATGGTAATAGTAAGTTGTCATGAAGCCACAGGTGGGTCCTCATTAGCAAGTGACACCTAACTAGCATGCAGGGAACCGTGGTGCTCCACTCCCCAGTGTATCCACTCAAAATATACCTACACTATTCGTGGTCTCATTCAGTTGTGTACCAAGAGCCAGTTTTATTGTGTGGATTCCACAGATGAAATCAAATTGTCGTGACACAAGATTAATGCCAGGCCATATTTGTAAATAAGAATTTTGTTCTTAAATAATTCTGGTAAAAAAATTAAATAAAAATCATGGGAGAGACTGCAGTGTTGCCCAACCACAACTTTGGAAATTAGGTTTATCTTTGGTTCCACACTCAGACTCGTATTGATTACAGTCCAAACAGGCAGCGTTTCAATTGAGTTTGCAAACCAGACAGGACCAGACAGGTAGATAGGCCTGGGGGCTTTGATGTATCGCTGCCTCTAATCTCTCAGGGTCCAGAGGTGACAGGTGAGCAATACTGCCGTGTTATGTCGAGACTAAAGGTTTGACGTTCCTCCACATGGCATCAACTGTACTCTCCTCGAAGCCCGCACACCACGCCTGTTATCTGTAATAGAGTGCCTTTGTTCAGCGCGCCGACACTCGCCACGCTCTCCCCGGCTTTCTGTCGTCAGCTGTTGGGCCTGACAGATGGAGTAGGACAGTTTCCCACATCGTTGTCACCAGAGCAGCTGGCAGAAAGGCATTGGATTCAGGCCGAACAGCTCCGTGTAGGTGATGCGTTCAGTCATGTCTGTCGGCCCGCCCACACAGCAGGAGTACATGGAGTACACACCCCAGGCTTCTGGAGAGATCTGTGACATGCAGCGGTTATGAGAAGGCCACTGGTGTTGTTTGTTTTTCGGTCAGATAACTTCTGCCCACTGACCGTGTATGCTGTGTTGACTAATGACTTTAAGCGTGCAAAGGACAATAGTGTAAGCTATCGCTTTGTGACCCTAAGATAAAGACAGGTCCCTGTTCAGTACATAGTCAGTTTTCTCTTGTTTTGCCACTGTGAGGAAGAGGCTGTCTCTGTGACCCCTGTCAGATTGGCCAAAGGAGAGCAAATGTGTCACTGAGGAAAGGAAGGAAGGAAGGTTGGAAAGAAGACGCCTGAGCCTGAATAGCTTTTTGAAAAAGCTGTCTGTTTCCCTTTTCATTATCTTGGAAGATGTGTTGTTACTGTACGCCGTGGTTACAGTGATGCCTTTTAGACATTGTTTTCAACGTCCCCTTATTGGCCTCAATTGCCTATTTCCTCAGTGTAATGCCATAGAAATCCAATCACACAGAGGAACTGCCCTGTACTTTGCTGTAATGGTGGATGTGGATCTGTTGTGTGTTCATAGAGCAAAGGTCTACACACTTTCTCATGTTTGTTTTCATTGAAGTGTGAATGACAACTGAGCATCACACAGTCCATGTTGTTCTAAGCTGTGTTTGCTGCTTGGTGTGCAATGTAGGTTTGGTGTGACCCAGGAAGGACGGTCATGAGTGATATGTTTCTGTTAGCCTTCTTTTGCAGTGGTGTGTGGGTGTTGTGTTTAGTATCTATGTATGTGTTTGTGCGGGCTCAAGCCAACGGCTCAACGCTAGGCGCTAGGCTACAGCTGCAGACTGTTAATATTTCATCTCCACTCCAACTGCTACCTGGGCTGTAAATATTTGTCCAGTATTGTCTGATTGTGCACACGAGGCAGTGGACCGGTTGTAAAACGATACAGGTGAGGTGACAAACTGATATTCTCACCCTTTTATCAAAAGTTGAGTTCTGTAATGGGAGACTACTGTGTCATTTTCCAATAAGGAGATGGACTGGGGCAGGTATTTAATCTTTTTTTTACCTGGGACAGACTTTTGAAAAAACGAAACTTTATTGTTTACTTTTACTTTTACTTTATTGTTTACTGGATTAGCAATGGATACTGACCTGTGTGTGTCTGTCAATTCGCTGTTTGCTTGGCACCTTTTTCTGTAACTTGGTACTCAGGCCTGGATGTCTGGGGCTGAATGTCTGAATACAAACATGAATGACCTTACAGTGGAACACTGGGCAAATGTGGCAAGTGGTACTGTGATAACTTGCACACAGAGCCATGCGCATGCATGTGGAGCCCGCGTGTAGAGAGCCTTCATGTGGAGCCCGGAATGGGTGGGGTTATCTCCATAGACTACATAGAGAGAGAAATTGAAACTCATCGAAAGAGAAAGAAACTGTAAAGAGGAGGGGAAGAGGGAGGGGAGCTGAGAAAGAAAGAGGTGGCCCGTCTCGCTTGGAGGGTTTCCTTTTGTCATGTGTCATGTGTCATGGACCTGCAGCTTGAAGAGAACGCACGGCCACGAGAAGTAGGTAAGGTTCTAGGCTTTTCCTGGCATAATTCATGTTTGAGCTCAGACCTGAGCCTGTAACTTTGGGCCATTGGAGTTGGGGTCGCTCCAGGAACCCTCAATCAACTCACTTTCCCAGGCTTTTTGTTTTACAACTTGTTTTTGACATTTGTAGCTGTTCTGAACTCTACAACTGACTCAGCTTCACGTGTGTGTTCTCGGTGGAGTTCACCCACCACCGTGAAGGACACATTTAACTGAGTGAGTCAGGCTCTTTCCTGGCAGGCTAATGCATGTGTTAAGCAGGGTTGCGAACTGCATGCGCTTATTTAGACTTGGCATGCTGGTGAGGTCAGACATGTAGCCTTTAGTTGCCCGTCCAACAGAGCTCATAGAAGGGTTGGAACGTGTGTTATTGTGATTGTTTCCAATGCAGTTTAAGCTGCCTGACAATTTTTCTTTTGACAGAAATAATCTTTAGAGTGGTAAAACCTGTTGAAAGAAGGCTACCATTTCTTGCCCTACTTCTACTGCATGGATTTAGAGTTGATACAGAATGATGCCCCACCCTTCAGATGTAGTGCGATATCTATGAGTGAGGGAATGAATTCAGGATTTTATCTCAGAGAGCATCAACTGTCAACTGGCAGATAGCTTTGTGTGTGTGTGTGGGTTCTGTAGTTAACCCTTTCAGTTCCCTCCTGTCTGTGTGTTCTTATTTAGGTTGGAGTAGTTGGTATGAGGAGGCGGTGTAGGGGGGGAGGGGGTGGCTGCAGGGCAGCAGGTGTTGTTTTTGTACCGTTGATTTTTCCCAGGCGATGTTCATGGTAACCCCCTTATTTTGTGACCTCTGGAGAGTTTGTCTAAGACCATGACAAGAGAAGTCCCTGGTGTTTTTCTTGCATCATGTGGAGACTTGAGGGTGTTGTCTCCTGTAGGCTATTGCAGAATATTTACATGGTAAATCAATTTCCCATCAGATTTAAAGTAGCATGACACGACACGTTCTCTGGGGCTTTAAAGACATTGTGTTTAGCCATTTACAATCCCTAGATCAGTGGTTCTCAAACTTTTTACACCCCGTACCACCTCAGAAAATATTTGACTGTCCAAGTACCACCATTATGACCGACGTTAAAATACAGTAGCGTAAGCCTACCGCATAAAATGTGTGGGGTTTGTCGGCGGAAAGGTAAAAAACAGGACTAACACGGCAGCTATCGTTCATTGACATTTTTATTTTTTACAACGTAGTTAAGGCGGCAGGCGTGTGTTTCTTTGGCGGCCGCCTTAAGTTAAGGCTTAACTGCAAAGTGCTGCGCGAAACCCTGCGCAGTAACTATCGTGGATGTTTACATGCGCCACAACCCGTGTGAACAGTCAGGTACTAGCCTTGCGCATGCCAACATTTATTTTAGTTTCGAAACCAACATATTATAGTGAAGGCAAAACGTATTTTAAATAAAATGTCAATGATATCATAGTTAAGGTATTCAAATATGAGATTCCTCCGCGTACCACTGGAAGGGTACACGCGTACCACCCACAGTTTGAGAACCACTGCCCTAGTTCATTCATTTGGGCTTCTCCGTGCTGTCATGGTAGCAGTGCCTCTGCAAGGGCACAGCAGATGTGGGATCTGCGAGTCAATAATGGAGTGCTTGTAAACAGGGGAAGTGTAGGTCTTCTCCTGACCAACATGTTTACACACACATACAGGTCAGCTGGACCCTTTGCCTAGTTATCGTAGCCTGTTATCTCCACTGTTGTGTAAATAGGAACGACAAAAAGGTTGTCATGGTTTCCAACGACTTCTGGAAGTTGTGCTCACAACAAAGTACAGCACAGAAGCCATGTGTCCATATATATCTATGGTTGTGTGTGTTCAACATGATAGTTTACATTGTCAGTATCCTAGCCCCTTCGGAAAGACTCTAAATATCAAGAGGATTGGGGTTTTCTGCAGCGCCAGGAGGTACAGTAGGCTGACTGTGTCTGGAGTCTTATCCTGTTGTGCATCCTGACTCTCCCGCTGGATATTTCCACAGGCTGTCCTTAACCCTGGCGCCCGCGCCATTGGATCAAAGCTGCCCGTCGCCAAATCAAGGTTGACTTGTGGTTGAGTGTGGTGGAAGGTTTGTCTATCTGTCTCTCTCCTCATCCTCCGTATGCAGGTTTCCTGTGTTGGAGTTGGGGAAATAAGGGTAACATAAATAGCAGGTTTGTTGTCATCACCCCTACAGGTTGTGCTGAGGTCTGCTGGATTATCATCACACTGATTACCCTTTAAGATGATTTACGGAGCAAAGGTTCTCTACATCCTCCGCAGCTGACTCACTGACAACCAACTGTCTTATCTCTGTCAATATACACGCTCAGTCACGTACACACACTCAGACAAACATACAGGGCACACTGTGTGTGTAGCCACTTACAAAGAGCACACATGGGTGCACACACCTAGCCTACTTAAACCCATTTCACACAGTCACGTCTTAGTTGCAATTGTTTCGGTACACAATGAAATGAACGTTGCATTCAGCTTCAAACTGGGTGCTGCGGACTTTTCTGTCAAGTGTAGCCTACGTTGGGTCTCGGTTGACTTCAGATCAGTTTAGTTTGAATCCGTTTGAATGTTAGTGCTGCCCTGTTTGGGGATCCTCAATCTGACCCTGGATCAAATGCACTGTGGATCTAAACACCATGAGTAATTGTTGTGCTGTGATGGGCCTTGTGAACCCTATAGGCTGTACTGGCTGACTTGCTGGCTTGCTGTCTGACTGGCTGGTTGGCTGGCTGGCTGGCTTCCCACTGTCAGGCATGAGTGGTAGAGCTGAGCTGTGCTCGGCACGGATCGTCCAGCTGGCTGATTTATGAGTTCTTCCTGCCTCCCCCCTCCTCCTCCTCCACAAGCCTCCTTGTTCCACCCTCCAGCCTATCAGCCTTGGCCCCCATCTGAACCTGGCTCTCCCTGGAACACAAGCAGAACCAGCCTGTGTCCATCGCTGTCAGCATGCTCTATAAACAAACTGCTGCCAGAGTGGAGGAGCTGGAGAAGCAGTGTGTGTGTGTGTGTGTGTGTGTGTGTGTGTGTGTGTGTGTGTGTGTGTGTGTGTGTGTGTGTGTGTGTGTGTGTGTGTGTGTGTGTGTGTGTGTGTGTGTGTGTGTGTGTGTGTGTGTGTGTGTGTGTGTGTGTGTGTGTGTGTGTGTGTGTGTGTGTGTGTGTGTGTGTGTGTGTGTGTGTGTGTGTGAACTGTCTTGGGACCTGACTGCAGCTGAGCACTCAAGGGCCAGGGAGAACTTAGTGTGAGGTAACTCAGCTGGGAGATTGGAACCACAGTGGATGGATATGCTTTCTGTGTGATTTTATTTCATCACAATGTTGAAAATTGATTGTTGAAAATACTTTTTTATGGTTTCAGAGTATTATGGGAACTCATATTGAGGGAAGGTAACAGGACAAAGAACCCTACAGGGTTTGGGTTTGGCCTGGAGATTGGCCTTTGTGTTTTTTACGGGAAAACAAGAATCGGGTTTTGCAATGAAAGCGTATGATATCATATCCCAGGCTTATTTTTCTCAGTGGTTTTCATAAAGGTCAAAGCCACACAGGATGTTTGTTAGTTCTCTGAAAACTCTCGACTGGAGAGATCAAAGAGGAACTGCTGGATGCCTTTGTATCTATTTGATTTTGATCTATTACATTGGAACTGACTGATGCTTTCAAGTGACCTTCCCCAACGTTAGCTAACAGGAATCAAGCAGCTGAAATCCATTCAATTAAGTACATTTAATATTTGTACTGGATATCAGTTGACTTCGGTATGGTGTATTGATTGAACTGAGAAAATAAATGACTGATACAGATCACCTGCCCCTTTAGTATGGTAGAATAACTACTCAGATTGATCTAAGGATGCCAGGAGTAGCCTATAAGATTTGCAAACAGACAAAAGACTGCAAACTGAAAGCCGTTCATTTAGCCAATCTCTAGCAGACCCTACCTGTTAAAACCTGACCAGAGAGATTCAAGGACGGCTTTCCAGGCTATACCCCTGTATTGGGTCGTCCTTTCAGATAATTGACCGCCCGTCTGTATTTAATGTCTTTGTTTATGTCGTTGTGTAGGACGGAGGCACACGGGAAGCTCAGTAAAGTGATGAGGTGATCGAGGACGGAGGAGGCTGAAGGAGCTCTCTACTACCCGCTAAAGGCTTACGTGAGCAGCCGCTGCCTGTGTCCTATCCCCAGGAGGAGACTGGGTCCTCTGGGTGAAATCCCTCCAATGCCCCAGAGACGCCATGAGCCACACCTGGAGAGGCCCCCTCACGACTCCATAGACTGCCCTCGCTCCTGCATCCCCTCCCCCTCCATCCCGGGACCTCTCTGACCCCGCTGCCCATTGGACGAAGATGAAGAGGGTGGGCCAGTGGTCGGCGGAGGAAGTCTCCCGTTGGTTGAACGAGGAGGGGATGCCAGAGTACAACGACGCCCTCCACCGCGCGGACGGCCCCGCCCTCCTGCGCCTCTCCGAGGCCGACTTCCAGACTCCGCCCCTCTCGCTCGTCTCCTCCGACAACGGGCGCCAGCTCCTGGAGCGTCTGGAGACGCTGTGCGTCGAGACCCACATGGAGGCCCACCAGAATGGGCACGCCAACGGGCACGCGGGGCTGCCCAACGGCACCGGCAAGCTCCAGAGGAACGGCTCGTCGTCGTCGTCGGGGCAGAACGGCTACCGGAAGGACATGGTCCACATCCCCATCCCTATGGGCGACTCGGAATACTTGGTGGCCTTCCCCTCCGAGTGGGGGAAGACGGGCGTGGCCTTCCTGTACGCCGTGTTCTGCTTCGTCACCACCACCGTGGTCATCTCCGTGGTCCACGAGAGGGTGCCGGCGAAGGAGCACACGCCGCCGCTCCCGGACAAGTTCTTTGACCTGTTCGACCGGGTGGAGTGGGCCTTCTCCATCTGCGAGATCAACGGCATGCTGCTGGTGGGGCTCTGGCTGCTGCAGTGGACCCTGCTCAAGTACAGGTACGAACGAGGAAAACCCCTGAAACCTTCTGGGACGTGTTTTCTGGGAGAGGGGTCCGAGGAACCTGCTCAGAGCAGCTCTCCAGAGCAGCTCTTCCGCGACTGTCATACTCCTAAAGTCTGGCTCGCTTGGCTCAGTGGATCTTTCTAGAGTCTTCGGAATGATTAACCTTGGCGAGTTCCCCTCATTCTCACCTCCTTCTCCGTTCTCTCCTGTGTCCAGGTCGATCATCGGACGTCGATTCTTCTTCATCGTGGGAACCCTTTACCTGTACAGGTGTGTCACCATGTACATCACCACCCTGCCCGTTCCAGGGATGCACTTCAAATGTTCTCCAAAGGTATGTACACAGGCTCTTTCCCCTAGCTACAGGGAGTCTTGTCAGACCGTCAGCTACAAGCTCTCAGTAACAGCACAACCGTGCAATTCTTGTGTCGACAGACCCTGCGTCCCTCTTTGCAGTACATTACTGGAGTACGAGCTGGCTGTGTGTGTGTGTGTTAGTGTCTGAAACGTAAAAAGAGATGGAAGGCTTTTTTACACATCCCTTTTAAACAAGTATTATCTCCATGTCCTAGTACAGGGTTTCCTGTAGCACTTTTCAGTTAAGGCGGCTGCCTAAGCATCACACAATTGTTTTAATTGTTTACAGCGATATCCGCCATGTTACTCTGTCCTGTTTTCTCCCTTCCATTCCAAAACTCCAGTCTCCCTTCCATTCCAAAACTCCAGTCTCCCTTCTCTGCAGAACGCATTAGTCTATCGCATAAACGACCCCCCCGGCCTGACAGGAAACCCCACCCTACCACCTTAACTTACACATTTTCTGTGTTAGCCAAGTACGGTAAACCCTGTACTTCTTTTGAAAGTATCAGACGATCTGACCCATCACCAACCTCCAGATCCACATAGTTAATCATCCGTGTGTAAAAGGCCTCTCTCTGTGTTGCCAGAGGCCGGGGGTGTGGGGGGTGGGGGGGGATGGGTAGATGTTCAGCCCCCTGTACCTAAAGAAAGCTCCCTCTGTACACCCTGGGTTTGGTTTCCTGTTAAAACACTGCTCTATCTGAATCAATGCAACCCCCCCTTCCCCCTTGCATGGACAGACCTGCTGTGTGGCAACTTCCTGTTTATGTGTGTGTGTGTGTGTGTGTGTGTGTGTGTGTGTGTGTGTGTGTGTGTGTGTGTGTGTGGTGTGTGTGTGTGTGTGTGTGTGTGTGTGTGTGTGTGTGTGTGTGTGGTGTGTGTGTGTGTGTGTGTGTGTGTGTGTGTGTGTGTGTGTGTGTGTGTGTGTGTGTGTGTGGGGGGTGGTTTGTTGTGATTGAGTCGTACCTTCACTAATCCTGCACTCTGCACCTGCTGCTCCCGCTAAGTCTTAGACGATGCCTGTTGGTTTAATGTTGTGTAAACGTCTTATTTTGTCACGTGACCAAGTCACTGGAGCTTTGAAAATGATAGCCGCCAGGGTGATTAAATAGTGCCTGTCGTGTGTGTCATTCCAGCTCTTTGGAGACTGGGAGGCTCAGATTCGGAGGATCATGAAGATGATTGCAGGTGGAGGCCTGTCCATCACCGGCTCTCACACAATGTGCGGAGACTACCTGTACAGTGGACACACCGTCATGCTAACGCTAACTTACCTCTTCATCAAAGAGTGTGAGTACGGCATCTCAACCCATTCCTCTCCTCGCTGAATATGCTCACTGCTTTCTTCGGGGGTCGGGGAGAAAGAACGAAAAGACAAATACGAATCTAATCTAGGAACACTTGTATTTAACGTGTTGTACCGTGAAAGATATTGTAAAAGAAAGATGAGCTACCCAGAAAGGGAAATACAAAACTACCATCATGATAATGCTTTCTCACTGCGTCTATCTCCCTATCAGTTGTCCAGGCAAGAGCTATCTTTCCCTCTCAAATAACAATAGTCCTTTTTGCCCTAGGCTCTTTCTTGTCTTTTCCTGTTCTCTGCTGTCCTCAGCATAGAAAATGAGAGGCCTCAGAAAGGGATAGAGGGTATGAAGCTGATCATATGACCATGATAAAGAATGGACTCAACGTCAAATTGCCCTTTTTGCAACATTTCAGATAGCGGAGATCGAAGGTTGAGCAGTCCCTTACCCAACAGTTTGATAGCAAAGCGTTGATAGCAAAGCTCCACCTTAGTCGTCCCTTTACCTTCTTACTCCATTCACAACAGATATGTCTCTTCTGAAATATGTGTTTTGGTCCTGTCTCTGCTAGAACGATTCCTTCCACAATGCTTTATCCACAGTGTTTCCTGCGTTGTGTAGGCCTTCCTATGCTGTTGGTACAAACATTTTAGAAAGCCACTGCTTACTCAAGCAGGAGGAAGATTATTCGATTTAGTCTGTGTACATTTTGTGTAAACAATGTGTCACATAATGTTTTTTTAGAAAAAGCTTTTGCGCAATCAAAATAATGCCGCTATGATTGAGTTGTGTAGTACAGTAGGGACATCTAGTGGATTGAAGAGGAATTGCTTTCCTTGCTTTTCATGATAGTTTCTTGACAGGTGTATAGTTATAACTAACTATAAGTTATAAATCGACTGTAGATCAGGAGGTCACCGTGCAAATTCCTCCCTGTGCATCTGCTAAATAAATGAATTACACTGACGATTTGGTGTCTACTAGATTAACTATGGCACCATGACTTCAATAAATCTCTCTCTTCCTGTTTGTGTTCCAGATTCCCCTAAAAGGTTTTGGTGGTACCATTGGTTGTGCTGGAGCCTGAGTGCCGTGGGTATTTTCTGTATCTTGCTGGCCCATGACCACTACACTGTGGATGTGGTGGTGGCCTACTTCATTACCACTCGCCTCTTCTGGTGGTATCACACCCTGGCCAATCAGCAGGTTGGTACTTCCACAGGACTCCAGTCCCTTTTTTTACACTACCTGTCATACAGGAATTTTATGCTTATTCTTATATGGGTTACAGTATCATTTTATGACCGTTTTTTTTAAGTTGTAGCAAGAAAACACTTAACCCTGATAACCCTTATCTCTTCTTGTGTGTGTTAAGTCTCTGAAGGAGACGTCACAGAGCAACCCCTTCTCCAGGGTCTGGTGGTACCGCCTGTTCCAGTACTTTGAGGAGAACGTCAAGGGCATTGTCCCTCGGAACTATCAGTTGCCGTTGTCGTGGCGAGCGCCGCCGTGGAGCAGGGGAGTCAAGTACAGTAGACTTGACACCCAGTGACCCAGGTCACGTGACAGGGGTGGGGGCTGTGCAAAAAGACTAGTGCTGCTCTGACCGATGGCAAAAGGCTTGACCGACCCGGCGCTGTTCCCGTCACCTGTAGCTGTACTGTCTGACTATTTAATGTCCAACTGGCTAGCACTGTGACCCTTCTCTTCCTGTTCGGTTCTCAACATCATTTCTTTTGGTTTGTTATTTCTTTGTCTTTGGGGGAAAATGTCGTTTTTTACGAAAACTGAGAGTACTACTTAAATCATAATTCTTTTCTCTTTTTCTTTGGGCCCCAATGCAATTGTTGTTTTTTTTTAGCAGATCTGGTTAGCATTTGAATTTCATGTTTAAGTTGTTTTATTTGGTTCGGCATTCCCTTTAGGGGAACTTTGTTGTTGTTGCAAATATGCATGTTTGGTCCTCCATGTTCTTATAAGGTCTACTACTAAGTGCAAGCTGTGTCACTGAAATGTTCATTTACATTTAATAACCAAAATGCCATAAGCAGTCACTGAGAGTTTCAAAACTTCTTTTCTAACAAAATAGCTTTTTTGTAAAATATCCTTGTGCGTTTCCAAAAGACCAACGAAAAAGGATTTTTGTAAAATATGACAACTTTATTTTTCAAAAACAAATGTCAAAAAGAATATTTTTAGATTTCTACTTTTTTCAAAACAGAAAGCTGAGAACAGAAGAATCTAAAGTGGTATTTAGCATTGTTCTAGTGCCTTCCTTAGCTAGCTTGATTGTACTACCTGTGTCTATGATCCTCTGCCTCGCGTGTTTCTGTCTGGCTGTCCACACTGTGGCATCTAGGCCAGTGAGCACTTAAAGCATAGTCTTGTTCGCATGAATGTACAAGTTATATTGCCAGCCTTATTTCAAATTGGTCTTCCCACAATTAACCACAGTGAGATGAGTAAAATGTCCTGTTTGTTCATGGCAGCATACTGACATCATTTGTTCCTGGTCAGCAAAGGCTATTATGACAGAAGCAGCTGACTGTTAACTCGGTTGTTGACGCCCTGATGAGTCATTGTTGACCTTTAATCCTCACTAACGTTTAACAAACCTATGATTCATGTAATTATCATGTTGGTTGTCTCAGATCTCTGGAACTTAAAGGTGTAAGTGTGTCGATGGACGGTTCCTGGTTGCTTAAGGTTGGGGCTGAAGGCTTGGATCTACTACTGCAAGCCTTTGATAGAAATCCAGTCCCATTCCCTGATGTCTAGCAGCGATGATGGGAGCAAAGCAGTGTGTCCATCCTGCTATCAGGCACAGTCACAACAGTCATCCTCATGGCATTGTAAGGATCAGTCTTGTGTCCTTTACACATCTAGGGTTAGTGTAATAGGAGTCAAGTCATGGTGTGACTTGTGCCCTCTCCAAATTAGTTAGTATAGGGCTCTGAGAAAAAATGTTAGTTGTGTGGAATGCAATGCCAAACCAAGTACAGTCACTACTGCGAGCTGGTCATTTGCCAAAATTGCAAAGTGGTTCAGGAAAAATCCGAGCTAGGACAAAACGTTCATGCAAGGTGTAAGAACACAAGAATGGCAATGTCCTTCTGTAGCATGATCTCCATGAATGGGAATGATGGTCTTTGTTTATGGTTGTGGAGACAGTTGCACGTGAAATTCCATTAGGGCTGTGTAATAAAAAATGCCCCAAGCTCAATTATCTTTTTATGGCTCAACTAATGACACAGCACTTTATTAACAAAACTGAAGGCTGAACCTGAGCAAGTTATATCATTGTCACGGTTAAGTTACCTTCAAATAGATATAACAATTTGAATGCTATTGATTGCAGTTCTATCAGTTGTCCCAAAGAAAGGCATCACTAAAAGGAAATGGTTAATCCTGCATTGATATGATATGAAATTCGCAATGAATGTATGGTAGACATACTTTATGTAATGTTGGTTTGGAAGGTGTTACAACCCTCTGAAACCTAGTTTAGCCTTAGTGTTGTTATCTATGGCATGAAGATACAGTATACTGTACTTTGACTGCTTGCTAGTACATGTAAAACCTACTGTAGCCAATGAAGGATGTCTACGTGTACTGGAGGCTAACCGAATCCCTTAAAAGCCATCTATACATGTGACGTGAGCGAGGTTGGAAAACGTTCTTCTTCCTGTAACATTGTTTTGTCAACAGAGGGTAGCCACCAGTGCTGGGATGTTGAAAGCATTTCAGAAATCCTTCTCGATGTGTTGCAAGTCCAACACGCAGGGCCAGAAGTCCATTAGAGGTTTGCTCCACGTGCCGGACACAACATAGGTACCAAGAGCATTTCCAGATCATGACCTTGGTGTGCATGTATTTTTGTGATTTAGAATGGGTGTAGTCTACATGTCTAACTCCAGTGTTGGTGTTGGAAGACAGACTTGTTTGCCAAGCAAGCTGGACAAAAATGTTATGAAAGTTCATGTGTTTCTGTATGTTAATTTTATGTGAATCAGCAGTCCATGTTGTAATTTCTGTTGTTTATTATAATGTGTTTACCAGATGTTTTTAAGATGTATGCTAATTGAATATGACAGAGGAACATACCTGGAAAGCTTTCCAATAAAGCGTTTATTATTCTGTATTTCAGTGTTATGTTATGGTGTCCGTAGTTAATCTTCATGTCAGTTTGGTTCCTGAGCTGACCATTGACACTGCCATGATGACCAGTACGGAACAGTGCACTAATTAGCCACTAGGTGGACACAAAGACTTGCATGGCTTCAATCCAGCCCATTGCTGCTCAAACATGACCAATATACAGGTTTCTACCAGAGTGAGGTAGCAATTTTCTCTGTGGCACACTTACTGTATGTTCACCAGGGAGACTCAACAGTCTCTATTTTTTATGAGAATATTTTCATAACCTCTTAGTGAACAATAGAAACAAGAATTGTGTGGTAAAAGACGATGATTAGTGAAAAAATGTATAAATCACGACAGATAATGTTACCCTTTTCCACTCTAAAGAAACTCCCCATCAGAGTAGTAAGTAATATTTTAATTCCTAAACTATGAGGAGTGTGTATAACCAGGATTGTCATTTTAATAGTCTGGGAAAAGGTTGAAAGACCTCTGAAATCAAATTAATTGGATGATAGAAACAGGAGATGGTATTTATCTAGAGTGCTGGGTCCTCAGCTTACTCAAGTATTTTCTGGCTCTCTGGAGAGATTGTACTGGCCAGACGAGCACAACTCCCACACACGACCACAGCCTGATGAGGGAGGGGCAGCAGGGTGGCTGCATCGTCAAAACACCCTCAGTCTACTTCAGTAAATAGGCCAGTACACGCTCTCTTTCAGGGAGTCTCTATATTCATGAGAACCATTTTCAGGACAAGGCAGCCGCTCCAAAGTTGGTTCACATGCTTATGTTGTCGGTGTGTGTGGTATTCAGTTGAGTGTGTGTGCGTGTCCCGTGTGTAATAATATTCATGTTTGTGTTTGGCAAGAGTCCATTAAGAGAGGACGGTCTGTCCTGGCACTGTACACTCTACAGGATCAATCTGCCTGCCTATCAGTCTGGGCACACTCTACTGCCGTACACTATTCCTTTCTGTATATAAAGACATCAATTTACTGTTCATGAGTGTTGTTATAGTAAGTCTGGCTACTTTCTTTCAAATAGACTTTTTCTTTCATGGCAATACAGCCAAAGCTAACATGACACTGTTCACAAGCCAACTCTATTCTAAGTAGGTCTTTATCCGTAAGTTTTAATACCATACTTAGTCTGAGACCAATTCTTGGAGTGTGAGTGGAGACATCTATTAATGGACAACATTTTAAGGGTAGCATGGAAACATGTCATCTGTGGGTCAGTCAGAGCCACCACGGGGTTAACCACGGACAGGACTATGGAGTAGTCCTGCCCGTGTTTCTCTCTGTTTGCTTATCTTAGTGCTGTGACTTCCTGTCTTTGTCCCTGTTTTTCGATGATCTGAAAGCTGTACGGATGGGGCTGAATTTGGAGCTACAGCAGAGATGCATTG
Source organism: Mallotus villosus (assembly GCA_903064625.1). Classification (NCBI taxonomy): domain Eukaryota; kingdom Metazoa; phylum Chordata; class Actinopteri; order Osmeriformes; family Salangidae; genus Mallotus; species Mallotus villosus. The sequence continues at coordinate 447,984 of CAEFZP010000441.1, read as the reverse complement.
GCTGGATTCACTGATGGATCCCCTGACTGAATGTGGGGGATGCAGACTGGAGGCTACTTTATAGGAACCAGAATCCAATGACTGTCCTAGTCTGTGTCTGTACATGTCTGTCCCTGTACATCTGTCTGTTTCCTCCCCCCCCCTCTCCCTCTCTCTCCCTCTTTCTCTAAAATGCTCCAATTGTTAGAGCACTACTTGATGGAGAGGTTTGAAGGTGCATGAATCAGAGTGCTCTCCCACTAATCAATATCTATTCCTGATGGCTGTTGTATGCAGCTGAATGGACGCTGTTCAAAGCTCTGCAATGTGGGGTCTCATTTGCCACAAATAGAAACACTCCACAGCGAAAAGCTAAAAAAAGGGTTCCGCTGTCAGGATGTACTACATCTCTTCTTTACGCTGAATTGTTTAGCAATGTGACAACAGTCGAGAAGGCTGGAAAAACCCTGTCTGAAGATGGTGAAGAAGTCATGACCACTCAGCTGGAGAAGGGAGATTTTCACCACACACACTGAAGTCCAGCCAACAAGGGGTGACATCACAAGGTCAGAACCACTACTGGACACAGGCACCAGATTCAAACAGTGGGGTTAAAGGTTATGAATGCGCATGCAGCATGCGCTATCAGTGCCAACCTCAACTCCATCCCTTCCCACTCACTGTGTCGAGGGCATAAGTGTAGCAATAGCCAGTCCACAAAACTTAACACCAATCATCTAAATCATGATTTGGTGGGAAGCACTTTCAGCTGATACACTGTAGCTCAATGAAGGTTTTCAGTAAAGGTTTTTTTGGTGAGGTAAAAGTGTAGGATGAGCTGTCAAAGCAGCACAGGCATAATGAGATTTTGGGGGCTTTTTTCGACCTTGGAAAGCGTAAGCCTTCTGAGGGGCTTCAGCCGAAGGCAAGGGATTCCCTGGATGTGCCAGATCGGTACAAATCACTCTGAGAATGACATCACGGCTGACGTGACACAGCCCAAGGTCTTGGACTTGAGTAGACTGACAGAGCCCTTACGATACCCCGAAATAGCTGTTAACCATCTGTCAAAGAATTACTGACACACGACACACTCCTTTGCGCTCATAATGTCCACGTCCTGTTGTGGAGAGGAGCTTCAATCCACCCTCCTTAACCCAAAAAGCCCCTGATCTCATCTCAGGCTTTTGGGCTAGTTTATTTTGGTCAGGGGGGCAGAAGTGGGACATGTCGCTGACACTTTGATGGAGCAGATGTCAGCTTGTCTAGCTCTCCAGCGACGCCTGTCAGGGCTCGCCTGTCAGACTGTCACCTAATTAATGACTCTCCAACCTCGGCCCATGGCATAGCAGCTCCTCATCTCTATGTGTGCCCGGAAAGTATTGATCGTCCCATGTTTCTGATAGCTCTTTGGGCACATTTCCATCATGTAATCACGGACCATTTTAGAAATATCTGACGTATCTATCTTGTTTGGAATGCGGACCCAGCACAGAAGAAATGAAAACATGCATGCCAATATGTTTGGAAAATAAAAAAGTTTCTACTGGTAAGTGTTTTGTTTCAACATAAATGCTGGTAATGGAACATGTTTTTCCTGGGCATGTCTGGTCACAGCGATCGTTGTGGAGGCTGGTCTCTGAGCTGTCACTTGGGTCAAAGACCGAGCATGCAGGAACATGTCCTGATGGAGGCCAATGCATTCAGACCACATTGGTCTAACGATGCTCTGTTTGACTTGTTATGTCACATAACAGTTTGAGCTTCACAAACAGGAGATGAAACCCTATGGAGATGTTACAGTCCGATGTGGCCCTCTTCTCCCAGGGGTTACATACAACTCCATTAGAGATCTGACTGAGTCTCAACAGAACCAATGGCTCTGAAATACCCCTCGAGGGTCTGCTTACTGTCAGAGACTGATCACACAAACATATATGTTGATTGGGTTTTATATAAAACTTTCTATCTAACTTTTGAAGCCAGTGTTTGTGGTTGTATCCGGGGCTCTACAAGCCACCATCTACACAGCCGAACACTGTCTTGTGTTTTGTGATTTATGAAGCTGTGTGTCAGCTCTGTGGTTAAATGAAGGTATCTTGCACTGGTAGCAAGAGACAGGTTAGGGAGCCTCTTTCATCTTTAGTGTTGTTGAAGCTAATTTATGTATTTGACCCACTAGCTGACTGCAGTGAGCTGACAATTCTAAATTTTTCTTGGGAAAATCACCTTTTGCTCCTCTGTTAAAGAAGAAATACTGCTCCTGTCACTGAGGTTATGGAATGATAATAAAACACTTGACTAGGTTTACAGGAACCAGGTACTTGTGACATCACGTCTGTAATTACTGCACTCCAGGAAGAAAACAAACCAAAGGACGGGAAGGGTTTCTTTGAGATAGTGATCAGTGTAGATCTCTTGCAGAGCATCCAAATCCACACGTCATCGTCATTCACCAGTATGATGTATTACTGTGGCTCTACTGGTTACCAGGCTTCATAGGACATTGTCCTACTGCATAGCTGGAGAATCACAAGGACCACCAACTCTTGACTGGACTCAGCGTGAGAGTGTTATGCAATGCACTGACAGAATGACCTCAAGCATCTCTACATAATCTCTTTTATCCATCCGTACCTCCCTCTCTCTTACTCTCTCCTCTCTTTCTAGCTCTCGGCGGTTCAGTGATATTTGTAGTGAAAATGGAAGGAGGTCCATATTTATTATGTTTTATCCGATTTTGGGGCGGTTGTCTGGAGACATCGTTCCCAGTCACACCTTCCTGTGGTGGATGGATTGCCTAGGTACGGGAACCGGGCTCAAAGCCAATGAGCATCAACATGAAGTTAGTTCAGAGAGTCTTTAGCCATAATTACAACAGCAATAAGCTTTAATGAGGGAATGATTCCTCTCTTCACTGCGGAACATGGACATAGCAGATAGTGAACTCCTTAGGCTCTGTGTGATGGCGATTAGAGGAGAAGTGAGCAGCACTGGCTCCTAGGCAACAGTAGCCTAGCGCAAATCAGCATCAACATGAAGGGAGTTAAAGATACCACGACCCCTATCACAAATAAGTGTTTTCTTTTTTTGTCTTGCATAATGTCATTTTGTTTGTAAACAGCAACCAGCAATCTTGACATTTACTTGATTGTAACCTATCAAAACTGGAACTGCTTTTGTGCTGTACTCAGGCAAATTAAGATTAAACTGTTGATGTTGGAATAGTATTCTAGTCAATGCTTTAGATAGATAGTGATTTCTTATCCATTATATTACCGTTATATTACCGGCAGTTAGAAATAGTCACATTTTCCAACCAACACGTACACACAGACACCCACCCACTCACACATACACACTCAAATAAACAGAATCATGCTTATACATTGTCTCTCTGTGGGTTTGTTCAACCTTCTCATGTGTGTGCCAGAGTCTTAGACTGTGAGTCAGTGACCCAGGGACGAATCAGGATGCTGTTTTGCCCCCCCCCATCCCCTCGGTGAACTGACAGCTGAGAGAGGAGGCCTCTTCTCTGACTGATTATCACACACAGCCAAAGGTGTATTGGGGCTATCGCTCTTTAGTAAATTACCACTCACTTAGAAACATTAGGACCAAATGAATGTAGTAATATTGCGCATTCTCCTAGGGTTGTGCAAGTAGTTCCATCTAATATGTATTTTTTTCCTCTTTTCTCCATTATCAAGTTGTGACATTTTCAACATTCCTCTGGGCATTTCCAGGCACATGTTTATAACTGCTACTGGTTGCGTAGGTAGTAAAATGCTTTAACAGCAAGGGGGAAATAGTTAACCTCGCCTGAGTTCAGCCTAGTTGTTGACACGGTGCAGGTGGCGGCCTGTTGAGTGTCCAGCTGAGCCAGGAATGTGCCGTCCCTGTGGGCACCAGAAAGCTGAGAGGAGGGCTACTGCACAGGGACCAGGGGAGGAAGAGAAGAGTCGGTACCATACATCTGCTTGTTCTCTAGTAGGAACAGGGGAACATCAGTGTTGACCAAGCTTCAGACAAGAGGTTTGAAGAGGGAAAGTCAGAGGATCAGCAGAGGCTGAAAAACACTTAAGAACGGAGGCTCGCTAATGCACGGCAGACACGGGCTGTGTTCAGCAGATCAGCGGCTGAGGGTCAGAGTAACACCAGCTACCCCTTCTAAGGGCCCGTCCCCGCAGGGCCCCTAGAGGCCTGCTGATTTACGACTGTCCCTCCAACTGCTTGCATCTATCTTTAGCCGCTTTGACTTTTATGAGAATGTTTAAGTGAAGAAGTGCTGTGGCCGGAACGTCGGGCAGAGCTCACTTCAGACACTCTCGACAGGCTCGCGCCGTGACCAACGACATTTCCTACCTTTTGGATAAACATGCCCGAGATGCCAACCCCTTAACTGTGTCAAGGCGGCCATGTTTGGATGGTGCGCGCCAACACGTGTTATGCCCCTCAGAAGAGAGTGCATGTGTCAAATAGATGTTCGTCAACTCATCTTACCTACATAACTGTTGTTCTGGCTGTATTTCAAAAGGTTAAGTTAAATATAATTTATTTTCATCATTAGATTTAGGCTCCAAGCCAGGTTCACATTTAAGTCACTCTACTGTATGCTTTTCTAAACGGTCTCAAACATGACAACATTTAGCAAAACATTTTCAAAAGCATAACAACCGTATCAGAACACCCCGTGATCTTGTGGTATGACTCATCAGTTATGTTTATGCAACAGGAATCTCTGGAGAAGACACATCACTTCTCGCCCCACATACTTCTTGCCCCTGGTAAAATACACAGCTACTTGTCTTTCTTGTCAGTTTCTCTCTCCGAATACAACAGTATGGTATGGGGGGTGACCTTTTCAACTGGGTGCTTACTCTATCCAGACAGGCATGTGCACACACACACAGAAGCACAAACAGATGGAGAGAAAGAGGAAGACCGAGAGAAAAAATGCTTGAGAAGAACATGAGGGTGTCAACAAGTTAATTTCATTTTGCACATAAACTGTATTTAAACCCATGTCTCTCCACCACAACATGAGTTTGTTGTAAGCGATGTGTTCCAACCCCAGTAGATGAGAGAAGTCTGCTTATTGTCTTAAGCCTGAGATCTGTGCGGGATTCCCTCCTGCTTACATAACACATCTAGTCATTCAACTGTGCTTTGCCCTCACAGCAGTCTTTGTCAAAATGGGATTTTCACATGTGATTCATTCTCTTTCTATTGCAGATAGAAATGCACAGTGGAATGCTGATTGATTCCTAAAAGTAGAAGTTCAAATTCTGCAATGTACTAGTATTTGTATTGTCAGATCTTAATTCTTGAAAAGCAGTTTGAAGTAGTAGTAGTAGTAGTAGTAGTAATGCAGGATCTAGTTAGTTACTAGTTAGTTACTTAGTTTGCAAAAGAGAACAGGGACCTCATTAGGGATAACATGGACTAGAGTGTTTAAGAATTATTACGTTCCCCATCAGGAAACAGAACGATGGCCTCCAACTGAACACGTTATCTTTGTGCACTGATGGAAGAGACACATACTAAGGGACAAGCAACAGAGACAACACCTTTGTTCCATTCCAGGAATAATTGGAGAAGCTGGAGAAAAAACAATCCTGTTTCAGCTCAGTGGATACCCTCCAGTCTGCTTCGAAATGAGCCTGCCTATCTGAGAGGAAACCTGGGGCAGACAGAGGCAAATGACAGAGAGGAGTCAGACTGTCTCCTTGTGTCATGTCCTTGTTCACCCTTCCCTGCAGCCGAAACAGACAACCCGTGTCCTTATCAGACCAGGAAGGATCTAGGACCAACCGCACAACTAGCTACCAAATCAGCCAATTTACCATGTTTGGTGTGAGAATGTTCTTATCTATAGTTTTCCATGGCATAGCATTTCTCCGTAATCATATCAACTTTGTATGAGTCACAATCTCTTGAACAAAAACTGCTTCATATAATTCTCATCACGTGGAATGAATATACAAATACAGTATATTAACATTACTCTGGGTTTATCTTGAGCAGGCTTTGGACTGTATATTTAAAGCAGATACAGTCATCTAACCATGCTAACCTAACTGTGCGTCATGAGACCTCTTCTGAGGTCTGTGGTCACATGACTCCAGACGCTAATGTTGTTGTTCTTTCAGGACACCTGGACGGTGAGGGGCGCTACATTCCTGCCCGTGACCTCTGACATCCCACCCATGCACGTCACCTCTGTGATAGTATTAGAAGGACCTAACCTCTAACCTACACCTTGTTCCTGACTGTTGAAATCTGAAAAACAAGACAGGGACCTCTACGCGCTGTCTCAACCGTCACGTTTCAGAGAGGTTACTGCTGAGCTTTTGATTATAGAGAACTTAATCTGTAACCTAGACAAAGGCTGCCATCCTGTCGTTGCTCTGTGGTCAGACTCAGCTGAACAGCTGAAAATGACAAGGAACTTCTTATCTATTCAATTGTGACAGAGGGCTAATTGAGAGAGGCAGGAAGGAGGTTTCATCCTCTCTCAATTTTCCGAGGAGGAAATCATCTGTGGTGCGATGATACAGATAGGAGGTTTCAGTCTTGTATGCTGTGATGCCAAAGTTCAGCTCCACATGACACAGTTATGGCCAAGTTAAAGATAGACACCATTGTTAGGAAAGATACTAATTAGGATTCTGACATCCATATTACACTTAATTTGGTTCCAAACCACTAATAAATTGTTTTTATGTTTCAAACGGAGAACAGTTCAATTGTGATCCTTTGAACTTCACCAGACCTGTCCGACATGAATGTAATAATGTAATGTAGAACTGAGCCATGTGACCCAGTCTGTTGTCATGTTGGAACATCATAGGAAGTGGGTGTCTCTGGTCTGATGGAGAGGCAGCCCCTCTCCCTGCTCCCTTGCTCTGCCTGCCTCATTCCCCTCTGAGGGAACGGCCTGGGGCTGGAAGCCAGCTGTCTCCATCTCTCTCTAAAGCAATGGTACTAGGAGCACCAGAGAGACGCTTCAGAGCATCAGATGCTTCACAGAGAGAGGAGGCCTTGGCTGCATCGCAGGCTCAAAGCCATCAGGAGGCTAAGTGGGGGGACCAGCACGGCTCCAGAGGCCAACAGCATCGACTGTGTCCACCATCATCCTCTGCATGTGTAATCCCTTCTCGGGTTTCCATACAAATGGCAGTCATGAGGGTGCATGCCTGTACATGTGTGTGTGTGTGTGTTTGTAAGAGCCTTGTATGAGGGCCATGTATGTTTGTCAACGATCCCGGATGGTATGTCTCAGTTTGTGTGCCTACTTATAACCCCAGGTGGTGTGTGAGTGTGTGTGTGTGTGTTGTAAATGGTGTGTTACAGGAAACCAGTGTCTAATGGTTAGCCTTGCTCGTCTGTAAACTGATCTGTCCCTGAGGCTATTAAAGGGAGGCAGCACTGTACTGTGCCAATAGGAAAAAAAAACTTTGGTTAAACCGTCCAGTGAGATGTCCTTAAATACCATAACACTAGCATGATTGAATGCACCTCTGCAACATGCAAGGTACAGTAAGACTCTGTATTCGGTAGGAACACAGCACTGTGAGAGAAGACAGAGTTGGGGAATTGTATCACACTGACTGTGGTGTCAGACACTGACTAGTTGTTGTCTGTTACCATACTATGTGTTATTGGTGTAGCTAGGCATCGGAGATATCTTGTTAACACTGAGCTCACATTTTACGTACAGTACAGACTGAGTTGAAGTCACACACAGGCTATTATTGAATGAATGTTCTTTCAGCTCTTGCACACATGCATTGTCACCAAACATTTTTGTCATTATTTGATCCACATGGTTTTGAAGGGCACACAGTCAGTGTTGGATCTATGAGTGATGGATCCATAATTCCGGCAGAAGAATCCAGTAGATGGCTGAGCGGTTAGGGAGTCAGGCTATTAATCAGAAGGTTGTTGGTTAGATTCCCGGAAGTGCAAAAATGACAGTGTGTCCTTGGGCAAGGCACTTCACCCTACTTGCCTCGGGGAGAATGTCCCTGTACTTACTGTAAGCGATAGTCTGGTGTGGGCGTGATTGTGTTTTTGTTTTTTGTTTGTCACCCTCACTTCCTCACTGTGGACACACCCTCCTGTTCTCTCCCCACACCTGACACCAGTCACTCATCAGCAAACCCGTTATCCATCAGCTAATCAACCACCTACAAAGACCAGCCCGACCTTCCTCTCCCTGCCAGATTGTTGTTTTTCTATCAATGCTAGCCCAGTCTGCTTCATTTTTGAATAAATACATTATTTTGCACGAGTTCCGGTTTCTGCGCCTGAGTTCTGTCCCCAGCCCTGACAGTAAGTCGCTCTGGATAAGAGCGTCTGCTAAATGACTAAATGTAAATTCCCATCACACAGCAGTGGCAAATGTTGAAAACCTCACAATGCCATTGTACTCATGTTAAAAAACAGACGCTTTATTAGTGGTGCTAAACTGGAAGAGCAACATTCCTCATGGACGTTAATCAGTATGAAACATAGTTGAAGCCAACCTTACCTGTTGATATATTTTAGCTTGAAAAAGATAGTTCGGTCTCTGAGATGTGAAGAACTGAAAAGGGGCACATTATTATGAACTCTGCTTCAAAATGATGGATCTAACTGTTCTATTTTTAACTTTGAATTTTAATGAAAGAATCCTCCGGCACCCAACTCTTTCGATGAATTCAGTGAGCTGAGATGGATTTGGGGCAGTGAATGAAATATGATGTGTAGTCAGTAGAGCTCTGTTTGAAGATTGGGCTTACAGCATGGCTGTGTTTCTGTGTTTCTCTGGTACTCATGTCTATGGTGTGTTGTTCATTTGTGTATGTGAGGGTGTTTGTGTGTGTCACAGTGTGCGTGTGTGTGTGTGTATGAAAGAGCATTTGCAAAATCTATTTTGGAGCATAAACCCAAGCAAAACATAGGTTTGTGATGAGTGCATTTTTCATGACATTTTAGTTTTTTTCCATTTGACTTTACTGTAGGCAATGCATTTGTACCATTAGATTATTTTCTCAAAATAGTAAAGCATGCATGCTGCGAGTGACCTTGTCGTTTTTATGTCTGAGGATGAAATGGGGTGCTTTGGGGATGCCCGAACCAACCGTCCTGTCTAGAATAATGAATCATACCCCATGCCAGATCAAGTTTCACTGTTGTGCGTCAGCGGGACTCACGTAGCATTCGTTTGCTCATTGAAGGGTTCTTTTTGAAGACAGTGAGAATTTGTCAACGTAAAGAAAACAGTCATGGTGTGGCATAATTGTTAGGGCGTCCAGCGATCCACATTCTGCTCCGGAGGTCGAGTTTTCTGTCCGGTATGGCGGTCTGCGTCCTCAAAGAGAAAGAGCTGCTCTAATTGGTTTCTCAATGAAGGATCATCAGTAGTTCCCTCGAGGATCGGCGGACTGTAGTGCAGAGCGGTCCATCAATCGGTCCGCTCCCCGATGTTAAATCCCGCTTTCCGGTCCTGTTTTCTCACACAAAATTAAACACGTGGATTTCAAAGGGACTCTCCAGTTGCGTTTCGGAGTAACAGTATTTTTCGCAGAAAGGTATTTGCCAGATTACAACTTGTTCGCTCGTAGGTGGTAGGAGTTATTGTAACAATTGGGAATAGCTGTTAAGTTTTACGCAATTTCAACATGAGTGACCTGGAGGAGGACTTTGCCAAGATTCTAATTCTGAAGGAGGAAAGGATACGAGACTTGGAGAGGCGGCTGGCGGATAGGGAGGATGAGATTCAAGAATTGAAAAGGAAACTACACAAATGTCAGTCTGTTTTGCCCAGCGCCCAACTTATAGGACCGAGGACCAGGAGGGCTCAAGGCATCTCTGCAGAGCCTCAAACGTACCAGGATCTGTCAAGACAAGCTTTTAGAAAATATGCCAAGTCTGACTGGTAAGAAAGTAAAAAAATATTGAGACTCGTTCGTTGAATGTGGTTGATGTTCAGTGAAACACGCTCATGAATTAGGCAACGCCTTGTGGAATTAGGACATTAAGAATATGGCCATGTCTTTTGAGTAAGGTGTGTGGTTTGTTTACTTTGTAGAAATAGTGAGAGAATGTTGACCTGACAGTCAACAATTCGTCTATGACCACACAAGTCACGCTTTAAGGAGAAAGGGATGCTGTTAAGAGCATGAATGGGGTAGCGCTCCCATTCTCGGGGCCGATGACGCTGCTCCAGGGCAAGCTTCAGAGAGGGCTTATAATTGATCCGATCCATCATTGGAGTCCCATAGGACGGGGAGTGGAGGAAGTACGATGCATTATTGGCTTTTAGTAGCTGAACACTGAGCTCTTGAAGTGCACGTCTGAGGATATTTAATACTCCATTAGAAAACGCTTTGTTTGACCATATGCTACCTTTATCACCTTGCGTCGCGCTTTTGAAGCTGCGGAGCTTTCTTATAGTCCACAGTTTTTCTAGAGCTATCCCAGAGAAGTGCGCCTCATATAAATGGAAGTTAGGGCATGGCAAGAAATGCATGAATCAATAGATGAGGCAATTTTTGCTCATCATTCGGGGAATCTCTGGATGTTGAAATACTATAGCAGACTAATACACTCGTATTCTTCCAAAAAGCTTTACCAAAAGTTCGATATAAAAGTATTCCTAAATTGCCATGTATATACCGGTACTGTTGTACATAAATTGTATTGTAGCCTGTTTTACCTCCTTTAAGCACCTTATTGATTTAACACACTCTCTCCCCCCTCCTCACTCCCCCCTCCCTGTAATCAAAAACGAATTAGGAAAAATAACACAAATAACTTACCTAATGCACATGGACAGAAATTACAACCCAAATTGTATTAACACTCATTAATTTGTGACTACACAATTCCTCTGTGTGTCAGTCCATCTAGCTCTATTTGTATGAATGAAACCTCAAGCCAGACAGACTCTAGGCCAAGGTTGTAGACCCAGACGAAATTGTACTGGATTCTTACATACAACTTTATATATGACTGGGAGTCAGGTGGTTGAGCGGTTAGGGAATCAGGCTAGTGATTTGAAGGTTTCCAGTTCGATTCCCGGCCGATGTCCCTGTACTGACTGTAAATCGCTCTATCGTCTGCTAAATGGCTAAATGTAAATATGACAGTGCAACTGACACTTGTCATTCATTTAGGAATTTGGAGATGATGAGTGACTCTTAGTGCATCCACAGGTAGACACAAAAGCTTGGTTAGCTTGGTCATGAAAACTCAGTAAAACAAAACATAAATTGTGAAAAATTGTCATACTGATTCTGATTGGAACAGGAGGTCGCCGTATTCCAAAGACACAGGCGGCTGATTAGACAACAGCTTACTTCCCCTCCTGGCTGCTTATTGAGTGTGTTCCCAGCACTTGTTATCTAACAGGTTCGCCGCTGTCCACCTGAGAGTCTGCCTGGCAGGACGGGCAGGGGTCGGAGACAGTGTGACCCCCATTAGAGTCAGAACCTAGCACCACTCAACAGCTCCCGCTCATCGGGTTACAGCAGCATGGAGCAATGGATCCTGTTTCTATCGATCTGCATAGGAAAGGGCTGAGTTGGAAGTTTAGCTAGGTGAAATTTAAAGCCTGTGTCTCTGACACAAAGGTGCTTTGAAGGGCAACGGGAGGGCCCATTGATGAGTTGAGGGAATATAGTGAGGAGGATGAGGAGAATTATAGATATATGAGGAGAAAACGGGAGTTTGAGAAGACTGACAGGGAGGAGATAAATAAAGTTATCTTGAATTGGGAATTTAACATGAGTGAAGAAAGCATTGCCTGTTTATCACAAAGCACATGGATTCCATGTTGAAACCTAGTCTGTTGTCCTTGACATGGTAGTGCTGGTCAATTGGGTGGACTATTTGTGGATTATTTGGGTTCAGCAGGTGTATTTCATTTGTCCTGCTGAGAAGTTGTATGCAATCTTTTCCAAGTGAGTTGTTTGGACTGATTGTAAACCCTGGAGGTCCTCTTTAAGTTTATACTTAAAGTTTGAATCTGACTCTGTGAATGATCTTGCATCAGTGATCCCACATTCTTCCTGTATCAAACTATTTAGTAGATATTTTGTATTACATTTAGTTGTTTGATATTTATTTGAATATTTCTTATTACTGTAGATCCCATTACAGACTCAAAATAATATTTGGGTCACAATCCCCTTGCCAGTGGTTCTGCAATGATTAGTAACACTGTCTATAAATCCTCTCTAAAAAGTGTAGGTACTCCGAAGTTTGACATTGATGAAAACGTTGATGACACTTACAGAATCTGCACCACAACTCTTTGCTAAAGATAGTGTGACTGGATCACGACTTTCAAAGTCATTTCCACTATCTCCCTCTCACCACATTGCTTGCTAACCACCACTAGGGGGCAGCTATGATCTGTTCTCCTGTCATGATGCCCTTCCCAGGGGCTACTACCTGACAATGCTATAATATAACTAGATCAAAGCTTCCTAACAAACCTTGCATAGTACACTTACAATGTACACATTGTAACCCTGCATCCTAGACATGGTAGAAAAAGTTATAACCTTGTCAGCTATTTTAGATATATAACCACTTGTGTCTCTTTGAACACTGTGATTATCTTACTAACTCACTTTAAAACCTCAAACAACACATCCTTTTGATTGGTATAACAAATGCAAAAAGGTCATCATATCCTAACCTCTCTATCCACAAGTTTTACTACTGGATTTTAAAATGTAATGTCTGTGAGATTAGACCTTTAGCAATGAATGAGAGGTCTAATGTAGTTCAGTGGGTCTCAGATGGGAGGTTGGACTAAATTATAGCGCTAAGGAAATCTATTACACCAGGAATGCAGATTAGGGTTACCTCACCAGTGTAATTTCCACCTTCACTGAAGGGATCGATCATTATCATTATTATTCTTAATCTGTGTTTGCATCCATAGGGGACGTTTTTTATTTTCTATAGTACTTTCTTTGTTCTTGGGCCCCGGCATATGAACTTCTCATAGGCTAGTCATCTGGATGGACTAAACAAGCCTTCTCATAGGTCATTGTTGTTCACTCTGGCTCAGGACGTGATTAGACTGATTGGTTATCAACTTCAGCAGAATTGAAGGTTAGGTATAATTTGGTGGAGATCATGTATTGCAGGTGGGGTTATACTGACATGATCCTCTCACATGCTACTAGTTTTCTGAATGGGATTTCTGTTTGTGTGCATGCCTTATTTAGCTTCCACTTTTTTCTTTACAAAACATGACAGAAAACAGGATAAGCAGACCATGAATAAAGTTACTATATTTAGAGCGCATTAAAAATGTAATCCCTTAGCTTCCCATAAGCCTACTTTATGTATTAACCAAATAAATATAATTTAAAATCTATTTGGGTTATTATTGTTGCATGACAGTTTGGCATGCTCTCTGAGTTGAGAGACTTGGGGGATCGAATGAGAGAGCACTTGTTTCTCTCATTCACAGACTGCATTGTGCCTTGGATTCCTGTAGGCGCCCTTCTCGCCTTGTGCTCTCTCCGGGTCGCAGCCTGACGCACTTGGGGAGGACTGTCCACTCTGCTGAGGGAAAACTTTACATTTTCTGTCTGGTGTGCTTTTGGGAATCGCCTTGGCAGTCTGCTTTCACTCAATGAGATATTGAACACCCGTCGTTAACGGAAAGCCGTCTACCATTCAAGGAAGGAGTGCCTTTTGAATCTGTTGATGCGGGATAAAGTTTTAATTTCCAAAGGTAGAGGAGAGATAGAGTAAAGTATCAACCGGAAAGCTTTTGATAAAGTTTCTTAGCGTAGTGCAGATGAAGATGGGTACCTTGCGCGACCTCCAATATGCGCTGCAGGAGAAGATCGAAGAGTTGCGGCAGCGAGACGCGCTCATAGACGAGTTGGAGCTGGAACTGGACCAGAAGGATGAGCTAATACAGAAACTACAGAACGAACTGGATAAATACCGTTCGGTTATAAAACCTGCAACCCAACAAGTCCACAAACAGACCGAACTGCACGAGCAGCAACGGACTAAAAGACAGGCTATTTCTGCCGAACCGACTGTATTCGACATCCAAGAGCTTAGTCATGTAACACTGCCGTTCTACCCCAAAAGCCCACAGTAGGTGTACAGCTCACATGAAGTTTTAGGACTATTTTCATTTACTATTGTAGAAAACCCTTCCTTCCACTGTTTATGGACGTTTGCTGTGTATTAAATATGACACCTGTGGTGTCAGTATATTAATTATAGGTCTGACTGCATGCGATGTGCAGTCAGTTATGAATCCTATGCATTTTACTTATTAGGCTTACCCTTTTTAAAAACAAAATGTTGGAAATACATACTCTCTTTAAACACATACATACAGACACACACACACACAGAAGCACGCACACACACCCACTGGCACAAGGTGAAATTGCCTGTTGTAAGATTAGGAAACAGTGGCAGATGGGAGTTTAAGTTTAGGAAGGCTAAACCTCTCCAGGCTGTATTCCTCTGCATTTGGTCACCAAGCAGGGTGAGTGATTTCTCAGTTCAGTGGCACTCAACAACACTTGTGAGACCTGATGCATCACATCTTCTTAGTCAGATCTCAGTTAAGATGAGATGAAAATATACTATCCTCTGTGATGACATGTTCAGTGATACAGAGATGTCTTGAGACTATTTGCGGAGGTGGTAGCAGTGGATCTGCCGGCAGAAGGGATGCTTGTTTTAATCAAAATGCTGATCAAATATGGTGCCAGGCTGCATGGCATGCTTACATTCTGTTTCGACTAGTCTCTTTATCTCTCGTTCTCTCACTATCTCTCTCCAACCCCTACTCTCTCACCCCCCACCCTCTCACCCCCCCTCTTTTGTCACACTCATTCTTTTTCTATATCCTCCTCTCTATCACTCTCTCGCAGACACACACATACACACACACCTACACTTACACACACATACACACACAATCAGTTTGAATTGTCCTCTTTCACTTGACAAAATGGGTTGTGTAGTCACCTCCCAGTTGATTTGACTGACCCTCCACATTTAAGGCAGGATTGAGTATACACACTCTTCAAAACAGATAAATTATTGCAGAATCAATGCAGATTTTCCCCAATTTTGAATTTGTAACATTCCATTCACACAAAAAGCATTTCCAAAATTGGAATATCCGTCCTTAAGTTTTAGTTTGTCACTGTATATATGTGCTGCCTCTCACTCGGCTGGAAATAGTGTGCTACATGAAACATCAAACAAGATCGAAATAAAGGAAGTAATGGCCTCTGCTGTGAACCCAGCTGTGTCTATGCAGGTCCAGATAAGAGTGGTTTTATCCCGCTGGTCTGCAAATGTAAAATGATTCGAGGGCTTTCGTTGAAGAACAGTCAACAAGAAGGGGTTTGTTGTTCGAAGCTATTAATCTTGGTTCTACCTCTCGTGTTGTGCTGCCATACATGGAAAGCAATTCTAATTCACTTGCCAGACTTTTCTGTGCCGAGGTAGAATGCACTGGTAGACATGGTCAGCTGGTATCCCCCATGTGATGTCAGATAAGGACACAATCTGGATTTAGACAGTCAGCTAGTGTGTGGATTCCCACTGAAAAGAGACACTAAAGCAAAATGAAATTTGAAATGGGTACAGACAACCTCGAAAAAAACTGAATATGATGTCAACATGTGTTTTGTACACCTGGGGAGAACATTATAATTTGTTTGGACCACTTGTAGTCCTTATCAAGGCTATGATTATATTGAACATGTTTATGTTTTGTTTCCCTCTACCTTTTCAGGTCCCTGATTTTAGAACATGATGGGTCTGTTATCTGGTCTACCAGTTTAGGTTATAGTGGAATGTAAAGTGCAAAGTAATTGTTTACATGTTCACTAGAATCTCTCTCTCTCTTTCTCTTTCTCTTTCTCTTTCTCTCTCTCTCTCTCTCTCTCTCTCTCTCTCTCTCTCTCTCTCTCTCTCTCTCTCTCTCTCTCTCTCTCTCTTGCTCTCTTTCTCTTAGTAGCTGCCCCTCTCAGCCTTTCCTTTTGTTTTTTTTTGCTTCTAAAAGAGCATAGTTTCTCCTTTTAAGGAAGGCAGACCTTGTTCAGTTCCCAAACCTTACTGGTGGATCATGCAAATGTATCTGGTCTCACGACAAGGAGATGAGGAGGCCTGCTGACGGCTTGTTTGGCTTCAGTGCAGGGGAATGGAGGAGCTAGCTGGTCACCAGAGGTCTCCATTCAGGGGCAGTAAAGAAGGCTTGGGACCCTCACTCTGCTGGGTTTAAATCTGTAACAGGCTGGGGTTAAGGAGGGAAGCTTCATAAGGAATGCAATATGGGGAACATGGGAGAGTTATGCCTCTGGCAGGGCACCTCTGCTTACCGTGCCTTCCTGTTTCAAGTGTGGACTAATATTTAGGGCAGGGCTGGAGATAAATCCTGAAAGAACACCATTACTTTGAAAGAATGCTTCTCCAGTTTATATAACACATTGCAAGATGTACAATCAGTCACAACATGCTACGGTTGGATGCCTCCTGTGTACATATCTGTGACTGTTTGGTTGATATTAGTTGTCACGCTAGAGGGGTTGTATTTAGATGACTCGTTTCTATTTCGATTGTCGTCCTCTCGTCCCACATCAAAGCAGTCTGAAATGGTTAGATTAGCCTAGCTAGCAGCTCGGTTATCCTCTCTCCTGTGTGTGTGGTCGCTCCTAAAAAGGGAGAGGGGGACGAAGGGGCCGGAGCTAGGTTTTCCACAGAGCGAGGAGGGGGCGGGACTTTTAAAGCCTGGCCAACGCTTCAAACTGCTGGCCCCTTTTGTGAGTTCTATTCCCAGCATCCTTTGAGGGGTAGAAAGCGTTTTCTATGATTTGCAACATTAAAGCTCCTCTTTGAAGACAAGGTCCCCTTGTTGGGTTAACCCCGTTACATGTTATTAGCCCCGTTCAGAGATGTGTCGTGGTTAGCTGTATGGCACCCATCTGGCAAGCCCAGGCATTGAAGAGACAGAAAGATAGGCCTATAAAAGATGGGCCTATAAAACAGTATAAATGTCTCTTTTAAAGAGCGAGAAATAAGGTTGACAGAAGCCAAATAGAAAGTTTCACCTTGAAACGGTAACAAAGGAAACATGTTTTTGTTGAAATCCCACAATCATATTTTAATCAATCTTTCAGATTTGGCCTACAAGTGTATGTCAAAGGACTTAGACGGATATGGTACAAAGGAAGCTGAATATGTTCTGTAGATGTTTGTGAGTGTTCGACTGTGCATGTGAAGCCCACAACATTTCTCTACCTACTTCAGTTCAGTTTCTTTTCGAAAGCTTTTCCATCAAAGTATACCTATCTCGACTGCTGTTTGAGCACTCTCTTTCTCTGTTTGTTCCCCCAGGTCCAAGGACCTGATCAAGGAGGCCATCTTGGACAATGACTTCATGAAGAACCTTGAGATGTCTCAGATCCAGGAGATAGTGGACTGTATGTACCCTGTGGATTATGGCAAGGACAGCTGCATCATCAAGGAGGGAGATGTGGGCTCTCTGGTCTATGTCATGGAAGGTAACACAACTCATTGTCAGTGTGCAGCGCACACTCTATTTTCCCATAATATGTACTTGGTGATACCTGACAGTGCCTACTGGTGTACCTTGGAAATGTTACAGTAACAGCAACAGATGATGAGAACAAATTCAAGCGTATTGATGGGTCGCATCAAGGCCTGATTATTTGAGATCCATTGAATAGTCTGAATTTGACTTAACTTGTTGAATTAATTGGTTCCCAGTGTCTGAGTGTGTGTTGTTGGATTCAATAACACCAGGCAACAGATTGTATAAGAAGTGCAGCAGCTTGTCTCTCTCTGTCAGACTCTTTGTAAAGAGACATCGACAGTAGTTAAACCAAGTCAAACTATTCTCAAATAAAACTTTCTCAGAGCATTTGCTTTCCTTAGCACCTGCTCTTTTGACCCTGCAGGATTTCTTTGGGCAGTTTAAAGGCATTACTTTTACTGCCATAGAATGATGAAAAATGACATTTCAAGGTCTTTAGTATAGTACCCAATAAAAATGGTGTGTGTATGAGAATGTGTGTAATCAGTGTTGAAGTCGTTTCCATGCTAGAGGTAGATATGCGATCAGTGGCATTTGAAGTTAATCGTGTTTGTGTGAGACCACCTTCAATCATATTGATTGACATCACCAGAGGGCCAGTGGTTCGGTTCAAGCCTCTGATTTTAATTATAGGTTCTGTTACTGAATCAGGACTGGGCATTTGGAACTTCCGAGGCGAGAATGACATTCTGTCTGCTCTTCAGAGAGGTTCACGTAATACCAACTCACTTTTTAAATTCCCATAATAAACATGATTATTGATCGGCCCGGGCGACTCTCAGCCTCAGGGAACGGCGGTAGTCTATTCTTGTCCGGCAGACTTCCGGGAACACAGGTCTCAGGAGAGTGCAGCGTGTTCAGTGCTTTCAGCTCTGGGCTTGTGAAGACACCTCGTTACTGAAGCAGCCAGCGTCAGCCGAGAAGAGTCCTCTCCTTCAACTGTCCGTCTGTTCTGAGAGGCTCTGCTCCCTGGAGGAGCTCTCTCTCTCCTCCTCGGCTCCACCTCCTTCCCCTCTGATGCTGCGCCTCCTACTGGCTGGGCTCCCACGCTCGCCGCGTGAGAAAGACGGGAGGCGGAGGAGCCCGTGGCATTTCGGTGGGATTGTGTTTGCGAGGGGGATCCCTGCAATGCTCCAGCATATTTGATGGACAGTTTCGCAAAGGCAATATGTGTAGGGTTGTTTGTTTCTCTCTGTTTATGTTTTAGGGGAGTGAGATCAAAACCAATTTGCATTGTTGTGTGCTGCGAATAAACATGGTCAGGTTTGATCCATAGCAACCATTATTTGTTGATTAGACCCCCAAACTTTCACTAAATGGTTGTCCCTGTGTGGTGCGTTCTTAATGCATGTGCACATTTGTGGGAGAGAGAGAAAGTGACAGTGTGTGTCACTTTCAATGCTGTTTGCATGTGTGTATATGTGCGCCGTGCGTGTTTTTCCATTTCCTACTTCATCTGCTTGAATGGAGTGGACACCCTGTGGTGCTCAAGTGTCTCTCTCCGTTTATGATGAATCCTTCTCACTAAAGTGCAGTTAGAGGGAAATGATGCATAGCTGGCAATGGAGGGATTGTTTGGGGGCTTTGGGAGTTGTTTACTGACAGTATTATAGTAAGAGGCGTTTTATGGAAGACAGGGCATCAAATCCAACACTGAAATATGTGTTCACTGAATGAAACTGAATTTAGATTATGTTGGTCATTGCCAGTAATCCTTTCATTCTTGATAGTTGTAAAGGATATGTCTGTTTTGTCAGTTTTTTCTAATAACTGCTTTCACCTCTTATGTCTCCACTGTAAAAAAACAAAGGATAAAGGTCAGATATG
Source organism: Mallotus villosus (assembly GCA_903064625.1). Classification (NCBI taxonomy): domain Eukaryota; kingdom Metazoa; phylum Chordata; class Actinopteri; order Osmeriformes; family Salangidae; genus Mallotus; species Mallotus villosus. The sequence continues at coordinate 428,564 of CAEFZP010000441.1, read as the reverse complement.
TCACCCTGTTGTAACCCCCAGAGGTCTAAGACTCTTAGTGGAGGATGGGAGGAGGCCAGAGCCTGTGACCTTTCTAAGTAGGACGGTCAGGGTGTTGCAGAGTCTGTCACACTGCCCTAGTGTTCTGTCCGTAGGTCGTCTTTGTGTGTGGGTCCTCTGTCTATGTGTGTTTGTATGCTCAATGTGTGCACTCTCTGTGTGTGTGTGTGTACTTGTTTTACACATTGTGAACACACTTGTGCACATGTGTATGTGTGCATGGGCGACGTGTCGCTCTACTCATGTCAGCTAGCTGTTGTAAAACATTGTATCAAGCTGCCTCGAAACACTTATTGCAGAATCAAGGAAATTAACCTGTTCCCAGGGAGATGATCAGTGCTTCTGATTGGGAGTATAGTCAGTGAACGATCTTTTAGGTGTTTAAAGGAGATAATAGCAGGGGTAATCAAATCCAATCATTATCAAGTGCTTCCAACACTTTACAACTTCCCTTATTTCTCCACCGTTCAGCAATGAACTTAATTCCACCCAAAGCTCAGGACATGCCTGTCGGATAGCGGACAGGTGTGCGCTGGAATGGTGTTTCTGGAAGCTGCTAAGATGGAAATAGTTCAGCGAGATGCCCAGACGTCTCGTCCTACCATCATGCGGGTCGTGGAACTCACAGTGGTGTGCAACACTCTGGCTGCGAGGTGCTATATTTTGTTCACTTCCACTTTCCTCTCTGGAGGTTTAAACAGCCCAGATCCCTCCAGGTGACCAGGGATCACTGGATGAGTGCTGAGCCACAGTGACACCGTGTCTAAGAGGTCTAGGGTAAACATTGTTGAACACCCTCTGAGTAGCCTCGGGGTGTGTCGTTCCCTGTTGACTTACATTGCTCCAAATGTGTGTACCGGCTACATCTCACTCTCTAGGCAATGTTCAATCCCGGCTCATTCTTTTGTGAATCCATTGTCGTGTGCAAGGGATTTTAAATGCTGCTTCTTCGAGTCTTGATGCTTTATCATGTTCAATTGGAAACACTCTACTCACTCACGTATTAGTGTGTGTGTGGTCCTAATTTCAGGATTAGACAAATGTTGAACCTGAAGAATGTTTGGAGTGGGGAAGTGTGAGTGTTGATACCAGTCAGACTAATCCTGATCATATTTATCTTGCTATCCCTTTTAACATTGCAATGTGTTATTCCTTCTCAGCATTGTAATCATGCTGAAATCCCAAAACAAATACACTGTATGGACACACGTATTGGGACACCCGAGCATCATACCTATATGAGTTTCTTGCACATGGAGTCCCCCCCTCCCCCCATGTGGCTATACCAGTTGCTTCTCTTCTGGAATGTCTGTCCACAAGATGTTGGAGTGTGTCTGTGGGTGTGCCCATTCAGCTACAAGAGCATTAGTGAGCTTGGGCACTGCTGCTGGGTGATTACACCTGGCTTGCAGATGGCTTTAGAATTGATCCCAAATGTGTTTTATGGTGTTTAGGTCAGGGATCTCAACAAAATGAGGGGGGCAAATCCATTGTATTGCCTTTGGATTTAGAATGGGATGTCATAAAAGTTCCTGTAGGTGTAATGTGTCCCAATACTTTTGTCTATATTGTGCAATTGTTTTCTAATTTGTAATTCCTTCCTGATCCTTTTATTGATATCACACAGTACCCTCTTAATGTGTGTCAGGGTGCATGGTGGGGTAGGGCCCAAATGCAGGGGAGTACACAGACATTGTCAACAAAAGGTGTTTAATGCTCGCAAACTGGAAACGGACAGGGTAACACTCAGGGACAAAGGGCAATACAAAAACTGGACACAAAACAGGAACCTAAATACACAGAAAAAACAAGACACAGGTGGACACAATGAAACTAACGAGAACTCAACAAGACACAGGTGAAGACAACGAGATAGGGAAACACTAGGGCAGGGGGGGGGGCATGGCTGTGGCCGTGACAATGTGTTCATTGACCTTCACCCAGCCAGTGTGTACTAAATGTCACATTATTGTCATAGACAATCCTCTGTCACACCTTGTATTAGAACACCTCCATCCGAATAAACTAAATTGCAGTTTCGGGAATCTCCAGGCCCCTAAGATACTAACTGATCCAAACAGAGCGTAACTGAAGGTCGGTTTTGTCATTCTGGAGGACTGTATCTAAAATTGTACCCGATTTACCTCCAACCAATCACGAAGCAGCTGTGGGTTGCCGCAGGCTCCTGGGACATCTTCAGATCATTGATCAGGGACACCAAGCAGCACCTGAGGCTGAGCGCTGAGAGGTCTCCACAAATCCCTGGACAGGTGAGGAGCGTCTCATCTCCTGTGAGCTGGGTGGAGGTGATTGGTATGCTCTCAGAGGTGGGCTCATCGCTCCCTGGCCACTAAAGTGAGGCTGAGAAATCTTCAGTTAACCCAGATAAGATGGCTGAATCAGTGGTAGCTTTCGTGACTGAGCAGGAAGGGATGGAAGCTGAGTGGACACGGACACCGCTAGTAGTGTATTCTATAATGAAGCTGTTTGCTTTAGGACAATTACTCCAGATTAAAAACAGTTATTATGCCGCGATTGAATTAATGGATCTATTGCCAATTCCGCCCCCCATCCCACACTCAGCCACCTGTGACTTTGGGTTGCTTGGCAACCAAATAAATGGAAATCTAAGGTAGTGTGCTATGTTATGCTTGCTCCAGGGAATACAGATTCATCAATCATCCCTACAACCAAAAATGGGGACTAAGATTAGCTTTTCTTTCTCGTAGACTATCCACCATCTGAAAACAGCTTGGACTATGTTAAGTGTGTTTGTACACTGGAGCTTCAGAGGAGCCGTTGAAATGTATCTTCAGGTTGAGGAGCCCTCACAACTTTTACTGGAACGAGAAGGAGAACAAGGCTTAGAGGGCTAACCTCACACAATGTTGTTCTTTTCTTTCGATTTGTGAATGTGTGAGTGTTTGTGTTTGAGCAGGCACTCTGTGTGTCTCTCCTGCACCTTGGCCGGGCCTTTAATCTGTAATCTGGAGGTGTGAACAGCAGGAGTGAAAGAAAAAGAGAGAGAGGCAAAGCAGCAAATTTATTCAATTTCATTTCTGACTCATTTGATTTCAAATGTACACCTCAGAATGACGTGTGCAGTATGCAAAAATAGTAAAGGCATCCCTGGAAAGTTTAAAACAGCCATGTTGTTTCTGTTAAAGTGTGATAAGAAAAGATTCAGTTAGCAGAGAACAGCTAACGTAGCACCCTCCATATATTACTTTCAGAGAATTGTTATTGATTTTTAGGTAGCACATATGCACTACCTTATACGGCTTGACAGTCTAGCTTAGAGGCCATTAGAGCTTTTAGAACGTAGGATGGAGACTCATTTGAAATCTCTCACACAATATGGTGATACTCTCACCTTTATATCTGTCTCTCTCTCTCTCTCTCTTTCTCTCTCGCTTTCCCTCACTCTCTCCCACACACACATTGGCCACATCCTTCTCTTTGTCCCATCATATCTTCATCCCGTGTCCCACCACTCAACATCATCCCTCTAAATTTTCCCTGTCAATTATTTTTCCTTTCCGTCTTCTCTATCTTATTTAGCTCCCTCCTTTCTCTGCGAGTGATGAGTATATGGAGGACTGAGCTTTTATTCATCCCAGGAGTGAATATTGATTACTATTTCCAGTCCAAGGGATTATGTGAACATGCCTTACAGGGGAATGAATGAGTCATTGTGAAGGATCACGGATCCTATATTACAAAGTAATTCATTTGAAGTCACCTGGTATTGGAAGCTTCTCAGCTGGGAATGACTTGGTCGAGGGACATGTGTGTCTATGAGTGTCTGTGACTGCGTGTGTTTGATTGGTTATGTCTTGTTGTGCAAAATGTGCAAGGTTGTTTGAACAAATACCTGTCAATGTCTTGTCTACTTGTTACTTCTATGTTTGAGGTAGTGTGTGTGTACATATACACAGTAGATATATGTAACATGTGTATGTTTCTATACAGTATGCTATGAAAGTACTGTATGTAAAGATATATTTGTGTGTGGTTTGTGAATGTGTGTGTGAGAGGAGAGAGCTATAGACAGTCTGCCTGTCTGGATACACGCTTCTTCCCTGTCTGTTTGCTGAGGTGCAATGTGGGAATACAAGATAGAGAACTAGTAATCTGCTCTACCTCAGGGACGGACAAATCCCACTCCACAGAAAAGTGTGCCAGTTCTGTACACTAGAATTGGAGGTCACACACACACACCCCTATACACTTATACAGTACATACACATAAACACTACTGACTCACACACTGTAAATCATAGCTGAAAAACACTGTTGTTGTAGAGCAAGCTGCAGTTTTTACGATGTGGACATGTTTGGTAATAAAGCTCTTTGCTGTTAGTTCAGCATAATTTGCACTTTTTGAGAGACTTGAAGCTCACAACTTATTTTAAGGCAACTAGTTTTAAAATAACTAAGAAAAAGCTAGGCCTGTTCATTTTATCTCTGTTTTCTCTCCCAAGACTTCCCTAGGGTTCAAATGGACTTATCTCCAGGAGTCTAGACAGGGCATATGGGCATCCCAGGATGCTGGTGATACAACTCATCTCTTTGATCTTATATTAGATTGGAAGACCAGGCCATAATGAAGGCTCACCTTAGAAACCTCTCTCTTATTTCTAACTATGATGTGGCACAATATTAGGTTCCCCACCATACAAAATGCCCCTACTAAGCCTCCCTTTGGCAAGGGTGTGATTGCTTGTGAGTGCTAGTTGCGTGTGAAACCAGTAGAATCCAACCCTATCAACCCTTCTTTGTTAGATATAATATAATGTTACAATGTATGTGTGTGTGTTGAAGAGACTGAGAAAAAGAGTGGGTGAATGTATTTGGGAGAAAATGAGTATAGGAGCATGTTTGTATGTGTGTGTGTGTGTGTGTGTGAGTGTATAAGAGACCCCTCTTCCATAATGACATGACAGACAGGGATTCTAATCCTCCTGTAAAGGACCCCCAGAGATGTTTTAGCCAGGCCACTCAGGAAATGAGACAGCCGCTGTACTATACTTTAAATGTCACTTTAATCTGCCCGCTAACATCCTGGTGCTGTGCTAATTAGGCCCAGTCTGAATAAATAACAACACCGCATCAAGGCTAATGCTAATTGTGACACACGAACAGTCTGGCTTGGAATGCTGAACATGCGGCATTTACTTTGCACGTCTCCCCCCCCGTCTTCCCTCTCTTCAATCAGCCTGTCAACACAGGAGATGTAATGTGGCTTTGATGGCCAGGATGTGGCAGTGATGGAGCTGCAGTGCTTTATTACTGTAATGACTATGGGGGTGAGAGAGGAGATTGCCCTGAAGATAGTATCGTGGTCTAAATCAGAGCAGTATTGCAACCTAAATCAGTTATTTTTATGATACTACTGCCTTATATAAATAGGTAATTGACAGCTTAGGTATTCCAGTGCAAGGCACTCTAGGTATCGAACCAGCTTTTGATTCGCTTTTTTTGTCCCTGATCACTGATCGAGCAGCTGCCCAACTTTGTTGCTTGTGTGGCCCTGACAGACGGATAGTTGCATTCAAAGATCTGAAGTGTCTTCGCTTCCTGTGGCTTGATGTGCAAAGAACATCAACACTCTTGTCACATAAAGTTTGTCCCCATCTCTTTTTCTCTCTCTCATTCTCTCCATCACTCCTTTATTTCTCTCTTCGTAGAGGGTTTCTTTCCCTTAATGGGATCCGAAGGCAGGCATGATTTGCGTTTGAGTCGGGTGCTGAAATCCTGTGGTAAAACAAACACGCATTGTTGTTTTCATAGATGTTACAGAAGTCATCAGGAGGAATTTCTAAATTAATTTGACAGGTCAGTAAATAGAACTGGTAATGAGAACAATCTGACCCATCCACAAGCAAACTTGAGAACCAAGAAAACCAGTTAGGATTAAACATGGTAGTGTTTTCCTCTGCCCTTCTTTGTACAGTAAAGTCCACTGCAGCAGCGTAGAAACAGATGAATTACAACATCTGAATGAAACGAGTTAATGTAATAACATGATGCTCATTTTGTGTCATTACTGTAGCATGCAATCATGTTGATCTAAATGAAGGTCATAGGCTGATTGGAACAGTTTCCTTTGGAAAATCCAACGACTCAAAACACAATGCGTGTTTGCTTTTTTTGAAACCTGTGAAAGTGAACAATGTTCTTTTTAGAAATCTTTGCTCAGAACACAGCTGTCCGCTTCAAAGCGTTACTATCCCTAAAGCCTACTCTATCTCCCTTGGGTGGAGACTCCAGAACCTGGGTCTGAGTCAGACTGAGGCCAGCTTTCTTTGGGGCTGTCCTCCAGAAGACTTATTACTAAAGACTTAATATGATTCCTACTCAGTCACAGATTCAGGATCAGCCATCTCTCAGGCCTAACCACCAGGCATTAAGGGGGAATTATACCAGCTGACCACAGGACAATGTCTCAGGGCGACCCCATTTCTTCCCATCTCCCAGTCCCCCATGTACAACCCTCAGAGGCTGTGACCCTTCCTTTAACTTGATCCAATAAGAAGGGTCCAGTGGCCTTCAAACACTGATTTAAGGTCAGATGTTGCTGCACATTCCTAATGGAAAAGGTTGAAGTTGACTGTATAGTAATCTGATTTGTGATGAGTGTTTTGGGTTGAAACCCCTTCCAGAGAGTAGGAAATGGTCTTTGGTTGTTTGTTATTCTGCGGGACAAGTCCTCCCCCATGTCTTGCTAGGTCTCCTCAGAATGTGTTGTTAGAAAACAAGGAAGAGGCTGAGAGTAATAATCGCTCTAACTCATGCATGACCTCTGAAACACAACCTTATTTAGAAACATATAATAACCTCAACATGAGATACGTGGAGGCAGGAAATTAAAGGACTGTTCTTTTACAAATCCAGTTAGGGTAATTTAAAACTTTGCATGACATTTCAAATAGGCAAGTAAGTAATAATCTTTATACAAACATCCACACAATGCTCTTCCTTTAGTGCCTTATCTATCTCCGCTGGTATTGACCAGTGCCCTATACTGTAGATATCTGTGATTGACCTGTACTTAACTGTAACTATAGTACATCGTATTTAGTCCAGTTCTTACTATATGAAGAAAGCCAGCTTACTGAAAGACGTGTCTGTTTTTCTTCCACTTGTACTCACCAATATGATTTTTACTGGTCAGAACAAGATGGCAGACACCCCAAAACATTCTCCATACCAGAAGGAGCCCCTCCAATGTCACCTGCACCACTACTCAAGGGTGACCCATAAAGGACAGAGGAAGATTAATACTTTGGGTTTGGAACGCAGCCAGACTGCGTGCCAGCCAACTTCACTTCCTTCTCAAGACACATCAACTTTGCCCCTGAACTAACCCTGAACATACATTCAAATGACAAATGACAATGATCACAAAACGAGGGAGGACAGGGGAACAATGTGTCCTACAGAGGTGAGGCTGGCGTCAGTTAACACTGGAGATATAAGTCTCCAGTGTTATAAATGCTTTGCATTTTCACTGTGGATATTCCGTTTTACGACCTAATGAGATGCAGCAGGTGAGTCACTGGGTGAGGCAAATGCTGGTTAGACAGAGATTCAAATGTCCTGTGGTCAGACATAACTGTGGGGTTCATTCACTCCTGGCAGCTTGCATTTGACTAGGATGAAGTAATTCTCCTCCACAAACCCTCGGCTCATCTCTCATTTGGCTCCGTCAGTGAAAGTCGGACAGAGCATAACTAAGCAAACGTCTGGAAATGATGGTGTCAGGAGGTGTGTGTCTGTGTGTGTCTGTGTCTGTCTGTGTGTGTGTGTTTGGACTCTAAGTAAACACCCCATGAGCAGCCTGAGAAATGAGATAGTAGTGTGTTGTGTGCTTTGTGCTTGAGTAAAACAAACGAAGCCCGGCATTATCACAGCGTTATAATCTCCAGCTCTCGCACCAAGCACGTCTCTAGTCTGTCAGTTACTAAACACACAACTCTTTGTCCACCTGACAAGAGTGACTGTCCAGAAACAGACCAGAAACCCGCTATTGGATCTTCATGACCTGTCGCGAGCTCACGCACAGTACGTACCCCACGGTCATGTTGGAGCTGACTGGCTGCTCAGACTTCCTGCCAAACATGTCAGACTGTCTGACTTCTCTTCTACAACTCAGTTCCTATTAACGGTATCTAATTCCCTTCTTCACTAGTGACTAGTTGTAGAACCATTTCCATACAGGTGTTAGATTGTCAGTTCATAGAAGTCTCCTCACATCCCTGCCACAAAAAGGGATGTGTTCTTCCTCAGTCGCCTCGAAACACCTTCCTCTCCATCAGCCATCTCAGTCAACCAATGGGAAGAGAGCCTCAGCTGATACGTCTCTGGCCAGAATCCAGAAACCTGTCTTCGTCATAGTGTATTTTTTCTGTTCCCTCCAATCTAGCACTGACAATAATTTGGCCTGCTTTCTGACTAGGATGTAATGAGTCCTGTGTATGTCTGAACTCAATGCACCATAACAGGATTAAGAGGTTCAGTTGGTGTTGAATGTGTTGTCAACAGACTAACTGACTTCCATTCATGGTCTGACCGGCAAAGGAGACCGTCCAAGTGGAACAAACCTCAACCCTGTTGATGAGGTGAAAAGTTCCTTTTTATGACGGAACACTCTGGTTTATCCTTTCATCTCCAGCCATCACTCTGTGTGCCGGAAGAGAGCAGGCGAGTTTATGCGAGGGTTGGAACCTATTGAGTGAAGGCAGTGCCAACAGTGGTAAGGTGGTCCCAGGGCTGTTGCCCCGCTATGAAGTCTGTTTGGAGGATATCCCCCCTGCTTTCACTCCAGAGTTATGGAGGTCATGTTGAATTTTCTAGGCTCGCCTCAATAATTCTTGGAGATTAGAAAGAGGCCTAAAACTTGGCCCAATATGGGTTCACTGTCGTGGAAAGCAGACTGTGTGCCTGATAGCCTCACATCATCATCACTCCCTTGAACAACCGTTTTCCTCTGAGACCTGTAGAAGACTTATGAAGTCTTTCAAAAATGCACCCCCTCTGTTCTTATCTTTGACTCCACTTCCTTAAATCACATACCATGGACTCGCTATTCCATCTGTCTTTTTCTGGAACTCCAAATCAGACATCTATTGTGGTTTAGTCTGCCAGCGTTTCCTGGTGTGAATGTTTTGGTGATGAGGCTCATCCATACACAATGACTGCTGCCTTCCCCAATCACAGGAACAAAGACCCTCCAATCACAGCCAGCCATGCCAGCCGCCTCTCACACAGAGATACAAGGGCTCATGACAAAGTCTGTGACTAAGGATTACTGTTTTCACTCTTTCACTCATTTTTGTACAGAAGATGAGTTTGAACAGTTGAATTTGTCATAAAGGTTAAGAGGCTTAGACATTAACAAATGTGCTCAGACTCAGCAGGAATGTGTCATGTTCCATGGGGCTGCACAGTTAATCATGCTCATCATGATAATGAGCATGCAGGATTTATAAATTCGCAGAAAGCTGCAAATGAATCCACCATGTTTAAGGCAAACAATAATCCCCTTTAAGCACTAAGCTAGATTTGCTTCTTTTTAAGGTGTTGCATCAGGTGTCTTTCGACATCAGCACAGCTCCCGACGTGTAAGCAAAGAGCTCGCCGCGGCGCGATCGCTACGGCTAGTCGAGCACACCAAAATAATGTGACGAGATGTTTGAATCGCGTGCTTTTGTGTGTGTTTGCAGACGGTAAGGTGGAAGTCACAAAGGAGAGTCTGAAGCTGTGCACCATGGGACCAGGGAAGGTGTTTGGAGAGCTGGCCATCCTCTACAACTGCACCAGGACAGCCACAGTTAAAAGTAAGTCTACACGCACGCACACTAACACAGCTTAAGCTAGCCTAGGAGGAGAGTCAAACAGGATGTGGCCTGTGAATCATCCCCCCAGTGGGTGACTGGAGTTTCCAGAAAGTGGAAAGGAATCTCCCACTGTCGTCGCAACATTGGGAGCGTGAGACGCGCTGATTATTATTCCCGGAGTGAAGGTGAAACGCAACACATTTCCATGCCACTCTGGTTGAGTGCTTCTTCAGACCTTCACCAGCATTGCTATGCAGCAGCATGCCATCTCTGTTTTTCATTACGGGAGAGTGTGGCTGTGTCTTAGACCATAAAGGACAGTGGTGGAGAAAAGGGCTGTGAGCTATTGTACTTTTTACACTTTGGAAGAAGAGAGACATCGGGGAGATGAAGAGCAGAGCCTAAACATACATGCACACACACATAGAGCCAGTGAGAACTAGTGTGTTATTAGACAGTGTGCTGTTAGACAGTGTGTCACGGTGAATGATGTGTGTTTACAGAACAGAGAGGAAATGAGTTCAGACTTGACCCGTAGGGGTTGGATAGGAATTACTCAAGGTCTACACTGCACGGTGTTTACAGGATGATATATAGGACACACAGAAGGTGCACGCTCTGGAATGAAGCTCCTTTGTTTAACACAGTGTTGTGACTGGTAAGGGTGCTTGATGCATACAACACATACTCAAACATGTACACAAACATACGGATATACTGTATACTACAGCTCTGGGATTCAGAGACCACTGCAAGATTATCAGTTTCTCTGGTTTTACGTTCAGGTATGTTTTAGGTACAATACAAATGCTTCTTTTATTCAATAAACAATACATATTTCAGCAAATACTACAGCTTTTAAGAGGTGTTTTCAGATCTCGAAGAATGCAAAGAGAGTTCAAATTCATTTAGAAACACCACGGTGCAAGTGTTTTACTTATAATGAGTTCAGAAAACAATATTTGGTGGAATATCCCTGATTTTCAATCACAACTTGTCTTCTGTCATGCTCTCCATCAGTCTTTCACATTGCTATGGGTGACTGCCACTCCTGGCGCATAGATTCAAGCAGCTCGGCTTTGCTTGATGGCCTGTGACCATCCATGTTCCTCTCAATCACATTCCAGAGAAATATATTGCAAAAGGGCACTTATCTAGCCTGACATCACCAGTCTGAAACTAGAGCTTGCTAGCACTTAACTAGTCAGAGGCCAAAAGACAGGTGGTCGGTCACCACCAGGGGTCTATCTGTGTACGTGCCTAACCACTGCAGGGGATTTTTTTATGACTTTTCCTTATTATATAAGGTTTGGTACAGGTGATGAGCTAATCCAGTACGTCATTAAGTAAAATGAGTTGTGCCTGTATTGGAATCACAGATACCGAAATTATTGGTGTGTTATTTATTTCCTTAGCAGTGTACGTACCTCTGTCATCTCACCTCATGCTCCTGAGAGGAAGCAGAGGAAGGCCTGTTTCTGGACAGTATAAGGCTGATTGACGGGACCTTGTCAGTAGCAGCTAAACCTAAGCGTTTAGCTATAATAATGGCTGTATCGACAAAAAGAATCAATTCCATGCACAGTTGGTTGATTGATTTCCCTTGGATGCTGTTAGGCTATTGAAGCCTAGTCCTCTCTGTGTTGGCCAAGTATGAAGGGCAAGGGGTCCCTGAGGGGAGGAAGTGGGCGAGGGGTGAGGGAGAAGGGGGAGCCTACATACTGTCAGTTATCCCCACCCCCCCTTCCCCCCGGTTCTGGCCAAGCGACTGGATCTCTAGGCTCTGTTGCCATAGCGATGCCTCCCAGGGGATGGTTCCGTGGGTGTGTCTTGGGGATAAGATCTACCTCCTCGAGGTTATGCAGTGCCCCCCTCCCCACCCCCACCACCACCCGTCACACTCTCTCACCGTATCCAACCCCAATCTACCCCACCCACCCACACACATCCTCACACACACAGACCGACACTGGTGGAATCACTACACCTGAAAGAAACAATATATTTGAAGGACAGCCCACCACTAGACTTGAGAGACAGAGAGGGAGATCATATTTAATTAGATATGGATACGGAACTGCTCTACTGTATGCATTATGTTAAATGTGACTTTAATTCTCACGACATACTATGTTCTAATATGGCTAATTTGCATGTGTAATCAGACATGGCAACTTGAGTACCGTACTCCCTCCCCCACCCAAATTCCTTTCGGTATAAGCATCAGCAGAGATGAAGCATAATTACATATCTGTGGTGTGCTATTTCATACCACTCTTCTCCCATCCACAACATGTTCAGTATATGTTCAGGAACATAATGGAGAATGTGTGTTCCAAATATCGGGTTGCGATTGTCAATGATCAGAAGTTGGTGTTGCGAGGCTGCTGGATAAGGCCAGACGGGTTTAAAAGGGAAAACTTTATTATTCAGGTCAGGAGAAAAACTACTTTTCCGACAAATCATAAGTAAACAGGTGGAGCTACAAATTGGAAAATTGACGATAGTAAGTTCTGTATCCTGAGGGCATTCCACTCTCTAGCAACCATAAGCCTATTTGTCAGTCGATGGTCTAGCAGAGTTGAGTGTGTGGAAACCGCCTGCCTCTGGAGGCTAAGTAAGTAAGTAAGTGATGAATGTTTTCTTTCTTTTTGCCCGTGTATTGGTGTGTTAGAAGGATGCTTAGTGGAAGCTTTGCAGCTTCTACTTACATTTAGTCATTCAGTAGACACTCTTATCCAGAGCGACTTACAGTAAGTACAGGGACATTCCCCCCGAGGCACGTAGAGTGAAGTGCCTTGCCCAAAGACACAACGTCATTTGGCACGGCCTGGAATCGAACTGGCAACCTTCTGATTACTAGCCCGATACCCTAACTACTCAGCCATGTGACCTCCCACTTCTTACTTACAACTAAGTTCACCGCATAGGGAAAGCAACTAGACAGTAGTGAACAATAGAGACATTTCTATTAACAGAAACAGACTATTTCTGTGTCATAAGGCACAGAACATATAGCACCCAGGAGTGGGATGGTGGAGATATTGTAATGTTCAAATTGATATTCTCCTATTTCTTTAACAGCCATGAAATGACATTTTTTGATGATTTGTATGACCTGGTTAGAGAGGCCTTTCTATTTGTGAAGGGAGGCATTTAATAGTGTGGGGGTCCCTCACATGAGCTCATGTAGACATGGGGGGTGCAGAAAGGCACAGGTCCCCCCCCCCTCTTGTGATGTGCCAGGGATTTGATCCTGTTTACGCTTTCCTGAGTGCTGCTGGCTTTCTGTGATGAAGTTGGACCCAAATATAAGAAGACTGTCTGCTTAATGTTAGGACTAAAAATATCTCCAATGCATGTAAACCATACTCACAGCACTAATAGGCACACATACTTAAACATACTGTATATACATGCACACACACACCATACAGCGCAGTAGTACTTTTTGGGGGGTTTGAGAACTTCTATTTTAGTCTTGGCATCGTTTAACGAAGGCCAACTTCCCCTTTAGGGTTGTACTGTGCTGAGGCTTGAGCTGCTGATGTTTAACAATGCATAAGTCCTCGCAAACACATGTCTGAAAATCCTCCCGTATCTATCTATCCATCATCATAATACAGTATTACATTTAATCATTTAGCAGACGCTCTGATCCAGAGCGAATTACAGTAAGTACAGGGACATTCCCCCCGAGGCGAGTAGGGCTAGGGATGACGCACAAACACTGCCTGGAAGTCCTCATGGTTTGCCCTGTCCACAGCTCCAGGGGCTGTGTTCGTGGTCAGGCTCATGGTTCACTCTGTCCACAGCTCCAGGGGCTGTGTTATGGTCAGGCTCATGGTTCACTCTGTCCACAGCTCCAGGGGCTGTGTTATGGTCAGGCTCATGGTTCACTCTGTCCACAGCTCCAGGGGCTGTGTTCATGGTCAGGCTCATGGTTCACTCTGTCCACAGCTCCAGGGGCTGTGTTATGGTCAGGCTCATGGTTCGCCCTGTCCACAGCTCCAGGGGCTGTGTTCATGGTCAGGCTCATGGTTCACTCTGTCCACAGCTCCAGGGGCTGTGTTCATGGTCAGGCTCATGGTTCACTCTGTCCACAGCTCCAGGGGCTGTGTTATGGTCAGGCTCATGGTTCACTCTGTCCACAGCTCCAGGGGCTGTGTTCGTGGTCAGGCTCATGGTTCACTCTGTCCACAGCTCCAGGGGCTGTGTTCGTCGTCAGGCTCATGGTTCACTCTGTCCACAGCTCCAGGGGCTGTGTTCGTGGTCAGGCTCATGGTTCGCCCTGTCCACAGCTCCAGGGGCTGTGTTATGGCAGAGCGACACAAGAGAGGGTTTATGGAGGGAGCACAGACACCATGTTAAACAGCTTCCTGTACTGCCTGTTTCATCATAAAAAATGTTGTTTGGAAGGTCTCGGCAGATTCATGCTGGTGCAAGCCACCGTAACGGACTGGGTTTCTTTCACTCTAGACGTGTACAAAACGACATGTCATGTCTTCATATACAGTAAGTACGTGTGTGTGTGTGTGTGTTAGTGTGTGTTCTAACAGCTTGTCGGGATGAGGACAGGAAGTTGACAAGAAGGGAGTCATGGGATTATCTGACCTCTCTCTATGACCTTGAATGTTCGACCGTGGCCTGGCCTCCATTTACAAACACAGAGTGCTGCTTAATGACATCCTCAGAGGGCTAAAAGCATGAGAATGGGTTTTAGAGAAAGAAAAAATGTATGCATGTAGGAAAAGAAAGACAATGTTCTAAACATATACAGCATACAGATACATATTCAGACGGACAGACACTCCCGCTTACTGACTGTCAGAGAGACAGTCTGTGGTCGAAAAAGAGGGAGGGAAGAGACCAAGAGACAGACAGAGAAAGAGGTGGAATCGAAGGAGCACGGTGTTATTCCACACTACTCTTTGGGGAATGAGTGGAAACAAAAAAAACTCTGCTTCCATGTGCTGCCATGGTAACGTCTCCAGCAAAGTCGGAGGCAGGGGTGAGAGAGATGGGGGGGGGGAGTGAGGGAGATGTAGTGGGTGATGGTGGTGGGGCGAAGGGTGAGGGTACAGGAGAAGAGATGGGAGGAAAGGTTAAGGGGTGAGGGTCAGAGGGGGAGAGATATGAGGTAATGTTGGGATGGTTGGGTGTAAGGAGTGAAGGGGTTATGGTGGAACAGAGTAACTTATAACTGGAAATAGGTTGATCATTTTAGATGGATCAGGGTCGTTTTTCTCATGATGCACTAGTCCAGAGGTCTTCAACCCTGGTCCTCAGGGACCCACCCTGTCCTGCACGTTTTAGATGTTTCCATGCTCCAACACACCTGATTCAAATGAATGGGTCGTTATCTAGTTATGCAAAAGCCTGTTAACGACCATTAATTTGAATCAGGTGTGTTGAAGCAGGGAAACATCTAAAACGTGCAGGACAGGTGGTCCCTGAGGACCAGGGTTGAAGACCTCTGCACTAGTCTGTTCATGCAATTCATGTGTTTCTCTTTTAGTGTGTCTCTCTGTGTGTTTGTGCCTTTTCTGTTTTTGTGTGTGTATACTTTTGCACGTGAGAGACCCCTGCTGCGGTCGTTGATAAACTGCTCAGGTGTGTGTATGTGTGTGTGAGAGAGAGAGAGAGAGAGAGAGAGAGAGAGAGAGAGGGAGCCAAAGGCTGTGCTGGGTCTCCAGACGGCTTGAAAGGTTAACACAGTCAGAGAGAGGGAATGGGAGTTCTGTCGACCAGGGATCCAGTCAGAAAACGACCCTGAAGCTGTCCCTTTGAACAACAACGTTTGATGGACGTTCTTATGCTAATATGTGTCAATATGGACATGGACTGATAGTATGAACTGTCCCCCTGAGGGAAGGTCAAGGAGTTGGGACGAGTGTGTGAGTCATTCTGCATTCCTATAGGCAGTGCAGCTGTGATGTAAGAGAGGGATGTGGTGTGTGTGTGTGTGTGCTGAAGTGAATTACACTTTGAATCTGACAACAAAAACTGGGGCATTACAAAACGTAACATAATGCAGGTTGTAAATGCTAGGGCCAAACTCACATTCAAAGCAAAGGAGACGTAAGTGTCATCAAACTTCTCCTTCCTTGGTTCCTTCACAGAACGGTTTGTTGTGGTGTCCCAGAGCTTCCAGAGATTAACTCTACAAATGTTCTTATTGGTGTTTCAGAGCCATGATGCGTCCCCCAGTGGTTCCTCCTCAGTGTGCGTCTGTGTGGCTGAATGCAGGGCTGCTGCATTAGCGTGGGCACTTCAGGTTTTGTTTTTGTTCTGTTTTGACACAGCAGGAGACCTTGAAGGAGCCATCGAAACACAACTGTGACATTGTCCACAAATATACTCAGCAAAGCTGTGCGGTATGATCTTTACCTAAAATAACTTTGTTCTTTTCTTGGTAGATTTAGCATGTCTGAGTTGAGGTGTCTGTCATCGAGCACTGCTGTGTGCAATTTTAACATTGGCTCAGTATGTTAGTGGTTACATTTGACCAACTCTATGAATCAACCAGAGAGATGTGAAAACACATGAGCATTTACTAAGGCACCCGATATACTCCTACTTTCTGACAAACAGAAAATAACATTTTACCTCCGCAAGCTGTAATGTGACTGTAATCGATTCAAAAGGTCGTTTGAAACAGATTTCTAAACTTGGTAATGCTCGGGTCACAGGAACAATTAACATTTATCTTGTGTACCTCTGAGAAAACCTTTCATTTTTGAAACTGCAGTTAGACACTGCAGGAAACGGAATCCTGATGACAACAACAAAGCCTAGTCTCTGTTTTGCTGGACATTTCTAAATGCTTTTTTTTCACTTATAGTTTTCCCTATCATTGAACGGCTTGACATCATCCACGTAGTTTCAATTGCTGCACTATTGCATAAAAATGGAATAAAGACAAGGGAAGATAGATGGGAGTGTTCTTTAATGAAAAATTCACAACGCAAAGCAAGGGGGTCATTAAAAGTTAATGGTGTCGATGAAACCCCTAAAAAAGAATAATCTGCCCTTGTAGCAGCAGGCTTTCTCTATTCTACTCCTTTCCCTTTTCCCTTTTGGTTTCTCTTTCTTTTCTTGGCCTCCACTCATTTGGAAGCCTTTGAACACACACACACACACACACACACACACACACACACACACACACACACACACACACAGGTTTTAGTGGTTCCTTGTACCCATTTTAAAACCAGAGGGGATCGATCATTCCGAGCAGTGGCCCCTAGGTTGTGGAATGCCTTGCCTGTGCAACTTCTGTCGAAGCTTTTAAAAAGCAACTTAAGACTTTGCTATTCAAGCAGGCTTTTAGTTAGTTGAGGGGTTTTTATGGTTGTTTGTCATTATATTTTAATGTTCTGTATTATTTATTTGTAGTGTTATATTGCATTTTGTTGTGAAGCACTTTGTGATTTTATCTGTGAGAGGTGCTATACAAATAAACTTGACTTACTTACTTACTTACACACACACTTGCACGCACAAAAAGAATGGCCTGTGTGAGAAGGTGCCATCATGGCAGCTCCTGTTTGAATTTGTCTTTTTTTACCGCAACCTTCTCAGCACATTACCCTGGCAACTATCACAGCATCATCGCTGATACATTGACTCCACTCTCCCTGCCTTCACGTGCTGGCCACACGTGATTGGAGCTTTGTGGTTGAATGACATGGACACAGTTGTGTAGCACTGTAGCCGAACTCTGTAGACAATCAATAATCAACAATCACATGGCACTTAACACACACACTCCGTGGGCAAGTGGACCTTCTTTCTTTGTTTTATACCTTCCACTATTTAAAAATGATTCGTATTTCTTGGATTTCCTCTAGTTTCAGCAGGTAGAAACTGTCATTCATTCGCCCAGCCCTCAGCTGTCAACACGCCAGGACAGACGATGAAGATAATGACTCTCTACTCTCCCTATTGCCATAAACGTTCTCCTGTCAAAATTGGATCTCCAAAAACTCATGGACTACGCAACACAAACACAAGCCCTGGATGGGATTTCAAATTTACAAAGCATCTTCCAGAATCTACTGCATGAGTTCCTCCCCAGGTCTCAGAAGATGACTGCTCATTCTGATTCAACAAAGCAACAGAGGAAGGGACTTGAAATGTAGAAAGAATGATAAATGTCCTAAGAAAGATCATTGTATTCAAAAAAGACCGAAGGTATAGTTGTCTGGTCAGTTCATTCTGCCTCACATGTCAAACTCCTTTCAGTGGGCGAAGGCAATTTTGTCAGTACAAGATGAGAAGTGTTTTTTTTCTCATCCATGAATAGTATTAAAGGAATTGCAATTCGCAGTTTCAGATAGGCCCCTCAGCTTTCTCCATAATGGAACAGAGTCCACACTGACCAATCGGCTGCCGTATACAGTAAATGGGGTAGTGTTTATGGTGAACTTCCAAACATGCCCAGCTGTATTTGAGGAAGACATGTCCGGAGTAAAGTCTGTTGATATTTCAGTGGAGTGCTTCTTTTTTTTTACTTCCCCTGATTTACACGACACATAGGGATCTGTTCAGAATGCTGTTCAACGAGCCCCTGACAACCAGCTTTTGTTAAAGGAACCGTAAAAAAAGAATTTCTCTTTAGAAATGGACACAGTACAACGTATGTTTCGAAACAGCCCACGATGATGCACTCGTTACACCCTTTTTTGCAAAACATACAGTTTCAGTGTATTGTGTTTACACACTAACAGCTGTTCAGAAGTTTTCCCCACATATCTTATCATAAATTACTACAGTGGAAAGAACGGCAATAAAGTTTGGTTTTCCTGTCTGGTGCGACGCAGAGCCTGGCGGGTGGGAGGATGGTGGGTGTGATGACGAACACTGGCATATTTCATCACCAGCTGCCTCTTGCCCATGGATTCCTTTCTCCCACACGGGGGTCAGTGTTGGTAGCATTGGCAGCTGGGACACTGATGTTTGCCTCCTGCATTTGATGGAGCCAGTCGTGTGGAACAAAGAAGTGAAATGATGATAGTCTGCATCAGTGAGGCTGAACAGATTACCCAGCTTGCATGTTGATTGAACCGGGTAGGTGGACGGGGGAGTTGCTTGCAGCGTTTACTTTGTTGACCAACTCAACAGTCATTTAAACGCCTTACTTTGCTCGTGGGTAGAATACTCACCACACTCACTTTCTTTTCTTCCCATGCTTCATTGTTTAAGCTTTGTCAGGCCTCTCCAGCTTTCTCACGACCAGTGGAGCTCACGCAGATATAATCAAATAAGACTGAGGATTATTAATTGCTTAGGGGAAGGAGATTAGGGCTCTCCAGGCCTCTACTCCAGGATCCACTCGTAGTCTGCGGCCTGTGAAAAAGCCATGTTGGAACCCTCCCTAGAGAGAAAAAAGCGAGGGAGAAAAAAAGTGTGAGAATGTGTGTATGTTTGTTTGTTTGTGTGTAGCCCGACTGCCTAACCGCTCAGCCATCTGACTATATCCATATGAATGAGGATTGCATCCACTTAGCCTCACTAATGTTTTAGAAAGAGAGACGAGAGTTTAATCCATATGAACAGTGACTCAGTTCTCAACATCAAAGCGTCAAACCAATGTGTTAGCATTGGAAGGGGAACTTCTTCAGTCCTGCCTAACCCTAGGTTAATTACATATAGTCTACACTGTAGCTCTAATCATCCACCGTAGCTGCATGTCTCCAAAATAATCACCATCATCTTCAAGACACACACTCATTAATATTCTTATGGTGTTTTATTACATGTTCTTCTCAGTGGGACAGTGATGTCATTTCAGGGATTTAATGACTGAAAATAGGGCTTTAGAGAAGGAGTTAATGACAGAATGAGACAGACTAGAAAGTGAGACAGAGTGGGAGAGTATGGAAGGAAGGAAGAAAGAAAGAGAGAAGAGAGGCAGTAAATGAAGTAAGAGTAGAGGAAATTAAAATAGAATTTTAATGAAATCGAGCAAGAAAAATGCCTGCTGATACTTTTTTCAGAGTATACAACAAAGCTGCAGTAACACAGCTCTGGTCCCAAGAGATGTCTGCGCTTTACAAATACATCCTGATTATGTTTCATACTTTCAAATGCTGTCTTTTAAAAATCTAATTTAAACTAAGTTGGGTACACTCAGTCATTTTGTATGAACATATTGGACCATTTGGTTTGAGTTTTCGTATTTGTTGAAATTCTTTGTCATTTACTGTAATCAAAACACGTTGATCTCTTGTGTCATGTCATCAAAATATCTGATGAGGACTTAAGTATGCTGGTCAGTAAACAAGGCCCTCCAGGGCCGGGACTGATGAGCTAATCTTGACAGACAATCATCTCTCCAAGATCTCCAAACAGACACAACAGTACAGCATGGAAGACTGTACAACACCTGGTAATCATTAACCATATATCACTGTGCCATGTTATTGATGGAGGCAAAAACTGGGACATGGTAAATACCTTTTGTGTGATAGTACAAGATTACCTCACTTATCTGTGGCAAGGTTCCCAGAAATGATCCTGTTGTGTTTTCAGAGGTATGAGGTGAATCACTCACTAATGGAGTTTGCCAGCCTCTTGAAGCTTAAGATGCAGTGTGTTTTGAAAAGAACCAGGAATGAGGGAGAGACTGTTATTCAGAGATTGTTGAGTCATTTTAAGGACATTATGCCACATTACAGACTAACAGAGTGTAATAGCAAAGAGCTTCTGAGTTGTATAACTTATTGCAGCTCATGTTCAAATGCTTGAGTTCTGAATTTATGTTTAATACACAAAAAATATTAAATTTCCAGTGTCTCAGAAATCATTTGGAGAATTGTATTTGGCTGGGTGACTCAAATATAAAGTCTATATATTATGGCACAATTAATAAAGGTCATACCTTCTGGATACAGTTCATTAACACATTTTATAATGCAGTTATGTTACAGAAAACATAATACATGTTGAATCAAACTTATAAAGCAGTCCAGAGCAAATTAATTGTGGAAGCATCAATACCACGTCGTCCAATGGGTTAACACAGGTCTCAACGTCAATTCAGTGACCGACAGCATGCAAACCAAATCAATTCCACAGTAAATTGAAATAATTGTTGATTATTTTCAATCCTTTGTGCGTTCCTTGGAGACACGACCTTGGCTTCTCCTCTGGGGCTTTCTCTCTCCATCTCTCTTCCGTGTGTCCTTCACTGACGCTCCGGGGCTCTGATTGCGGAGCCATCGATCAGCCTCCCTTCTGACTGATAGAGCGGTGGGACACAGAGGAGAGCGTTGCAGCGCTGCCATACCTGAGAGATACAGTCAAAAACACACCTCGCCGCAATCAACCACGATTGGTCGTCTCCTTCACTCATCATCACTCACTGTCAGTTACAGTGTATTATTCATTGGTGTTTTCCCAACTCAGCGTCCGATGAATGGCCCAGTTCAATTGACTCTCCGGAAGGTTCCAAGGCTTGCCGTCTGCTTGGTGTGACTAATGGAGACGGTGGATGTGATGTGGTTGACAACTTTTAGTGCACCAGAGCTCTTACGTGGTTGGGCTCCATCGAATGCAAGCTGTGATGCCATCATCGTACATCCAGCTCTCAGCAACACTTCCACAACTGACCATTGGAGCATGGAGCCCCCTGTATTACAGCCTGGACACAACAGAGAAAGACTTGTCAGCTCTCTGTAGGGGCTGTCCAGAGGCTCTTGCTCCGGGGACGGTGGGGCTGGAGAAGTACATGAGGCTCTAGTATTCTCTTGTTAGTGTGGGCATGAAAAGACAGGCAGGCAGCCAGGCCAGTGTCCCTTGAAGAGCAACTTTTCACAGGCAGGTATTGTGAGGTGACATCACACCCGTTCTGGAGCTTGTCAATTCCCAATCACATATGGTTGCTTATGTGTGTGTGTGCAGTTATGAGTGGGAGGAAATGAGAGCAAGACAGAGATAACAAAAATAAAGACAGGCGGGTGGTGTACGTGAGGGCAGTAAGGGTACACTTTTCCAAATGCATGTCCAACAGACCAAACCCACTAGGGCTATGCCCCATTGACTGTGCCACCACATTCTCACATTCCTCACGCCTGTTTCTCAGAGCCAGTCGTGGTTGTAGCCCGTACATTTGATAGGCTGTCCTGTTAATGGCCAACAGCCCACAAACAAGAGGACATTATTCTGCTCCCTCTGCAGGCTAACAAGCTCCCCAAGTCTCAGTGCAATTTAGTCAAGTCTCCAAATAACCCATTTACCTTTGCTGAAGTGCGCTCCAGGCCTCGACATATCTACATATACAACCCCCCCGCCCACACACAAACACAACACAACGCACACATCACGCACTCCCTCTCTTTCTCTTTCGCTCTTCCTGAGCTCCCAGTTGCTGTCTGTGTGCATACCAAAGTCCCTTATTCTAAGTGATGCTTGAGGGTTCCATCTGAGTAGCTTTGGGAACTGGTAGAGTACATCCGGTAGAGTTCCTTACATTACTCGATTTTGAACTGTTGTGGCCTCGGTGTTGGTTCCTGTGTTCTACATCGTTAGTCAGCAGGGCTCTTACTGTCACTAAGAGAGAGCGAGCCTTAAAAGCTGAGGAGAATAGCCTTGTCTAATGAGGGAGACTCTCTCCGGGTCTTGTTTTGTTATACAGTAAAGCCAACTTTCATCTCACTAAAAGACCTATTTGTGTGTGTGTGAGTGTGTCTGTGTGGGGTGTGTGTGCGCGTATGTGTGTATTGCATGTGTATTTGTATCTCCATGAAATCCCCTGGACACAAGGATGTGAGGTCACCCTCAGTCTGTCTTGTTAGTGTGTGAGGGGTGAAGAGTCTGCCCAATCACACAGCTCCGAGGGGAGGATTCAGAACAAGAGAAAAACTACAAACAGATAAGGGCACATATACGTAGTCACACTAATGGGTCCATTCATCACTGTTGAACAAGCTATGTTAGTAACACTAAGTCCTACTAGACTGTGTTTGTATGGATGTACTGTATGTGTGTGTGTGTGTGTGTGTGTGTGTGTGTGTGTGTGTGTGTGTGTGTGTGTGTGTGTGTGTGTGTGTGTGTGTGTGTGTGTGTGTGTGTGTGTGTGTGTGTGTAAGTGTGTGCGTGTGTGTGTGCGTGTGTGTGTGTGTGTGTATGTGCGTGTGCGCGTGTGTGTGTGTGCATGGGGGGCTATCTTAGAGGAGCAGCTTTGGGTGTTGGATCCCAGCTTTGACTCGTTCTCTCTGATCTGGCTCCAAAATCCTCAGTCATTTTTCTTAGACTGTAAAGTCTGACAGGGTCTTATCTAAATGACTATTTGAACCCTAGAGGAAAGTTTATAAGTTGCTGAGGTTATTTAAGAAATGATGAACACTGTCAACAGAAGACTTGTTTCCCAAATAGTCCACTTATTGTGTGTTTGTATGTGTAGGTATGCGTTTACTGTTAATTTCCTTGGACATAAACACAGAGATGGACATACAATATAAGCAAACATATTGCCTGGTATCAAGTGGTTAGTATACACCTACAGTTTGACGGTACTAACATCCCCTGTCTCTGCTTTCCCTGTCTTTAGCCCTCACCAACGTGAAGCTGTGGGCCATTGACAGACAATGCTTCCAGACCATCATGATGAGGACTGGCCTGATCAAACACACAGAGTATATGGAGTACCTCAAAAGGTGAGAACAGGGACACTCAGAACATTTCCTGCTTTAATACACATCCAACATACTCGTTGAAATCATCCTGATTAGAGTCAGCCCAGTTGACCTGTTAGAGAGTCTTTTTTCTCTCCAAATTAAGCTTTGGGCTCTCCAAATGTTGTTCTCCTAAATGTTCCTGGTAGGATGATGCCATGGAAGTACTATTTAAAGAAGAAGATACAGCCATCTCTTCTTACGTCTCTCTCTCTCTCTCTCTCTCTCTCTCTCTCTCTCTTCTCTCTGTCTGAGGGCGGATGACATTAGCATAGGTCTGCTGGAGCAGGAGGGCTGGAGGCAGAGACACAGCATTATCATATTAAAGCTAGTCAGTCTTATAATATTGCAGAGAGTGTGGGATAAAATATGTGTTCTTCAAAAGAGGGGAGGAGAAAACGGGGCAGTTTGGAGGATGTATTAGGAGACCTTTTTTCCAGTCTGTCTTTACGCCTATCTGTCTATCTCTGGCTAATATTATGAAAATGAAATTGAACTTTCGTGATTGATATGAGATTCACCCTTGGAATTGGACCGGATAGTAATCTATAGCCTTGTTTGTCAGTGCCTAATCATGATTGTGATGCAGTTATTTCTTTTAACCTTGTTGTGATGATAGTCATTGAGAGCAACTCGGCGGATATTCACCTTATTGGAGAAGATGACAAGGCTGTATCCCTGCCACTCTCTCTGTCCATTACCTCTCATCAGCTGTGAAGGACTCACGGCTCATAAATCTCTAGTTTCTCATCTCAGCCTCTGCTACAGGGTGACTTCTCTGAAGGCAAGTTGAGGAGAAAAAACGAAACTTCTCTAAAGGCAAGTTGAGGAGAAAAAACGTAAATATTCAGCCAGGACAGGACTAGGGGGGCAGGGGCAGGGGCTATTTTCTGTGGGAAAATAGAAACATAGTGAACCAAAAAAATATCGGTATGAACAGATAAAGTAATCCTGGCACTGTTGGCTTTCTAAAGCAGCCTACAGCTATTTTGGGACTCAATCTTCTGTTAGAGCACTTTGACAGGGAGAACCTTGTATACAGGAAGAGGCGGGTGTAGCTTGAGGCAGCTAATTCTCAAAACAACTCCGCTGCACCTGGTTACAAAGAGAACGGAATGCCATTTCTGACAGTCCATCAGCTTAAGCTTTCAGCAGAAATATGTTTCTACCTCTGGATTCTGACAAAGTCACAATGTGTGACACAAGACTCAAAGTTACTCTGTGAAAAGAACCACAGGGACCCTTTGCATAGTCCTTTAGACATTCATTGAACGCTACCATAAACTAACATGCATTGCTTATAGACCTGTTGAGTCTGACTGCTTGGCCAATAAAAGAGATACTGTTTGAACAGTGTTCTGTTCGTTCATCATTGTTAGCACTTTAGAGACAACTTTCTCATATTCCACCCACTGGCTCTGCAAATACGTGCATCATACGTGTGTGTGTGCTTGTGCCCATGAGTGTCTGTGTACCTGTGGTTCACCCGCCCAAACATCACATGCACATCCGTGAACTTGTTATTTGGATGGCCTTACCATTTCCTTCTGTGGTTAATCTTACTCCTGGATTTCCTGGATTCACATCATCCCTGCTGCCTGCTCTCTCAACATGTGTGCCCCATCACAGTGACACCCAGACAGGCAGACAGCAAGTTCTCCACCCTCTTTCAACCCCAGAGAGGCCAGGCGCCTCCAGATATCTCTCTCATAGGGAAAAGATATAAACAGGACTGCAACCCACAGACACTTAACAGCTGTCAAGCACCCACTCCAAGAAATGGGAAATAGTTGATGCTGTTGATTTGCCCGAAGGCCTCTTCTTGTAAATGATTACTGACTGTGTATTTTTCATGTTGACGTGCAACAGTTTCAGCTTTCCAGTGTTTCCTGCACAACCTAATCACTGTGTTTATCTGCATACTGTTTGCCATGTGGTCCAGGTCCATAGGCAGATGTTAGTGATTCTGTGCGGACAGGAAGCCAAGCAACACGTACAGGTCTACAGCCCTGCTCCCACCTACCACACCACTAAAGCTTGGACTCAAAACACTAACAACATGATTATCCTCAGGGCCTTACAATGATGTAATTGCCTTTTCATTGCAACACAATTAAGTTGTTAGATATTTTTGTTTTTCCTCCATAACACAGGATCTTTGTTAACGTTTTGTTAACAGTTCCGTGTCAGTTCAGGGTCTCATATGGTTTGAATAATGAGGTTATCGGACCATCCGCAATTTGGCTTGATTCCATGGAGGAAACGCAGCAACGTCAGCAAACCGGTCATTCAGAAAGCCAGACAGTCAGGCAAACAGCCAACCAGGAAACCTGCCATCCAGTCCGCGACAAGTCACCTAGCCAGGTTAACAAACAGCAAAAGAAGTCTGCCACCCACCCACCCAGTTAGTCAGCACCCAGCCAGCTAGTCAACAGTCGGTCAGTCAGTTCAGAAGCCAGGCGGTCAGTAGCTAGCCAGCCATTCCGCCCGTGTGATGGTGTAGATTACTGTAATAAAACATGGAAAACAGGGGGAGAGGGAGATGGAGAAACAGAGAGATGATATGGGGAGATTAACGTCTTTGTTCCAAAGCCTGGGTCATTCTCTCCCCTCCTGATAAACATTGACCATGTTTTATTTAGTATGCTACGATAACAGGCAGATACTGTTCAGAGGGCTTCAAGGGAACAAACTGAACAAACATTAGAAGCTTGGCCAAGCCTATTCATTCTCTGTGTCTGACGCAGGAGCTGGTACCAACACATTACACAGGCACTAAGGAAACAAATACAGACAAGTTCAATACTGTACATACTGTCATCTCAACTTTAACAGTAGATACAGTAGGTCCAGTGTGCCCTGTCTTTTCGACTCAATTTAGGCTTCAGTAACCGAGCATTTATAGGGAACCGAAACTCAATATTTTGTCAAACCTTTTCCTTGTAGCACAATTGAGTATGGCACATAATTACAGTAAGTTGTCAAATGACAAACGTTTCAGAACGCAGGATTTTTAACACCCAATCCATCTCAGGTACGGCCCTACATATTCTATGGATCCCTAGCTGCCTGTAGTGCAGGACCCCTCCGCTGTGCTTATTACAGTAGATGCTGGTGTCAATAGAAGCATGCAGTACGTCAAAGAATTCACCCCTCCTCTCTCCTCTCTTGTTCCACAGTGTTCCAACATTCCAAGGTCTTCAGGAGGAGATTCTAAGCAAGCTTGCAGATGTACTTGAAGAGGTGGGTGCTTCGTTCGAAAGCCAGTGACGTCTGTGAGACCAAGGCCATGCATCTCGACAGGAATCAGGATGCATGCTGGTGAATGGGACACTGTGGTTTCAGGGTTTTATACTTCAGCTATTCTAGGAGGCAGAGACATGCTTCTCTCGCTTTTAACACAATTACCATAATTGGTCTTTGTTAAGAAGGACTGTGTTTCCAGGTTCCCATCATGATAATATTGTTGACTTAAATACAGTGTTTGACCATCATAAGGGTCTTCTTAAGAACTAATACGACCTAGGTCAAACAGTAATAGTCAAACAGAACTGAGAGGTTAAGTACATGATGTGCTCACCCGCCGCAATATCACATGCATAGCCAGAGGCTGAGTGCGCCTGTTTCCATAGAAACAACACACAGTACATTGTGTTTAGACATGAATGAAAGTCGGGCAAAGTTGCGTTTGTATACAAAAACATCAAGTTCATTAAATATTCTCCTTTTACAGCAGGCTATGTATAAGTCTCCACTATCTGTGTGTTTGCTACTGTGAACTGTGTGTTCACATATTTAGAGATTTAGATGTATTTCATGTGTTATAAAGTTGGTTACATTTGTGAAAGAACAGATCTCTTTGCAGCACACAATTTGACATTTTGTCTGAGCTGGAGGCTTTTATAAGCCTGTTGATTTTCTGTGTATGTGTGTGTGTGTGTGTGTCCTTGTGTACAAGAGTGTGTATCCTTGTGTGTGTGTGTTCGACTGTGTGATTGATGTCTGCATAATTATAGAGAAAGTGGTTCCGATTTTTACCTTGAAGCACTCATTTAAGGACAGAGAAAGGGATTTATTTATGTAAAACTATGCAAATCAATCCACCCTTGACTTACTTACTTAAGACTATCCGTCCAAAAGCGTTCCAGTTTATTTGATTAACTAAAGCTTGAGCGAAGGAACACCACATATGGCTGGATAGGTTTTTTTGTTCAGTGCACCAAGAGCATGTTTTCTTTTGAAGAACGATACAAAGTTAGAAACAGTCTGTTGTTGAAGTAACCGTGCGTATTTGGGGGAGTGGACTTGACAGTTTGTAATTGATGTACTGACTGCTGGCTGTCTCCCCTCTATCTATGCCTGAGCTCCCTAAAGGAAGATTGGACTAACATCTTTTACGATGTTCTCTGTCTCCCACTGGACTGCTATACCAATGTGAAGATTTATACTTAGAGAGTGACAGTGTATATTCAGCTGGGACAAAAAAATGATCCAATTATGTATTGGCTATCATTAAAACGAGACAGCTCGGGAGCAATCATGTCTGGAGGCAGCAAGTCAACCGTGGTAGGACAAAATTAAGCAGAAGTTTAGCTCCTCACTGTGAAAAGGTAGAGATGTGGAAACATTCTTATGTAATGTTAGACGTAATTGACAGGTACCAGATATTTTCCAGACACCTTTAGGAAGAACTTATTTTTCACTTTTTCAGTGCATAAGACATCATAGCAAAAGAGAAAGCCTGAGAGAGAAAGAGAGAGAGAGAGAGAGACTGAGAGAGACTGAGAGAGAGAGAGAGAGTGCAAAGGAAGCAGCCTCTAACCTAAGTGACTACTCAACTCCCCCTCGTCCCCTCCAGCCCTGGTTGGTATTAGTCATCTACCTGACACAGGAGAACCCTCCCTCATCCATTATTGAGCAGAGCACATAGGGGAGCGGGTGGGGGAGGGGGGCAGAGAATGGGGGCAGGGGGTGAAGAAGACAGCAACGGAGTGATGGACTGATGGAGAGAGGACAGAACAGGATCTGTAGGAGGTTTTGGTGCGCAGGTTCGTGTTCAAGGGCTCTATCCTACCAAGGCCCCACATGTTACACCCAACAGTCTTCTGATGGCTTCATTGGGTTTCGCAGGAATATTACATGCAGGCCTATGTTTAGAGGATACTTATGAATGACCTCTCGTCTCCTCTGCTGACAGACACACTACGAAGATGGAGAGTACATCATCAGGCAGGGAGCCCGAGGTGACACCTTCTTCATCATCAGCAAGGGAAAGGTGAGACCATCATCATCGTGTTCTTCATCCAAAGCATTACAAAGGCTACCATAACACTTTCATCTGCACAAGTCACGAACACCAATAAGGGAGACGAGGGGAATTCTTCTTTATCATCATCATCATCATCATCATCTTCTGGCAGGCAGGCAGGCAGACACAGACAAAGCACAATCTCCAGTCATGTTTAAGCAAGACCCCCCGCAGTAGGCGTATGATGAGCTATCATCCATCCTCCTCCTCATCTCCATCAGCATATTCAGAAACAGGTGTTGTTGGACAGTCAGCTCGTCCGCTGCAGTTCTCAGCATGGACAGCGAGGGCGCTGGAGACGTATGGCTCCGAGCCAGATGTATCACCTTGTGTCCCGTCCAGAGAGCCAAATAAGGTCAACCATTTCCCCCATTCGGATGGTCAATATGTATTTGCGTAGATTAGAAGGTGCACATATCTCTCTGTTCACCCCACTTGCTCTTTTCATTCCCACTCCCGCTGTCTCAATCTCTCTCTCTCTCTCTCTCTCTCTCTCTCTCTCTCTCTCTTCTCTCTCTCTCTCTCTCTCTCTCTCTCTCTATCTCTGTTTTTTTCATGTCTCACTCTCAAGCTCCCCTTTTCTCTTTCTCCCTCTCTGAGTTCACTCTCTCTCTCTTATATTTCTCTCTCTCCTTTCTCTATCTCTCTCTCTCTCTCTCTCTCTCTCTCTCTCTATCTCTCGCACACTATGTCTCTCTATACCCTGTCTCTTTCTCCCTTTCTCCGTCTGTTTCCATGTCGGGCTCAGCCCCTGTCTTAATAACGGATGAAGAACACCACTGTCTCTCTTATTAGGAAGGAATTAGGATGTCCTTTGGTTAGACGTGGCTCCATACCTGTCCAAAGGCCTGTCGTGATAGCTGAAGACAAATCCCTCATTAAATCAGATAGCCTTTTAGCTCCTTTTCTTTCCGGTTGGGCTGAATGCCCAACACTCACACATCCCAAGGGTTAACGAGCTGGTCAGGAGAGCTCCAGCAGCAGACACACACACACCACACAGGGAGAGGTCTGTCCTTCACACTGAACAGCCATTTACCGCTGCATGCAGTCTGCGAAGCAGAGCCAGGGGCATAGAGATCCACCTATTACCCGGCAGCTATTCATGCGAACAAAATCAAAGAGAATTGAAAGGTTCATTTGTTGTTCCTCGTTCGAAAGGGCTGTCTGGGCAAATCATATGCCCGTTACTTGCAGCATAGCGCAACAACATTGGGGATGAAGGCAGTATGTGACACGCAGTGTGTGTGCGACTGTGCGTGTGTGTGTATGAGAGATATCTAACGTGTAAATATTGAACGTGTGGACCTCCGTGACCATCCATTCCACTTGTTCCCCCTCGACTCCGCCCACCCCCACCCCCACCCCAGGTGAACGTGACCAGGGAGGATGGGCCCAGCGGTGAGGCAGCGTTTCTGCACAGCCTGGGGAAGGGAGACTGGTTTGGAGAGATGGCACTGCAGGGGTAAGACGTCCTTCCTTTGTCCTCACCTACTCTTTATTTTCTGAAACTTGTATTTCTCTCTCTCTCTCTCTTTCGCTGTCTCTCTCGCTCTACAGTGAACTGATAGTCCTCAACAAAGCCCACTCAGACACAAACCAGAAGGCCCAAGTACCAAGGATACGTGTGCAAAGTGTCCTTGTCTATTCCTAGTGAATAACTTTTCAAACACAGAACTGAAAGCCAGGAGAGTTTACGAATGGGGGGGGCGGTGTGACATCGGCGGTATAACTGTATGCAATTCCTGAACTCTTATATTGGCATTTAACGAGCCTATGTATGCAACAACAAATTGAATTCCTGAAATTCTGTCATGGCTTTTTATTTGATTTTCAATGAACCCCCCTCCTGGTCCAAGTATTCACTTAATCTAGATCTGTAACACCACACTTACTTTTCCATCATTGTCTCTCAGTTAATGTCAAGGAGAGCAGCACCAGTTAACTTGTCTGAAAGAATGAAAGGCTGTCAATTGTGCCATCCAGTGGCCATTTTGTGAAACTAATGGAAGTTTAAACGCAAACAAGATGAACCTACAAGTATTTATCTGGTTCATGTATCATGTGAATCATGGTTGAATCTGATATCATGTTTATGTCTCCAGCCATACTGTCAGTTCCCGGTATGTTCTCAGGTCTGTAGACAGATGGTTGGAACCACATCATACGAGCTGGGAAGCTAATGAATATAGGAGATGAAAGATGACACGTCATTAAAATGGATGTGGGTTGAGAGATTGATGACGCCAGCTAGGACCAAAACCGGCAACAGAAATTCTTTCACTCTGGAAATTCATAATCTTCCTCAATGAAATATTTTTATCGAAGAAAAAAAAATCAAGCTGGTGTTTAAAATTGCGCCCCTTCACGACAACCCAGATGAAACACGTCCCTTCTGTCCTTTTCATCTATTAATTCATCAATCTCATTCTTATCTAACATGAAGTCTCCCTGGGAAGGACATCTCAGAAGGACATCCACTTGGAGAAAGTCCCAGCACGCACCAGGGCTTCCTTACTGTAGCGTTGCTATCGCTCCCTGTCACAAGTGCTGTTGTCTAGGTCTGGCTGAAGGAGAGAGACTTTGATGGTCAAGCATGTCCTCTACATTTAAATACTGAACCCAACATCTTTACTGGAGTTTTATCTTCAGCTGACTTGATGCAAGTGCAAGTGCAGCTTTTTAATTAGGGCCATGTACGCCTAGGGCCATAAAGCTCACTAGCCTTCTACACGCTAACTCTCTTTGCCTTTGATCTGCAATAATAAACCACAAATGGCTGCTTTAGCCTGCCATGTTGGGTTGGTTTCCGAGAGCGGTGTCACAGATTTGTGATGTTTTCGGTGTGATGTATCTATCTGTATTGGGCTGTGTGTGTGCTAGTCTAATTAGTGGTCAAAAGAGGGACAGAGTGTTTTTTCTGTGATTGGCGGAAGTTCCAAGAATCCAGGAAATGATACACCCTCAAACATAGCTTTGGTCCCTCATTGGACAACACCATGTGTGATGGCACATTCTTCCTGTCACAGTATGAGCTCCAATTTGAGGTGTTGATCCATCAGCACCTCTGAGAATGTGTGCTGTGTTGAAATGAGCTATCCTCTTAATTGTGTGTGTGTGTGGGGTTGTGTCTGAGAGATGCTGAGGAGTGAGAAAGCTTGCTAGAAAGGAAAACAGGGAAAAAAGCATCACATTTGATTGGTCCTGGTATCTCTCGTCACACATGCACACAAATACACACACACACACACAAATGGGCACATGCACACACACTTTGTTTGTATAACCCATTCCCTGGGACATCAGATCACCCTCCAGTTGCCAGCTTAATTCATCCACTGGATATGAACACCACAGGGTGCCGTGTGTACACGTGTCTGTACATGAGATTGATGTGTTTTTGTGTGTGCATGCGGGAATTGTGACAACTCAGACACATGCAGCTGCTTTGTGTGTGTTGACAAGTGTGTCTGTTTGTGCTAAATTTTGTGCATGGGTGCGTGTGCATTTAAAAGTTTGTAGGCGTATTTAGTCCTAATTAGATTTAGAGCGAAGAGGTTAGAAGATGATTCATGCTGACAGATATGGTTGGCTTACGGCAGTAACATAATACCACATACATCAACAAGGGCGTGAGGTAACCATTTCCCCCTGCTCCCGGGTGAAAGATACCATTCACAAAACCCTTAGAAGGAAGTATTAGTGAGAGTGGTGCTCTGCTTGGCACATATTCACAGGTGACATATGGCAGGTGCTTACAAAGACAAACACCTACCACTCAGGGTTTGGATGTTGGCCTCTTGTTAATTCCCCCCCCTTAGCAACTATATCCACTCTTATCCTCTTATGTCCTCTCCTCTCCTCACTTCTCCTCCTCTCCACATGTCTCTGACAAACCAGAGCTTGTTGTTTCCCCAGCAGCTGTGACCTTTTCCAGGGGTGTGTGTGTGTGTTGAGTGTGTGTCTGTGTGTGTGCCTAGTGTGTGTGTGTGTGTGTGTTGTGTGTGTGTGTGTGTTGAGTGTGTCTTTGGCGAATGACTATTTGGAGGATTAAGGCATTGACAGGATAGAGAACATGCAGAGGATTGTCACCTCTGTCCCTGGGAAATACGGGGCCCTCTGTATGTGTGTGTGTGTGTGTGTGTGTGTTATCCTCCTCTTGATCAAGGACGAGAGTGTGTGTTCAGCAAGTCAAACAGAGTCAGTTGAGAATGCGCTGATCTGGAATACAGCAGAAGTGTTTATTCTGGTTTAATAGTCTACAGAGAGTTGGAGTGTGTTGTTTTTCGGGTGGAATCAGAGAGCCGCCGTAACCTTTCTTGGCCTTTCTATGGAATTACCCTCAAAGTGCTCCACTTTTTTGTCTCTAGTGCGTTTTCAAGTGCACTGCACCAGTCGTACAAACCCGGTTAGACTTTTGGACCTTTCAGCTGTGTGTGTGTAAGGTGTGTGTGTGTGTGTAAGGTGTGTGTGTGTGCAGTGGGGGTACGGTAGGACATGGACCCCTGGGACTCGGACTCCTGTGACTGGGGAGACTCCGACAAGTCGTCTTCATCCTCCGATGAGGATGAAGATGAGATTAATGATGTCACAGACAATACAGAGTAATGCTGGTTTCACAACTCCAGTTGAACTAGATTGGCATTCACTGTGGATGGTTTTAGTACTTTGCATGAACCTGCCTGTTGCTGATAACCTATTGTGCGTATGTTTGCCTTTACAGTGAGGACGTCAGGACAGCAAACTTTATTGCCGCGGAAACGGTCACCTGTCTGGTCATCGACAGAGAGTAAGTATGAACAACAGGTTAGGACTACCTAGGTGTCAACATGTTTCTAATATGGATAACACAGTGCATACATGCATTATTTTACTCTAATCTGACGTTTTTGGTCCAATGTGAAACACTGTGAACTGGAAAGTACTACCATGTACTGTAAGGTGATATAGGGTCTTACTGGGACATGTTTGTCTTAATACCTCTACACTGAGCTGGGTTGTAAAAGCTGGCAGCAAGTTGGGTAGTGTGTGTGTGTGTGTGTGTGTGTGTTAGCCGACACCAGGAGTCCCCTTTCTCAGGCAGAAGACCACACATGGCTGTGCTCTAAGTGAGTGTGGAGTAAGTGAGTCACCCATGGTGAGAGCGATGTGATTATTATGGCTTGTCAACCTGTCTGTCACCCATGCGGCTGATGCTACCCTCAACCGCACTCACTGTGTGCGGTGACTGAGTGCAGTACTTGCAGTGTTAAAGGGGGTGGAATAAGAGGCCATTTATGTTGGGTAACTCTGATGCTAATTAAGACGGCTTCAATAGATCAGATATGAACTGAAACTAATACACCAATTAGCAATGTTTACTTTTCATGTCGACTTCTAATTTACGTCAAAGCCAACTTCTTTGTTGTGGGCTATTCTTCCATTTGATGTTTGTTTGAATTTTCAATCATTAAATAGAACTGCTGCCCAGACATGTCAGCCCATCTCTACCATTGCAGACCATGCTTAGAAATTGATCTTCACAGTATGATGATAAATATTTCATGGCTTGTGGCTGTAGTTTCATAACTGCCTGAGAGGAGGCAAACATAAACCCAATAGCATTCATTTAGCTAACATGTATTTAACCTCTAAACAATGTTTAGAGTTTCTCTTTGTCTTCTCTACTTTATTCTTGTGTTGAAAGATAAGGAATCCCCTCTGTGACATGTTGTAAAAAGGCTATACAAATAATTTGTTTGATTTGATCTCCATTTGCATTTTATATCCCATTTTATATCCCATTAAACATGGTCAATAAACCATGGAAGAATCCCTTACCTCTGGAACTCTGATGGGGAATTTGATCTTGCAGGTTTCATAAAAATCCATAATACTTTTCTCTTTCTGTGTTGCAGCTCATTCAAACACCTGATTGGAGGGTTAGAGGATGTCTCCAGTAAAGGTCATGAGGATGCTGATGCCAATGCCAGGTAAAGTCAGACAGGCACCTCTCTGTCTGTCACTGTCTAATCGCTTCTCGGTGCATGCTCACTCTACTACACCGTCACTTATCATTCCCCTCCAACCTCCCCCTCCACACTTTCACATCAGGTCCCCTTAGGATTTGAAGTGTGTGTCAACATGAACATCTGCTATCATACCAAAAGATACACATGTTTGTGTAAGTGTGGTATGTGACATAGCATATTACTGTATTAACATACCAAAATATTCTTTGCCTTGGATAAAAGTATAAATGAACAAATGGAACGAGACTTTTGTCTTTCGACCGACGAGGAGCTCTACATCATTGGAGAGGAACTCTTTTTAACCAGAGACATAAGAGAGTACTTGAGTTAGAGAGTACTTGGCAACTCAGGCGGGTGAGGAGTTGGGGGGGGGGAGAGGGTGCCAGCTCAGGCCTAGTGGGACAAGGTAAGGAGAAACCAGAACTAAGTGTGGAACACTGAGGAGAGATCAAGCTAAGAGTAACATAATATACCAGAAAGAAGGACTTATCGCCGTAGTCAGAGAGATTTATGACAGAAGAGATGTATATATATATTTAGCTAAGTGGTCACTCAGCACAAACATTGTGATCATCTTAGAGCAGGAGGAAAGGAGTGGCCGGTCATTGACCCTCATGTGAGGCACCACAGATGATACCAATGTCTACAGGCTCCAACCCAAGTCAATAGAGGGCCAAATGGAATGGGACCACACCAATATGGCAACAGTCAGGTTCAACTTTAGTATACATCAGGAACAAGATACATTTTACACAAACTAGCTCCACCGACATATTCCAAGTTTAGTCTGATGGTGAGTTTGCCTTTGATATTCCTCCCTACTCTCCCATATCCTCTTCAATAAATAAGTCTCCTCTGCTTTTCTCTTTCCTTTGTCACATCAAAGGATGCTGCTTTTGTCACCCTGATTAAGATGGCTGGTTCATCGCGGTGTGTGTGTGTGTTTCCAACCCAGCCGAGCATGTTTGCCTTTTCCAGGCAAGGCTGTCGCCGGCAGAAAGCCAGTCTCAAACCGTCACTGAGACGGAAACAGTTTTTAATTGGTCACAGTGGGCTCAACACCATGCAGCAGAATCAATCTTAACCACACAACTCACTCCTCTCGTCTCTCTCCTCAAAGAAACCTCCTTGTTTATTAAGCATTCTTTTCCCCTGCCATTCTTTTGCTGGTCCCTCTGTCAGCAGTAAGGGATTTATTCAAAATAAGAAATAGCCATATGTCAATAAGTCATATGTGATCTTTAATTCTTGGACAATTATTTGTAAAATATTCAGGTACTATTACATAGTTTTGTAACACAGAAACTGGTGAAATAGTGAGGTAAACAAAGTCCGATGTTACCTGCAAAATGTTGTATACATTGTGTACGCCTGCATCCTGGCATTTAGTCAATAAAACACCTTGACACTATAGTCAGAAACAGAGCAAACTGCTTTTCCAAGGAGTATTGCACAAAGTATTACAGAAGTAATAAGGTAAACAGAGAACCAGAGAAAGTTTCTATTTTGTTTTACATATTTCATTAAATGTACATATATGTATTTTACATATTGATTGGATTATGTTCTTTTAACTTTCTTTCACTTACATTCAAACCAACTGGATGTCAGCTACTGTTCTGGGTTAAGCTTTGAGGAAAATGGTACAAGCACCCCATCTAGTGGTCAGTAAGTGTTTCTGCAAAAGGCTATATGATTAAGAATATTGTTGCCGCCACCAAGCAAAGGCTCTGACAGTGTCCGTTACCATAAGTGAGTCCAACCACATTAGTCAATGAATATGAAAATAACCGCATATTATTATAACGATATAATGCAGTCACTCAACAGCCACTTTTATTCAAAGTGGTGTTCAGGGGGGATTTAACCTGGGACCTCTTGGTAGAGAAATACCATTGAGCTATATCCAGTTCTTGAGTTAAGGACATCATTTCTGTGTGCCTGTTCTGTTTGGCCTATCAGGGGCAACTGCTGAGCTGCCAGGGTGACTACTAATAGGCCCAGGCTCTACACAGCAGTGTGGGGTTAGTGTGGCAAGGGGACTCCAGTAAACAAGTTAAACGAGCAGAGAGGGCAAGCTTGTGGAAAGGCCCAGGAGCTAAGGTCAGGGTCAGGTGAGCACCACTGCCCTGTTAACAGTCTCTCCGAGAGCCCAAACGGTCAGACAAGACAGCTGGGAATGACGTGAAGCTTAAGGATCGTTCTCCTATACCGTCAGCCATGTGGCCATTTGTTTTACACGCACAGTATTTCAAGACTGTGAGTTTGAGTCTTAACACATTTCAACTGCCACTGGTCTTTACAGTGGAAAAGCCATAACCTCGTACGTGCTCGTGGCTGTGTTCCGGGCTGTGGACTGCCTCCGCACACGCCAGCTCACGAGGCCCTCATGTCTCACAGCTCTTCTGTTTCTGTGTGACCCAGAAAAGTCTTCGTCCTCTGGGCTCAACCCCTATCCGCTCTGATCCAGCAGATCTAAAACCTGATCTGATCAGGCCCCCCAGGATTAAACAATGAGTAGGGGGGGGCTGGGTCTGGCCATCAGAGTCTGTGACAGGCTGGGAGGCAGGTGCTGTAGTTGGCCCCTGCCAGCCATGTCATTGGAGACACAGAAGGGTATGTGTGTGTAAGGTGTGTGTGCGACAGGGACATCTGCTTTCTCTGGAATGAACTGGGGACAGAGGACAACAAGGCTGGGCGTTCCTCTCCACGCCTGTAATCCCCGTGTTGTTGTCTGTTCTTGTTGCCATAGGTACGAGGTAGAGAATGCCTTCTTCTTCAGCATCAACCTGGCTGACTTTAACATCATCGACACGCTGGGCGTCGGGGGCTTTGGCCGCGTGGAGCTGGTAGGACCCCGCTCACCAGCCCAATCTCCAACAGTTCAGCATCCACGGGCTCGGAACGTGGAAATGCGTAGGCGGCTGGGGCGCGATTACATCTTTCCTCTCCCTTTCCCGTCAGGTGCAGCTGAAGAGCGACGAGACGAGGACGTTCGCCATGAAGATCCTGAAGAAGAGGCACATCGTGGACACGAGGCAGCAGGAGCACATCCGCTCGGAGAAGCTCATCATGCAGGAGGCCCACTCGGACTTCATCGTCAGGTAGCCACGCTCGCACCTCTCTCTCTCTCGTCAACTTTCTCCGTCAAGCCAACTCAATTCGATAATGCTTTATTTGCACGATTGTTCGGGTTTAATAATGCTGCCTCAGCAGTCCGGAGTAAAGGACAACATATTTTATTAGGAACACACATCAGATGACAAACATCATCAATCATCAAACAAACAGTTTGACGTGTATTTTTCCTCCAGACTATACAGGACATTTAAGGATAGCAAATACCTCTACATGCTGATGGAGGCGTGTTTGGGTGGTGAGCTGTGGACCATTCTGAGAGACAGGTCAGTCTCATACACAGTCTGCTTCCCCTTGTGACCTCCTCGTAACGTTTCAGTTATTCTTTGCAATGTGCCACTTTGCAATGAATTCCTCATCCCGAAACCTTGAAAATCGGGAATGTGTGTTTTCACCTCTGTGTCAGTCTAGTGATGCAGTATTCTTCTCCTAATTCTCCAGAGGTTCCTTTGAGGACTCCACTACAAGGTTCTATACTGGGTGTGTGGTGGAGGCCTTTGCATACCTGCATTCCAAAGGTATCATCTACCGAGACCTCAAACCAGAGAACCTCATACTGGATCACCGGGGCTACGCCAAGCTGGTGAGGAAAGAGGAGAACCTAAAGCCTAAAGCCTGAACATGAGCTCTCAACATTTCACACAAGCCGAACCCCTAGCCAATGCCAAGTCTGTGGGAATGTTTGTCTTTCTCCAGGTGGATTTCGGCTTTGCGAAGAAGATCGGCTTTGGGAAGAAGACTTGGACATTCTGTGGGACTCCAGAGTACGTGGCTCCTGAGATCATCCTGAACAAGGGCCACGATATCTCTGCTGACTACTGGTCCCTAGGCATCCTCATGTTTGAACTTCTCACTGGCAGGTAAACCACAAACATGGATGAGGCTTTTGAACTTCTGTCCTACTTTTAGTAGTTTTGGATAGAGATGATGAACCCCAAATCCAGATTTTGTCAAAAGATTTGATCTCTCCATCCCTGCCCTCCAGCCCTCCTTTCTCTGGACCAGACCCCATGAAGACCTACAACATCATCCTTAGAGGCATCGACATGATAGAATTCCCAAAGAAAATTACCAAAAACGCTGCCAATCTCATAAAGAAGCTATGCAGGTGAGTCCCTATCGGTCTCGTCTCATTTGAAACAATCTCCCAGTGTTCTGTGTGATCCTCCAGTCTGACAACATCGGTCTGTGTCTAGGGACAATCCTTCGGAACGCCTCGGAAACTTGAAAAATGGAGTCAAAGACATCCAGAAGCACAAGTGAGTTCATAGAAGGCTCATACGCAGACACTTTCGTATAACAGATCTAACAAGAACATACTACGATTCTCGAGGGCCTTATTGAAAGACCACAAACTGACACATACACTTCATTTTGCAGATGGTTCGAGGGCTTTAACTGGGAGGGTTTAAAGAAGGGAACGCTGACACCCCCGATCATCCCCAACGTGAGTAGAGACGCCGGTGTCCCTCCTGCCCCCGCAGCAGCCCTACGATAAACACCAGCCATTCACTGAAAGCCTCTGCTTCCTAAATGCCCACTGATTGGTTCGCTGTGTCTTTACCTGTCCATCAGGTGACCGCGCCAACGGACACGAGTAACTTCGACAGCTTCCCAGAGGACAACGAGGACCCACCCCCGGACGACAACTCTGGCTGGGACACCGATTTTTAAGCTTCTCCTCCACATGCACATACCAAAAAACATCTTCAGGATATAGCTGCATCTTAAAGACTGCATTCAAGGAGGAGTAGGAGGAGAAGAAGAGGAAAAAGACAGACGGCAAGCCCTCTGGGTCACCGATATGCCTTTGCTACGTTGGGACTCTGAGACTGTAGCACTCCCCTCAGTGTTCTGTTTCACACACTCTCTCTCTCACACAGACACACACACGCACACACACAGACAAACACATACACACATGCACAGACCCACGGGAACAAACAACTCACACACACAACATGAGACAATGAGTCATAGAGCGAGACCACTTCCGTCCATTAGGAAGAGATGAGGATTGCAGATGAAATATAAAGAATATAAGAAAGGGAGAGGGGAAAGAAAAGACTATGATGAGAATGAGGGTAAAATTGAATTTTCTTTTGCTGCCACACACCTTTACTGCTCTTAAAAAGGGTTGGCCAGAAACGCTGTTCTTTCCCAGACTGCTGTAGCTGTTGTGTGCCCTGCAGTAGCTTGTCTGCGTCGCTGGTCGCTGACTAACCTGGAAAACTGAAGTCCCATCTTAGCACTGGGTCTAGGAAGTCAAGCAGGTACTAAGTGCTTCAGACCAACCTGAATGTTCCTGTACCTCCTCTTGTTACTGTGAGACAAGCATAGGTTGTAATTACTGTACATACTATTTGAAGTAGACAACAATCATCTATTTAGAACAACTGCATACCTTAATGAAGCACAAGTGTTGTTTTGTGCTTTTGACAGAACATGTA
Organism: Mallotus villosus; assembly: GCA_903064625.1. Taxonomy (NCBI): domain Eukaryota; kingdom Metazoa; phylum Chordata; class Actinopteri; order Osmeriformes; family Salangidae; genus Mallotus; species Mallotus villosus. The sequence continues at coordinate 388,094 of CAEFZP010000441.1, read as the reverse complement.
TGACCCTTCAAGTGCCCTGCCAGCTTACCAGCTTATGTTACACAGACACACAAACAGACCCTCAGCAAACACACATTACATGTAAGCAATGTGTTATTATGCAGTTGATTCCACTAACTTCATCAACAGAGATGCTCTGACCAACTACAATTTTAAGGTATGTGAGAGCCAATAGATTTCCGTTAAGCAGCACACAGGTAGGCCATTAGTTCAAATGAACACCAACCATACTTATTTATAGCTGATTCCTTTGTTACTTTTAACAAATAATTAATGGCTCAATATATTTCAAATGCATTTTTGGGAACAATGTAGACAGAAATCGCTCTCCATAATTTTGTAGACACATTGTTTACTAGGACTTTGGTGCTGTAATAAAAGGTGATATTGTTTAGAGCCCTGGTTACTGTTTTTGTTGTATAGCTTGTGATTTTATGCACTTGATTTCCTTAGAGAATTAGCTTATTGTGTTGGTTTGTATAAAGTGACTTGTTAATTAATTGACTTTTATAAGAGTGCTATTTCTTTAATATGATGATGTATTCACCACCTGATATAACCCCAGGCCCAAAAATATTTTTTGTCAAACAATTCAGAACAACAATCAAGAATTTATTGTCACACATGCCTTATTGAAATGACTATGGGTATACACTAGACTTTGAAAATTCATCCCATGTCAGTTGGTCTTGAAGCAGTGCTCTGACGACAAGTGGTGAATGGTCAGAGATGTTCTATTTTGTGAGAGCCACCATCCCTTTTACTAGTTCCCTCATTATAATGTTCTCTCTCTAGGTCAGTTTGTCATTCCCCTGTCCCATTCCAACCACCAATTACAATGGCCGACCAATAGGACAATGCAAGTGCCTTAAATCAATGGCATCCCGAAATTAACATGGCGTCACTCTTTCAATGCTGCATGAACAAAGAACCACCTCAAACCTGTATGTGTCCTCTTGGCTCTCTGCTGGCTGCTTCTCATGGGCCCTGTTACAATAAAACACATGAAACACTATGAGGGCACTTCTTTATTTTTTTACATAAACCCTGTTTCTATTTCATTTCACCATTCAGTTCCTCAGACACAGTTCTGTGGAATGCGATTTCAAGTTATGTGGAAGTTAATATGAAAATAGATAGGAAGAAGGAGATATTTACTGTACACAGGTGGTCTATTCCGTTTTTATGGATTGGCTGAATCTGAAGACTGAGAGCCCATAATGAAGGATGCACCTCTCACATTGACCCAGTCCTCGATACCAATCACCCTCTGAACAGGAAGACGTGGATGGAGAGTGGTTGAGGCTAAAGGGACTGCAGCATTAGCACTTATCTTATATATGAAAGACACCCTATCAGTTAACCTCCTTATAGTGTTTGGGTCAGTTTGACCCTATAAAAAAAATGACTGCATGGAAAAACATTGTAATTGTATTCTTTCATGACACTTGATATTCTCGATGTCCTCAACATTTAATAAATGAGCTTATCCACGTTATCCTCCATGACAAGTTCATGTATGCATGTGTCCCTGATGGCTCAGTGGGTAAGCATGTGTGCCTTGAAAGCTATGGGTCGTGGGTTCAAATCCTATGGAAGGTGGCCATGGTCTTTGCTTGTCGTGAAAGTCTCTCTAAGGAACTACTCATAACCTTAAGGATATGTTATTGACAAGTGCATGTATGCATCTGTCCCTGATGGCTCAGTGGATGTACTTATTGTTTACTTCAAGAACAAATTAATTAATTATGACCACTTTAAAACAAATCTGCAGTAAAGACACAATACTCTTGAAATATGTTTTGTCTGATATGTACATTTTCGGATTTATCTGAAAAGCAAATGTAGATTTGTTGCAATGTAACGCTTACATTTTTGATAATAGGAGATTTGCGTTCTCTGAACGGGCCTCAGTGACTTGTAATGACGATCACTCAGACACTAGAGGACGCCGTGTGTCTGCATTCAGTCATCCGACGACCAAACGTGTCGACTGGTGGACCGATCCTAATGATGCATAATTCTGTATAAAATATTAGTTTTACTAGTGTAGCTTAATGCTACTGAATATAATAACTATTTTATGCTACTCCAAGGAAGGTGTATGTAACGTATACGTTTTCATCCAAGCGGAAATGGACTCTTTCCTAATGTCCACAATCAGGTGACACCTTCGTGAGATTAAAGATCAAGGTGCATCAAAGGCGATCACTTTACAAGTAGTAGCCTAACAGTTAGTGGGTCGTTTAGATAAAAGAAACATGGCAATTCACGAGATAAAGTGCTAAATTTGTCAATAGGAAGACACATTCTACCACCAGATGATGTCCATGTGCCAAGGTTGTTTTCTGTCTTTCTGTGAAACCTTGGCGCATAAGGCACCTGTTCATTTCAAAACCTTATCTATTTGGTTCTGTAGCCTACATGTTTCAGATTAAATCAGTGTTTATAACAAAACAGTGGAAATAAATAGTATTTGTGTAAACGTTCCTAAAATGTGTTCCTTTCGTTCCCAAATGTTATTACGATTAAAACATGAATGTACATAGTAGGGTACATAGTCTAGAATCTACACTGATTGTTTTGTTTAAGTTTATACAATAGGAGCGCCGGATCACATAATTAAAAGAATGCGGATTAGTTGAATTGTGTCGTTTCTTCCACAACCAAGCCATTCCCCTGGTTTGAAGGATCATCAGAGTACGAGAGATCAGAGTTGTCTTTCATCTCGAAGTGCCAGTCAGCTCTGAAAGACCTCTCCACGGAAGTCCATTAATTCGGTAAACTTTTCACACCCCTTAATGGTCCACATATCTTACATTGATGTCCGCCGCTAGTGTAATCAAGCACACTTAAAGGATAATTGTCCCTTTACAATCAGAAGGATCAAATGAAGTAGTTAATCGACGGAAAGTAACTTCAATCACCGTTTACACACAGCCAAAGGGCTGTTAGGCTACTTGAATGTCAAAGGAATGTCAACGCACCATCAGCAAACTTTATCTGTATACGCTAAGTAAAACCAAAACGCTACAGTTGAATATTAAAACACCACGATTTAAGATTGAATATGAATATCCACACAACCGTCCAATGTTAGTATTATAATTTGTTTTAAGAAAGACTTCCTTCCACTATATTTGTGCGTAAAAGTTGGATTTGATTTGGGACAACCTAGTGGCGATTAAATTGAAAAAATAGTAAAACAAAAACGTCTACAGGCTATATAGGAATGTAAAAAGTACACAATTAACATATACAAACAAAATAAAATATGTAGTGAGTACTACACTAAACTAAACAACATCTGGTAAAATATTATGTTTCCAATAATCGTAGCATAAGAATGCACGTGGTGTGCAATCTTAGGAGGACAGTCACAGACTTGTTGATCAGTACTACACACAAACATTGTGAAACCCAATTCTAAATTGATTGCCATTTCCGTACAGTGAAGCTTATAGGCGCCTTTGAAATTCCACCCTCCGCCTTTGTTGTGCACTCCTAGGGGCGGGAATACAAACAACTCCACATGTATAAAGACAGCATCACGGTGTAGTGCGTCAGGAGACCTCCAACTACCCTGCAACAACCACTTTGGAACTGCGAGAGGATTCAAGTATAACTTGGACATTTTTGCTGAATACTTCCCTGAGGCAAAGGATTTTACGCATCTCATCCTGAACCGACCGAGAGAGAAAAGAAGGAACAGGCATGTCTCAACTGTCAATGCGTCGTTTTATGGCCCTGTATCTTACGCTACTCGGATACGTTGGGGATACTTACGCCGGTTCGGTCTTAGTGAACTCCAACGCCATTAAAAACTTGTCTGGTGGCGGGGGGTCCCAATCCTGCCCACACAGTCAGCCCGAGCCCCCGCTCCCCATCATCTGGTAGCGATGGCCAGAGGTTGGTAGGAGACACAGTACAGGTAAGCCCATGTCTCCAATTAACCGTTCACAGTTCCTAAAATGTATAGAAAATCTTGTATCATCTCCAGGCATTTCATATCATTATAGTCACACCTATCTTCTGTTACGTTTCATCATTACAGTCAAATACATGTGCGGATGATGACGAGTGCGGGACCGATGAATTTTGCAACGATGTTAGAGGCGCGTGCCTTCCATGTCGAAAGAGCCGCAAGCGATGCGCTCGGGACTCGATGTGTTGCGGAGGGAACCATTGCATTAATGGTGAGCTCTTTGACCTGCTCATGTTCAGAAAGTTACAGAAAGTAAATATAGAAGTGCAGTTCAATTGTATATTCATAGTTTTGTGAAAAAAAATAAAGTTTTACTCATGAAGTGACACGTTTGGCTCCTCTAGGTGTGTGTCAGGCTGGTGAGATGGATGTCATGGACACTATCAGTGTGGGAAACAGACACAACCACACCATAAACGTCAATGCTAAAAGTCCTACACAAGGACATCAAGTACATTCTGTCAGAGGTAGGTGTGCACACTGCATTTGGGGGCAATATGAACATGTTGACTGAAACACTCAATTGTTTATGTGACAGAGTACACCTCATTGACACAATGGTACAACAGTAGACCGTTTCCCTCACGATCTCTCTTTCTCTCTTACTTCAGGTCTGGAGGGGGAGACGTGCCTTCGCTCCACAGACTGTTCAGAGGGACTGTGCTGTGCCCGGCATTTCTGGTCGCGTATCTGCAAGCCGGTGTTGACGGAGGGCCAGGCGTGCACTCGCCACCGGAGGAAAGGCTCCCACGGCCTGGAGCTGTTCCAGCGCTGTGACTGTGGCGACGGCCTCTCCTGCCGACCAGAGAGGGGGGAACGAGATCACGCCGTCAGCAGGACCCAAGCCCGGAACCTACACACCTGCCAGAGACGCTGACCCACACACACACACACATACACACACATATGTAGACACTGCACAGGAACGTACACGTATGTCCCAGATGCTGACACACGCAGTTAATCACACACACACACACACACACACACACACTGTCGGGGTTGCTGATATTGACTCCGCCAACTGAAACCTGCCAAGCGTCCAAGATGCTGACACTCACACTCCACCAGGACGGTAGCAGACAGAACAGATCCAAAAGGAAGGTGATACACCCAGAGGGACGCAAAGTTCTGACCTGGAACTATCTGGTTCCCCACCATCGGAAACAGAATGGGAAATGAGGATGCAGGCGATGAATCCATGTCATCATAAATGGCAGTACTGTTACGTTTCTCTTTTTATGAAACTTAAAGCCTTGATTATTGCAGTAAATTACTGTACTATAATTATAATGGGGGTTGCACTTAAGTGAGCTATCGAACTCCGTCATCACCAATATTATACACTCCTGGTGTTGCATGGTTCTTTTCCATTATTGTAAATGTGTACACAAAATGTTATATACAATGTAATGTAAATGTCTATATTTTTAAGTTACATGTAAAGAAAATGTGAAGATGTTTTATTAAAATCAATGGTCTGATAACATTATTGAATTGTCTCTTATTGTATTCAGTCCCGAGTCAACTTTTAACTAAACAATGAGGCAGCTACTAACTGAAAGAGGAATGTGTTTTCTTCTTTTTTCGCATTCCAAGCTCACAACCTTACCTTTCCACGAAAGGAAGAGTTAGTATTGTAATTATCACTACACCAGTTGTCTGAACTCAGTAGAATGGATGGAAGCATGGCCTATTGGCCCAGATTCAGCTCATGCTTTACCCAGTCACATATACATGCCTTCTCCCACTTACACACACACATAACACACTCTAGTTGAGGTCAATCTTGAGGCTGTGATGTATTGTGTCAATCAGAGAGGACATCAGAGACCAAACTATACACAAACACATTCAATTAACATGTTTTGACGATGACACATTAACACATAGGTCTATATATTTCCCACTGAAATCAAATAGTTCTAAAAAGAATACCAGTAAAACATTTAGTTTAAAATTTGAATGATTCAATCGATCATTCGGAAAACACATTTTCAGTGCAGGTAGGAAATAAAATCCGGAACTAATATTTCAAAGGATAAGTAATAACACGTGATGGTGTCATGTTGGATGTTTACCCACCTTAGCCTTTGGTGTTCTTGGATAATATCTAATTACACAGACAGCTTGCTAGCCAGGCTAAGCCTCTAATTTTCCTCATCTTTCTCAATCTACACATAGCAACTTCATGGGAGAAATATATTGTAGCTACAACACGACAAAGGGGGTTACGATGATGCAATCCCAGAGCTCTCCATTCACAATCTGGTGGGCACGGCGTGGCACGCCACAGATCCCGGCATTGTGTTAAGGATGGGCTCTAATGTAGGAGCATCAAACCTCCTATACCTGGCTGTCTGTAATTAAGACTGTCTGGATTACAAGATGGCGGGTGAGCAAATGACTGAGTCTTCTGACTCAGGAGGATTCTTTTGTTGACATTCCAGGCAGTGTACATCAAAGAGAACATGCTGGAATGGGAGTTTGATTCTGTGAACAAGCAAAGTAGAAGGTCATGTCAGAGCTTACCAACTTGAATGGATATACCATTTTCTGTACAGTGTATGGCAGAGTGAGATAGATGGGATGCGTTTTCACACTGTGAATTGGGTTTATATAACCCTTATTTAAATCCATTTGTCATCTTTATGCTGCTACGGCATCCAAGTCATTTCTGAGGGGGTCCTGGAATCTGTGTGTGTGTGTGCCCAACCACTCGTCGTTAGGCCAACCACACACTCCCACAGGCCACAGGCATGTGTCCTGGCCAGGGGTATACGTGTGTATTTGTCTGTGTATCTGTGCGTGCACTTGTGGTTACCCTTATTGGGATCCAACTCTGCAAAACTGTGGAACACAACCAACATAGTAACCTTGAATAGTTTGAAAGTCTCTGTCCCAGAAGGCCTATCAAATCAGTGGCAGCCTTCCTAATGAAATAATAAATGAGCGGATTTGTGTTTACCGTGCTACTGTACAAGGGCTTGAAAGCAGCCACACTGTGAATGATCCGGGCGCTCACAATCATCATTCACAACATTTAGTTATTATTCCTGTATCAAAATGATTACAGGAATAATATTGTTTGACAGTCACCCTGACATATGATGTGTAATCTGCAATGACCTTCGCTGATAACGTTAAATCATTATGGATACAGTTACTGAGCCAGTTGTTTATTCAGGAGATTATTTTCATATCCCAAAGCCCAGAGACCTGGCTTAGTCATAGGTCAAACCTGAATCAAAAGATTGCTCAGTGTGCATATATCATACTTAAAAGACAATAAAACAATACACTTGTTTGTTTTGAGAGCCTTATTCAAATAATCTTATTTCCACATCAGGCAGTGGAAATAAAGCTTTTCTCTGCCTAAGTACCTGGTGTATCTTCTGTTGTTATTGTAACTGGGTTGCCAAAGATCTTTGATACTGAAACAAGCTGCAGAATCCATGGCACCTCCCAGAACAGGTGGTGTGTACAGAGGAGTTCTACGTGCTTCGTTGTCACATGAAAGGGGCATACCTGTAGAATGTGGATCCGGATCGAAACCCCGTTCTTATCAAAACATTATTCACAGGGAGACATTATACCATTCAATGCTGTCACTGTTTATCTCCAGAGAAACACAATGCAGACTATTCATCATTGTGCAGCAATCACAATATCTGCCCTGATTGCACAACAGTGGAAATCTCCCCATCTCTGGGAAATTGTAATTAGACAGAGGACAGCTCTCAGTGTACGGTTGTGTTTGCATGTGTGTGCGTGTGTGTGCGCCCAGACTCTAAACGTGAAAACAGTAAGGCCTACTCATTCAACTCCTGGATGACGTAAATCGAAAAGTTGGAACAGAGCCATGATTACAAGACGTAAGGTAGATGTGTTAAAGGTTATGACACTCACGGATAAGTCAGTCTTGCAGATGACTTGCTTTAACTCTCCAGTTATGTTGCCATAAACTGACTGTACTTGGTTCATTATCTTAAACCCTGTGTGAAGAGAAAAAGGGGGGCATTATTTCTTCCCACATTTCATTTGAATGTTTGAGGGGCTTCCCATGTGGCAGCCAGGGGCCCAGTAGCTTTCTCTTTCTCCCCCAGGGAAGGTACTCCACGCTGGACTGACTCTCCTGGGGGGCCCTGGGGTCTGGTTTGATCCAGGTTGGTGTTCCATTCATCTGGGCTTGACTGATGTGGTCCCAACTCCCACTTTGGTGTTGTCACACCAAGAACCTTTTGACACATGGAGGAAACTAAGACTGGAAGAAGAAGAAAAACAATGATTTATACGGTATCATATCAGATCATCTTCAGATCAAATAATGCCATCCAGTATTGTTTTCCTCTCTAGTGTCTTCTCCACCTGTACTTTCATCCGTTCCTCAATCCCTCCATCCCTCCTCCTCCCTCTCTCCCTTCTCGTCTCCTCCTTACGGATGTTTCCAGATAGTGCAGCTCCTGCAGCTGGAGCTCATTCACAGCAAACAATCCACCCATTGTTTATACAAATAGTAAGACAATATGCCATGTCTGTGCCCCTATGCCAGACAAAACAAACTGAACAGATGTACAAGGGGGGCAAAGTCACAGAGGGAAATAAAAATGCCAACTTTACATGATCCCTGCTGCAGGCGGCCAGCTCCAGAGTTGGCCAGAATCCTGCTGGAGAAACGACGCCACACTCAGCCACAACCACATTGCGCAAAAGCCGCTTCACACGTATAATTTACTCATTATTTGTAAAAGTAAAAAAGAAGGTTGGTGTGAAGAGAGCCATAGTGGAAAATGAACTCTTACAGCGTGAATAATCATGATTCAGTAAAAGTAAAAAGGCAGGGCTGTTGATCTATTGTTGTAAAAGTGTAGACTCCAGTGGATAGTTAGATAGAACAGCTGATTTCAAAAGACACAACCGTTAAAACGTTTTTGCAGAACTTTTTCTGGGATGTATTTGGAGAGTCGAAAGAGACGTAGACAGAGAATTGGGGTGACCATAGCTAATCTAGTATGCTCTCAACTGACACACCAGCCACTGGCCTTTCGCTGGGACAGGAAATCTGTGTCTCGGAACCTTCTGTTTAATAACAGAGCTTTGGAAATGAAACTATGGAAGACAGTCTTCCACGGGAGATTAGTCTGTCTACCTGTCTGTCCCCCCCTCCCCTCCCACTCTCAGGGGACATGGACAACATCACCCCTCACTCACCCTGGCCAGCAACCTAGCGCCCAAAAAGCAGCTTTAGCATCAAAGGCTTGAGTCCTACAGAAGCCCCCACTACCCCAGCTCAGAGGGAAGCTCCCCTATCAGACAATGGCACAGTAATGGCCTCAGCACTCCCTCCATTGTCCTATTAAGAGTCATCAGGGCTTAATAAGGGAACGTTTGACCCCCCCCCACACACACACTCCTCCACACCAAAAAAAAACCCTTGTACTTCTTCCGCCACTCACCTCTTCCTTTGATACCCCCCCCCCACCCACTTCTTCCCCTCATCATCCCTCCAACCTCTTAATGCCCCTGTTTGTTTTTCCTCCTAAAAAGACTGTCTTTAAACCCAACAAAGGAGAGGGTCTGGTGGGTGCACAATCTCATTTGCGTGAGGGACTTTACAAAGGTCTGGAGTCTGGAGAGTAGAATGAAAGGGGAGACTCGGGGACTTTGATCTCACTGAGGGGTAAATGGGCTGGATCCCCCTGCCCCTGCCCGGCTGGAGGGACCATAGGCTGAGATGGTGACAGTCGCAGGGGGTTAAATCAAAGGTGGCTATCTACAAGAGGTCATCTCCAGCACATTAGTTCTCTGTCTAAATGTTGATTCGTTCACACCAACATCCCAGGAGCTTAGGTGAGGTGTGTTAAAAGGCACACTCAATGACTGTTAAATGACTGTCAACACTCGTAAATTACCGCAGTGGTCAAGTTCATCTCTGTGAACACAAAGGCCCTGCTACTTAAATTCATACAGTTCTTATCCTTTCTCCAAATAGAAGTCTCCAAAGATGGAAATAGTAAACCCCCCCCAAAAAATGTATCAGATAACACGTTTGTGTACATTTGGGGCTGGCATGATCAAAACATTCTTACATTGAATATGTTTATCTGACATATAACAGAGATTAGACAAGTATGCACGTATTTATATAGGCCTGAAGTTAATTTCAGACTCACTAACTTGCTCATCTTGCTCGGTTGGCAGTAAAAGATCCAGACTTGTCTGTCCTTGGTGCTGGCGAGCCCCCACTGTGTGAGGGTTGTGGGTTAGCGAGTGATTGAGAACACCCCACAGCCAAGCCATGGAGCAGTGTTGAGGTTGCAGCCTGTGTGTGTTCCTCCATTGTGGGTGGGAAACATCCCATTACTGTCATTCTCACAGCTGACATGACCAGTGAACCATCAATCTCCCCATAATCCAGGGTCTGGTTATCAGTCAAGATACCCAGTCCTCATGTGTCTGGTAACTGCTTACTTGTTTAGAAATAACTCTGATGAGAAAATCTAGTCACAAAGGTGAATCAAGTTTTAATACATACTATACATACAAAGAATAATATATTTCATGGAGAATGAAAAATAATGTGTGTGCTTAGATTGATGGGTCAGACAAGTGGAACCATCTAGATTTCAACTGTAATGTCATTGGATACGTTATAGCGCCAGACATTCTCTATAGCAGCCCAAGTCTGAGGCCTTGATATCCAGTCCACAGTCATGTACATCACTTAGCCAAGCCTAAATCAGCTTGAGTCCTTGGTGATATTTTTGGATCAATTTAGAGACTCTGCCATGACGATCCAGCAGAATTCATCCTATGACTTTGATCTTGCAAACTACAAAGTTCTAATCAGCACATTCTCTTGGTAAAAGCATATGTTACTATCACATTACACAGCCCTCAGTGCAGAGCAATGTAACTGAAATCTCCTAACATCTTATTGAAAGATTACCACATTTACGGTTGGTAAGATAAAACTGTCCCCTATGCATAAGCCATATGTTGGCTCCTTTTCTCCGTGTGACTACGTTGTGATGTCAGTGTTCATCTGCAACATCCCCAATTGTTTTTGTAACCTGCTACACCCCTGCTGATGTCACTGCTGTCACTACTGATCTCTGGTAGAGTTCTTGACCACTCCAATTAGCATTCCTAAGAGATAAACCAATGATCACTTAAAAGAAGAAAGCAAAGTTAAGCTTGCAGGAAGTGATCTAAGAAGCTGATAGGGAGTCTTGATTAGCGAAGGGCTAACTCCATAATGTTTTAATTCAGCCATAGTCCTCCCCCCCCCCTGTGCCCCATCACCAATCTTGTTCTTAGCTATCTTCAAACTACTGCAATGTCTTGCGGCTACAAGCCTTATCATGTATTGATTATGTCTCTTAGATTAAAGGACCGGCTTTCATTTCCACAAGAATGCGCCCCTCTCTTTGTGTCCATATGGAAACACTTGCCCAGCAGATTGGTTCTGTTCCCTTTTGGACAAGGTCCCGCTGGTCACAACAAGATTCACATGGACTTGTAACATCCCAATCTTCTGTTGACGGGACTTTGATATCTATTCAAATAGTTGGATGACTCTCTCTCTCTCTCTTTGTCCCATATAAATCACCCTTCCAATCTTCTTCAAATGATCAGAATGCCCAGCTAATATGCAGAACAATAACAAAAAACACAGTCAGCAATTAATCTCTCTGTGTTGAGTTGCATGAAGTGCACCCCTCTCTAGTTTGTCAAAAGTAATCTTGATTCCTCAAGGCAGTATGCTGGACTGGTAAATGCAGCCTCTTCTCTCTAAACCTTTCCAGACTTAATTCCATGTGCTGAGATGCAGAATTGCCTCAATGTGGGTTACAGACACAAATTACGGGCATTTTGTCTTGGGGTAATTACTAATATGCCACTGTTGTTGCCTGGCCTGCCAGTTTCTGGGCTGGAGTTTAAATGTTGGTTTTTACTTCTTTCGGCCTATGTGGTTCAGAACAGCTTAATCACAAAGCCACAGGCAGCTCAGTCATTTTGATAGGAGCCATGCTGGAAAGCTTCACATGTAATACTGTTCATGGCGTTCTCACATGTAGAAGTTGTTTTTCTCTCCAGTAGTGAAAGTTGTTTTGAAAACATTTGAAATGTTCAATATGTCAAGGCCACTACCTTACCATATGGAAAGAAAAAAAATCGCAATCGATGTATTGGAACATCCTCGCATAGTCAGCATTTTTTTAAGTACACTGCTGAGGGGTGTATGGTCCACAGGCTGATACTAAAGGGGATGTATATCCTCTCTCAGATGAAAGGGTGATATATATATAGGTAAGAGGTGTTGTGTTCGGATGAAAGGAGCCAAGACTCCATCAGCAGGCTTCTACAATATTACCAGACCTGGCACCAATCACAGAGCCATATATCAGAGATGTTCTCCAGATATGAGATCCATCTAGGGAGGGATGGGAGAGGAGGATGAATATGAGGATGAGGATGAAAGACAGAAAGTGAGAGAGAAAGGGGGGGGGGATAAAAACCTATAAACGAACACTCAGAAAAACGAAGCCTGGGTAGATAGCAGAAATCCCCCATCTGTGGACATGCTGATAACATGACCTCAACGTATCAGAGGGAGACAGATTCTCTGACAGAGTCCCGATCACATCTCTCCCTAGAACACAGGTGCTCACCATCCCTTCCAAACAGCCCTGTGTACAAAATGCATTACAGAAGAATTCCAAACAGCTGAATGACCGACAGTTAACGCCTCTGTTCCTCTGTAGCAGCCCCGGTCTAACTGGAATGGTCTGAGGCTGGGTACCAAGCAGGTCTTTTATGGAGCATACGAGCTGCTAGCCATCCAAAACAGCCACAAAGGAGTTTTTAAAAACCCTGGCGTGTTTGTTAACACAGAGGCTTTGTCGAGCTCTGCATGTCATTTACAATCAATTTGATGCACTTAAAATTTGCTACCGTCGACTCCCGTGGCGCAATTACATAAAGCAGGTCTTACAGAGTTTATTTGAGTACATTTGTTTGGTACGGGTGTTCTGAGACTTGAAACAGTCAGCACTTTGGCCGTTAGGACCCTTACAGCCTCGACATATAGTAGAATAGCTGCTGATTCATTTGGAAAACAAAACTCATTTGTGGTTCATAGGTGGGTAGTACAGAGTCTACACTGTTTATGTGCCATGGCTGGTATACTTTTAACCAGCAACACGGTGGATCATGAGAAAAAGCTCTCTTTTTCCTTCGCTCCTGCTTGCTCTCTCCCTTCAACTTATATTATCTTGCTCCTTACACCCCCTCAAATTTAAACTCATCTGTCATGCTATCATCCTCCTCCTCTTTCTCTCTGTCTCCGTCTTCTTCTCTGATCTGCTGGTGACTGTCGCGTGGAAGCAAACCCCCCCCCCTCTCTCTCTCCTCTGAGATCTGTGAATTTGTCGCGAGGAATGTGCGCCCTTCCTGACATTACAGCGTTCTTTATCGACTAACAAGGGGAGTAGGAGGGGAGGGGGAGGAAGAGAGGAGGATGTTGGGATGTTAAGAATGGTTCGACAGCAGGAGGAAAAAAGAGAGGTCTTTGTGGCGGCTTATCTGACAGGATATGAAGCAACACTCAATGGCAAATAGTTTCCTTCAATGGGCATTCTCTGCAACAGACGTTCCCAAACACTGCATTATCTTCTGAAGAGTCTCTTCAAGCACAGAGAGAGTAAAAAAGAAAGAGAGAGAGAGAGAAACCGGCATACAGGAGTAAGGGAGAGAGAGGGAGGGAAGGACGGAGAGAAAGAGAAAGACAGCCGGAGGGTATTTTAGAAGTTCCGTATTTTGTTAATTGCTGACGATAAGATGGAGCAGTTTGCCGGTAGTTGGGATTATTATCAGTGAGAGCAATTTAGCAGATGTTTCAGTGTTGCTGGGGACCTTTAATACATGTTTCTTTCCAAAACAGTCTAGAGGACAACTACACCAAAGCACAGCCTGCAGGAACCCAGGAACCTTCCTATGGAATAAGGAAGTTCTGAAAACCCACTTTTGTAACAGTCAAGGTGGCATACACACACACATAATATTTCACGTGTCTCTTTGTGAATGAGAGCTTCCCGGGCATCCTTTCACTGATGCAGTGTAATTGAAGCAGTTGCATTAAAGGCCTGTGTGTGTGTGTGTATGTGTGTGTATGTGCGTGTATGTCCTGCTGCTGAGACACATCCTGATGCAGTCTCTACCCTGCCTATTAGCCCAGGAAGTCCCTGTGGTGTAGTCAGCTCTAATGAAAGAGACCTTCCTCTAATTTAAAGTTTTCATTTAGATATCGCCCTTTTGACCTTGCTGTGGTTCACCAGCATACATCACTACTGTGGAGTCTCACTGGCTAAGGATAACTGCCTCAGTCCCTGAGGAACTGTACTGAGGTAACTGGTTTTGTCTTACAACCTTATAGCTTGTGTTCTGCCCGTCTTTGTCACTGTTCTGTCATGACCTCTCCAGTCTGGTAGGTGATCAGCAGCGCTCAGACTGAGAGGTCAGAGGTCATGAAGGAGACGGGGAAGCCTGGTCTAGACACTGAACGTTTCAGATGCACAGAAAAAGAGCTTTGAAAATAAGTCCAGATCTGACAGTTGGACCATTCTGATCCATGGCTCGCTTGTTGTTCTTTGGGGACAACTCTCCATATCTTCATCAAACTTTGAAAAGGATTTGTTCACCAGTCCATGTATTCCATGACTCCATGAACCCAATGCACAACAATGTCTGTGGTCCCTTGTGTTTTTTATTAGCCGAGTGCAAATATTTTCCATTCATCAACACCTAATTAAAACTGACATTTCCCATCCCAACCGTTGCAGGTAGATTAAATTGTTGCTCTTCCACATTCAGCTCTCAGTACAATAGGCACCCTTATCAAAACACAACAGTGCCTTGCCCTCAAACAAATTAACACTAATGTGTCTTAATAAGGGAAGAATTACAAGCTCATGTGCCCCAAGGGCAGTTTCTGACAGGCTCTCTTCCACCTTGGGAGTTTCCCTTCGGGAGCTCTCATTGGCCTGCTTGCTCTCATTCTATGCTCAGGGAACTTGATTGGAGGAGGACAGTGTGCTGTAGTTTCATTGGCAGGTCAGCAGGTCACAGCTGTTTCTTCACAGGAAGAAATACCTTAAAACTGTAATCATCATGAAGAGAGAAAGAGAGAGAGAGAGAGAGAGAGAGAGAGAGAGAGAGAGAGAGAGAGAGAGAGAGAGAGAGAGAGAGAGAGAGGGAGAGGAGAAATAAACTCTACATTGACATTTCTCAGTTAGCATGGTAATCACTGACAACTATGTGTGTGAGGGTGGTCCCCTCCATTGTACAGCACACCCCTGCTTTGTGTCCCTGTTATTCCAAAAGACACACTTTTTCTCAGGCTGTTGAAAGTTCACTGGGTGATTTAATTGCAAGCAGACTGTACGGGTGGGATATTTGAATCATGCTGGGTAAAATATGGGTCCATATGGTCCTGATAAGTCCTTAAATGAAGGCCATCTGAATCTGATTTTACACTTTACACTTCAAACAATGCCAGTGACGCAAACTAAACTGCCATGCTTTGGCTATTGAGAGAGAATATTGAGCTAATGAAAATTCAGACACACGATTAGGAAGTGTGATCTTTCACGTTCATAATATTTTATAGCTGTCTGTAAGTCCGTGAATATAATACCCTCAGTCACGGTCCGAAAGAGAAGATTTGAGAAAGAAACAGCAAAATGATTGAAACGGGAAAGGAAGTGGTTTGAGTACTGGGTCAACATCTTCCCCAAGGCCATGTTAAACACATGAATGAATACTCACCTTCACGACAGGTAAATATAACATTATCATGTGGTTTAGCGATCTTGGACAAAAACAAGAACCTGAATGATAGCATTCCTCTGCTTAGTCAATCAGCAACAGTACAGTAGGTGATCCTTTCCCTCCCTCCCTCCCTCCCTCCCTCCCTCCCTCCCTCCCTCCCTCCCCATCCCTCCCTCCCTCCCTCCCTCCCTCCCTCCCTCCCTCCCTCCCTCCCTCCCTCCCTCCCTCCCTCCCTCCCTCCCTCCCTCCCTCCCTCCCTCCCTCCCTCCCTCCCTCCCTCCCTCCCTCCCTCCCTCCCTCCCTCCCTGATTCCAAATACAGTGTGAGTTGGATGTGTGTCACAACAGGTAGCAGAGGAAGCATGAATATATAATTACATCAAGTGTATAATTACAAATCAAGCATATACAATTCATGACATAATTATGAAGCTCTCACACCCTTAAACCACTAATAGGGAGTAGGGGAGAACAGTTATTCAACATGCAGACAGCTAATTAGCACGTGGGGCTGTTTAAATGTCCAACCCCATGCACAACAGGGAGGGCACATTTGTTTGGCTGGCAGGGTGATATAACACAGCCTCATTATATGTAAGTAAACAAATGTTTCATGTAAGATGTGATATTTTTCCTAGCTCAGTATAACAGTAAATGATCCAAAGTAATAAAACATGGCCTTGTATTTATATTCCAAGAGCTAATATGAATGTGCACCTTTGAACATTTCCTAACATTCCACTCACATGGAAATATTCACGATACTTACAAATGTTCTGTATGGTAATGAGGCCAGGTGCATGATGTTGATCCAAGGTGACAGAACCTGCAAACAGCCAGAGTCGGCCAAACGATTAGTATTGTGGTAAAGTGTAGTAAAAGCAGACAGATCACCGAAGCTGCTTTGTTTTCTATGGAAACAACGTTTGGCTGAGGGAGTGGTGGCTTCTCCCAGCGACCACATGAGAGGGGGGTCATGGGAGAGACAGGCCTCCACGCTGTGTGGGATCCCACCACAGCTCCTCTCAGTCTCACTTTTGAAGTTTCTCCCCCTCCTTTCACTGTGCGCTACTTAAGAGACTCCCTCTCCAGTCAGTAAACCAGGGAGCTCAAATCGACCGGGATGCAAAAACAGGAATCCCCCCCCCCTCCCCTCCGACCCAACACATACACATCTCTTTCTCTGTCTTCTATCATTCCGTCTTTTCCTTTCTTTACGCACCCTCGCCCAAACCTTTCTCCAGACATCTTCATAAAAGTATTTTAACAAGCAGAGAAATCATTTACCGGACGCTTTCCTGGATCATAAAACACAAAATGGTGACTGTGGTATCCTGTGTTTTGATTGATCTGCAAGCTCCAATCGGACGTGTGCTTCCTGAGCCAGACCTGGTCAGCACGGAGGAGAGGAGATGGGGGGGAGGGGGGGGGATGAGGAGGGTGGTGGGATAGGAGTGGAAGATGCGGGTGGCTCACATTGGGCTGAAACCCGATCTGGAGCCTGTGTCACATTAGCCTTAACGGGCCCAGTGGCAGACGGACTGGCACCACAAGGGGAAGGAGGAGGGAGAGGAGGAGGAGGAAGAGGAGGGAGAGGATGGCTGGACATCCTGTCACAAGAGAGGCATGTGGAGCCAAAGCAGGAAGGAGTGTCATCATCTCAGCAGTGGAGCCTCCATCATCCACCACAGCCCCCCCCCCTCCACCCCCACGCCCCAGTCACCTCTGGACATGAAACACACACACACACACCTCTTAGCACACACCTCCCACACGACCCCCAAACCCCTGACGACATGCATGCACACACGTGTACAGACCTCATGCCCCTCACGACCTCTCAGCCCACTCTAGGGTCACGGTCAAGCAGGCACTCCCTCTCTTTGTCTCTCTCTCTCTCTCCCTCTATGTCTCTCTTTCGATCTCTCCCTGTGTCATGTCGTCCTCCTCTGGCCTGTAATTTCCTCTCTTTCCTCTCCTCTTTCCCGGAAAGAATGTGTCTCCCGTCGCTCCAGAGAGCCAGCGCCGGGCTCTAAACAGCCCATTTGAGTGTCTGACTCAACTCATGGAGACCTGGAGGTGTCTGAGTTATTCCAAGAATCCCGACACTCGCGCCCACAGCCGTGACGCTACCTAGGAGAATGTCATACAGGTCACAGTACACACTTCCTTGCACTAGCAATATGGAATTCTCCCTGCAGGATTCCTTCTAGGTTTAAGAGACAACGTTTCTGTTTTCACTTCTAATGGAGATAGATGTTGGTGCCAGCTCCCATGCTCATAACTTGTTCCTGAAAACAAGAGCGAGGTCCACAATTTCACACTTTATGCAAGAGACTACAGAGAGAAAAAAAAATATAGAGACACAGAGAGAGAGAGATAGGAAGAAGACAGAAAGAGAGAGAGAGACAGAGCGAGAGGGGGGAAAGAGGGAGAGGGAGAGAGAGAGAGAGAGGTGGAGGGGTAATGACTAGGTCTGCTCAGGAC
Organism: Mallotus villosus; assembly: GCA_903064625.1. Taxonomy (NCBI): domain Eukaryota; kingdom Metazoa; phylum Chordata; class Actinopteri; order Osmeriformes; family Salangidae; genus Mallotus; species Mallotus villosus. The sequence goes on along the minus strand of CAEFZP010000441.1, from coordinate 369,791 downwards.
AGAGGAGGCGACAGGGGTGCGCGCGCCTCCGATCGTCTCCTCGTGGCTCCTTTTTGGCGTCTGTGATCCTCGGACCCTTCACGCAATCTCCCTTATTACAAGGCTTCCCTTCTCCACATGGGCACCACTACAAAATAGAGCAATTACATTTAATTAGGCTGCAAAGGGGAGCGAGCCTGCCCCATCCCAAAACCTCAGAGACTTCAGGTAACACAACGGTCGGGAGGACATCAAAGAGATGTCAAATGACAGCGCTATTAGTGGAGCCACCGCAGAACTGCTGTCGAAGCCAGGGAATCATTTGACCTGATGAAAAAGAGAGGGACGATTCAAAGAGGTAGAAAAACAGGGGCGCATTAGAGACAAAAACAATCTGAGCCTCAGACTGAGGAGGAGACGCTGGGGCTGTTTAAACACTGTTTGTGTAGCGGAGGAGGCATGGAACATTAGCAGCAGTAGGACTTGTGTCTGCGCTGGTTCTCATCTGTCCCATGTGAAGAGACGCAGATGTCCTCGGTAAACGCTTTGAAACCCCTGTGTCGTGTATTACCTCACGCAGGCTCTTGGGAATGGAATATGTGGGATGACATCATTGATATTGTAGGAGAACATGCTGGGAAAAGGGCAGGGGTGTTTGAGTCCTCATGTTTTCCAACACCCTAATCCTGTAAGAATGGACACTGCACATCTCCATTTTTGTCTTGTTGTAGCGTGAATACTCTAAAGTTGTTCCAAATTAAACAGACTGATTTAAAAAGTTAAAAAAGGGTGTTGGGAACATAGGGTAAACTCTCTGTTTCTGGTTGGCCCAGTAAGAGGATCGGCAGCAGTTCTGGACCATCTGATAGTTGTATTCTGGCTCACAGTAGACCTGATGGCTCTCAAACATTGATTGATGCTGACTCACTATATTGGGCTCCCACAGTGGAAACTTGTGACTAAACAGTTTGGAAGACTGACAGGGGGACGTCTGTGTCAATATATCTACTTTGCACAGGTCAACGACAACCGCACAGGCAGTTATACTACACCACTGCGTATGAGAATGAACATGTCTCCCTCAGTGGGAATTCACGTTTTGGTCAGTGCTAGTGAAAAGCCCATGGTTAGCGTGCTACATGTGGTTGTATTAGAGGCCCACTGATATTCACTTTTTCCCCACATCATATTTGAGCGATACAGCTGACACCTATTTCAGAGTCCTGCTGCCACTGCGCCTGTCCCACTCACACATGTAAATGGGTCGTGTTTAGTCAACGGCCACCTCATAAACCTGGACCAGCATTTTTTCTTTCTCCGCCTGCCACAAATTGGTCTCACGCTGTGTCATGATTTACAGTCTCCGTTAAAGTAATCACATGCAGATCTGAACACACTGTCTGACATGCAGGCGGGCAGGCAGAATCGAGTATGTGTGTCAGTCTCACACACAGCAAACACTGCCTCCACCAGACTAAACACACACGGTACATCGGGACAAAAACCACAACTTACCTTTGAAAAGTAACATAAAAATAAATGTAATACACAATGGGGTGATAGTGATTGAACAGAATTTTCTTTGAAAAAGAACAACTTTCATCACTTTGCTTAGAGTAACATAACGTTGACATCAAACAGCAAATAACGCTTTTGCAAAACACCAGGACCATGACATTTGTTTCCCCCTTTCAGTGTCCCATGAACGATTGTCACTTTCATTCACACAGAGAAATGAGAGATGTCATGTTGATTTAGCAAGTGTCTCCCACTTCAGAGGGCCCTCAGGGTGGGGGGGTGGGAGAGGGGATGGCCCCTGTCTGGCCCACGAGTCTGGAGCTCCCCTGGCTGTCGCTGCGGTGATCATGTCAGTGATATAGAGAGACCAAAAGCATTCCAACATTCGTCAGCTATCACCCCAGTGGCTGTCTCCACTTTAGACAGCCTACGTTGGCTAAGAGAGGAAGTGGACACGTGACTAGCGAAGAGAAATAAATGACCCACATGTCTTGTTTGTCGATAGGGGAGTGGGACCGAGATAAAGCGAGAGAGCAGGAAGGCAAGGATCAGCCATCTTGTTTAGGGATGGGGTGGTGGAATGTTCCAGATTATGGGGGCATGTGTTATCCAGCTGGGGGCTGTCTGCAAGGGGTCAAGTTTAACCCGGTTCACCAGATTGTTCCTGGGTTTACATTCAGCGTGAAGTGAGAACCTTTGAGGAAAAAGGCCTGAAGTTTGGAATGAACCTTTTAAATCACTCAAAACTGCAGGACGCACACATAAGGAAAGTTGTGTAGCGAAGAGAAGGCCTTGTACAACGCACATTTGCTTTTACGTGTCTGACATTATCCTGTACATTTGACATTTCTCTCACTCATCAGATGCTTTCATCCGAAGCAATTTATGAATAGTGCACTTTGAAAGTATAGCAGAATATCAAGAACATAGAGATACACATAAAAATAGCCATGGAAGTCAACCTAAAAATATTTTTAATTAAATTGAGGTGAAAACCCCTGGAAGAGGGAAAAACATCAGCTCTGGAGTCCTTGTCAAGAGCGATAAAAGTGAAGAGCAATAACAGTCCCCTGTAGGGGGTGAGCCTCTAAGACTTAGAGCATTGCTACACGCTACATTAGCAAGGCTGTCTCTAGTGCCAAACACCAAAGCCAAACATCCCAACAACGTCTGGCATCCCCTCTTCCATGGAGTACCGTCTATCTCAAGCAGACGTCAAGCTAACCACCCCTACAGCTAAGAAGGTGGTGCGGCCCGTTGATAAACACACACATGTCATTGGCCACATGTGCATGGTATTAACAAAGACGCAAACAAGGCAGGGGTGTACCACAACCCTACTATTAAGCTGATTTATGAAAACGTCAGAATTCGCCACACAAAATATGATCCACTTTCTCTGAAGGCATTATAGGGGTATTTTTATTATGGTGTTACTGAGGACATGGAACTGAATACTGCTCCACTATATGTGGGCAACATTGTCAAATGTGACGAGTAAGGTATTTTATGTTCTACTATTTCAAAATAATAGGGCAATCAAACAACTGTATTTCTCTCTTCTTCTTCTTTTTTATTTTTACAAATGCTCCATGTCATGGGTACAGTTTTAGTTTATTGCGAGACAAGGCTGAATACAAAGCTGTCTGTCTCCCTACTCTCTTGTGATGTGGTGTGTCTCTCAGGCATTCTTGGCAGACTGCAATTCCACTTTCTATTCAGCCCAGTTTAGCAATAAAAATTCTTTTTTTGTGTCAGCAAACATTGTTGTGAAATCTTCAATCAAAACCTGCCGACACCATTCTCTCCAACCCAGCCTATCGACAGTCATGCAGCACAGCCTTGGTTGGTCAGACCAGTATAACATGTAGCTCCTCTTTAGCCAATACCCCATCTCTCTCTCTGAAGCTTCAAGCACACAGGTTGCATAACTCTCCCTCTCTCTCATCCCTCTCCCAGTAAACACCTCCACTTTGACAGGAGTGGTAATTTTCATCTCCTAGATTGAAGAGTAAAGCTGCTGTTGGTCCGCCACACAGGCTCCTGCCTTGCTCGCCCCACCCCTCCCTCTTTCTCTCACTTTGTACTGTCAGTCACTCACAAGAAACCTTCCCACTCATCCTAATCCTCCCAGTAGTAGAAAATATCAATTTCAAAACTTTTACCCGGCTCCCCTCGGTTGTTTCATAGGGTCCCTCCAAGACCTGCCACTCGCATCTCGCTGCCTACCACCAAGATGCGTCCTACCACAGGATACTCAGATGCTCCACCAAGATTAAACTGTGGATTCCCTAATTACACTGCCCTAATCCTCACATAATGAATTCACTGCTTACAATTATACAAGTATAAAGAACCACAACTCCTCCCCTAATCTCTTTGTAGCCCGGTCCCTAATAGCAGAGCTTAATTATAATTACTGTGTCTGTTAGTCTTGGGACAGACGGACTCTGGGATTGGAGGGGAGGTCTAGACCACAGTAGCCAGGCAGGAGAACAGTGCCGGCTAGCAGCTCATCAGCACTGGAGACTGAAGACTCCTCTCATCAGAGACTTAATCAACTAAATTGTCCACAGACAGATTAGTGCTCTGGGCATGAGAGGCCCAGCCGTCCTGTAGACAGACGTCTAGTGTCAGCCTCTTCTTACCACAGACCTGATCAGAGATCAGAAACAAAGGCAGTCTCCATGTTATTCTTTGGAGTAGCAGAGTCATCAATCTTGGCCCACGCTATCCTGTCAGTCAGATTGGAAGACTGTTCCAATCGGTTTGAGAGAATGGATAGAGGGGTTTACACACACTTTTAGCAACGACTGTGGAGTTTGGGCTTCTTTTGAAACAAGACGTTTATCCATTTCATTTCTGGCAAAAGTGAACGAGCGAACAGCCTGATACTATAACGTTCTCCTGCCCAGCTCAGACAGAGTACCTCCGTGATGAAAGCATAATCCTGTCGGAGTGACAGTGGACAAACAGGGGCTGGGGAGGGGAGGAAACTGCAGCGTTCCAGCAACTCGTTGAGTGTTTGAGACCCAGTCCGCTGACTGTGGTTTCATCTGTGTTTGAACAGAAAGACCCAGACTGCCTAGCTCCAGTTTCTCTCAGCACCTGGTGGAATGTCTTCTATGTTGAGCAACCAGCCCAGGGTAGAACATCCACAGGAAATGATCCAAGAACTAGCAGGTAGCAAGTGAAAGAAACTCCTCCCTAAGGCTTGACAGCAATCTTAAAACTCCCTTCTGGTTTCCAGGGTAGGATTTTGTTCACAGATCGGAGGATTGTTGGGTATTAAATTGTCTCAATACAGATATTCAACAGTTTATAAAAGGCTAATGAGACTATTAGTTTATGATGGCAGTGTACCAGATATTCATTTTTTAGAGCTTTGAATTGACTAACAGAAGAGCTTTGGATGGTAATCTTCTCTTCCTCTCTCAGTCAGTCTAATTGTGTTTGCTGGCAAGCCCACACAGATTGGCATGCAGTCATAAACGTTATGTTTACCCAGATCCTTTTATTATTACTGTGTGTTTGCTCTCATATTGCATATAATTTGCCCAATAACACTCACATATGCTATCAACTCACCGCAGAAGGAGGAGAGAGAGAGAGAGAGAGAGAGAGAGAGAGAGAGAGAGAGAGAGAAAGATATTAACCCATTCCCTACAGTTGAGATGAAATAATCCAAAACAACAGGAGTCTGACTTTTTTACACGGCTGAGCTCCAGAGCTTCAGAGCTCCAACTGGTCACACTTGAATCCAGAACCTGTAGATCTAAGAGTGCAGAGATCCCCCTTACGTCCCATAAACAAGCTGTTCTCAGGCTCAGGTTCAAATCCCCCTCGTCCTCCCAGCAAGTAGCCATTCAGGCTGTCACAGGCGCCACGGTCAGAGATATTAAAAAGACATTCACATCTCAAATCATTGTTACAGCCGCCCACACCAGATCAGCAGCATGTGAACATGGTCCCCGTCACTGTGGCACGGCTCTAACGGTGGCGCCAGTGGCTCACAGGCAGGTAGTATAACAAGAGCCCTGGCCTGGCCCCTGGCCCATCCATGTGTGAGCTGATGTGTTACTCGGAACGGAGGGCCCCTAGGAAAAGAGCGCAGGCGCCTGTTCCCTTCTCCCCCAGCCTGTCTGTGCTTCTGTGGCACTAAGCAGCCATTAGGCTGGATTTAAAGGGCAGGGCATTAAGGCTGCTGTCGTCTCGTGTCAGTCCACCGCCGAGACCGCGGAGCGGTTCAACAACCTCGTAAACAAACACCGCACGTGGACTGGAGGGGGGGCTGGGGGGAGGGAGGGAGGGGGGGAGGGAGGGTGGAGGGAGGTGGGAGGGAGGGGGGCGGGGTGCGGCGCTAGTTGGGTTGTCCACCGCAGATTTGGGCCAGGCTAATTAGCCCCCCCCCACCCCCACCCCCTTCACAACCCTCCCTTCACCAGCCCGGCACCATTAAACACCAGCCCCGCCAGACCAAACCATCAGCCTCATAAGTCATCCACTAGACTCCAGACGGATGGCTCCCCCACTCAGACTCTCCCTCTCTCTACCTCACTCGGCCTGCGCCTGGGTCTCTCGCCCTGTCCTCTGGCTCTGCTCGAAAGCACTAAAAAGGCTACAGCACTGTAGTGGCGACAGTGGTGATGGAAAAACTGAAGGCTTTTCAGGCACTACTGGGGTCTCTGCCTCCCTCCTCCCTCCCTCCCTCCGCGTCTGTCTCTGTCTGTCTTCTGTGCAGTGGACCACACAGATGCACTAAACCACATCCAAGCAGTCTGGCTGTGATGAGCACATTTGCACACAGCAGTGTTGGGTTATAATCTGTTAACGGCTGAAAGGGCTCTCAGCGTAGAGCTTAGGTCTCTTCTAGACTGGAGCCTCTGGAGCCAGAAATATAGCATCAAACTCCAGCTGGCACTGGTGACAGGCAGCACATAATGGCAAATTACAGTACTGCACGTAAGAGAGGGTGACCTTCCACGTTGGGTAGACACTCTTGTTTTCACCAGGATCTACTTTTCTTCTTCACTTAACAGAAACTTTTCAAGATGTGTTTGGATCGTCTCTCATGCCATATTCTAAAACAGAACTGGAGTGGGCCATAGAGAGATTAGTGCCACATCCTTAGGCAGTAGTCACCGATCTCTACCAGACTCGGAAAGCCACGCAAGTGTGTCTCAGTCATAGCCATTTAAAATGGCATACAGCTTTAATGCACCAAAACTACGCAAAACCCTCAATTACTTCTCCTGTGCAGTGAAATATGTGGGTATATGAGTGTGTGTGTGTATCTATGTACATGTGTGCAGTCTGTGGTTTGGTATGGTAAGAAAATGTGGTTAGAACTACACTCACACAAACGGCAGTTTAAATGTGAGCAGACAGTCAAATTCTCATTTTAAGACAACAACTCAGTGTGTACCTCAAGGCTAGTCAATAGCCAAACCACATGATGTTTAAATCATTTTGGCTTAATTGCTTTTTAACAACGCTCCCTGCTGGGTTGACATTATGCATTAACACTGTGGGTGCTGAAATCTCAAAGCCTTGAGAGACACACACACACACACACGCACACACACACACACACTCCCAGACCCACTACAACGTTAACACTGCTGCTTTAAGAGTGTGTCACAATTTTGACCATTTAAAAGCCTACAGTCTCTCTCTTTGTTAGGCGTTTGAACGCGGTTGCCTGTTACAGTAGGGCTACTGTAGGCCTCTATCTTCTTTGTAGTTGCTATCCTGGCATCTCAGCTGTTTTGCTCATGCGTGTGTACAGGACAGGATAGGATGTGGTTTAGTACCCTGCAAGAACACGACAGTCTAGAGTGTATTACATATGAAACACAAGCCCATGGATCACCAAGGCCTTCATTAGACGAGCCAGACAGTATAGCATGCAGTTTACTACACCCAACATTTCAGATATAATATAACCTTTGGGAGGGCATGTCACAGGAACGAGCTGCTTGAGTGTGCTGAACAGCATGTCTGACTGTGTGTGTGTGTGTGTGTGTGTTCACGTGAGTATGTGTGTATGTGACCTGTCTGTCAGTTAAACCTTCATTTAGGCTTGAGGACATATCCAAAATAACAATGTGCAGTGTATAAATTATAAAGTACTTAAAATGTACAATATATGGTTACAGAAACCCCAAAACTTATTTCTGAAATTGCTTTTGAAAATGGCATTCCATCAGATGTACACAGGCGGCAGGCGGAGAAGCGAGTGAGACGTCAAAACAAAAGGTCACGGGACATCCTAATATCCCCAAATTACTCACTAACAGGTCCCCAGATAGCTCCCACTGCGGTCACGGCTAAGGCTCTTATTTTGAAGTAGCCAGGTCTTAAATAGCTCAGAGGAAATGAGGAGATGATGATGGACTTGAATCTACTCGGCCAAAGCACCTCTTCTCCTCAGAATAGCATTTCAAGTGAATGTGGACAGATTTGCAACAAACTCAACAAATCTACTAAGCCTTGCAATGCTGTAGGAACAACTCTTGACAACTTAGTGTGAGCCATGTAGACTCCAAAACAAGCAAAGTATACTTTCTTGGAAGCTGCTGAACCACAACATGGCAGCAAAACGTTAAAATGCCCCAAGAAGCCAAGCAGAGCCACCAGTCAATCAAGGTTAATTTCAGACCTACAAACCGACTGTGCACCAACTTGAATGACCTAATTTTGCCGTAATTGACTGGAGATCTTTTTATCGGATGAACTCTGAGCCAAGTGTTTTCAGGCCACTGGAAGAGTCAATTCAACATACATTTGTCCAAGGACCACACATTGTAGAGTTGTCATTCGGAACCACATCTCACGGTAAGTAGAATAAACTGATGTGCTACTTTAATGACTCCTGGGAAGAGTATCTTGCAAACAAAACAAGACGACTGTGGTGAGGCGATCTGTGGCTTTATCTCCACTGACAAACGACTCCTCTCAAGGCAACACACACTTGAGACTAACAGCAGCCATTTTCCTCTTGCAGACTCCTCCAGTGAGAAAATGAGTCTATTATCATCCACTTTCTACAATATGCTCTTAAGATGTCTGCCTTGGAGCACAAACGGCTCAGTGAGTACATCTCCTCTGCTGACGCCTCTCGGGGCCTCAGACGTTGTTCTGGTAGAAGCGTTAATCAAAAGCTTTGATTGGGTGAACACCTAGTTACTGCATTTCATGTCATTATATGGTGCTTCAATTATCTAACCAGAATAGCACCACAGCAATCACTGAAGTCGGTCTTGGATCTACATCTAACGCTAACCCCCCAAGGAATCGCATTTCTAAAGATAAATTAGTTTAACCCTTGTTCTTCCTGCAGGTCATTGTGACCCACCGTCATGGTGCAAAAGGTGAGTCACAATCACCCGAAGGCAGCACAAGGGTGGAATGTATAACAACCGTATCTCGAGGACCATTTCAGACACAATCCCATGCCCCGAGCCATCTCTTTATTGGATTATTGTGTAATTTGTCCGTTTTTTTCTGCTGATGTTCTAGAGTGTTCCAGACTGTACATGGTGGGTGGTTTACAAACCAAGGTGATAATGGAGACTGTGTGTCTAAACGTGAACTGATGACTGAATCACCCATTCGTGCCCTTGTACATTGCATTTTTATAGTAAAACTCATAGACCTCTGGTGACTGCCTTACTCTGGCAGGAAGCATACCATCTGCCCTGGGACCAGGATTAGAGCAACCTGTACCCTGAGATGAGCAACAGGAAAACCATGTTGGAAAAAATGCAATTATTCAGACAACATATGAACAGTACCAGTCAAACGTACCAGTCAAGTTTTCAAGGGAAAATGTGTCCAAACCTTTTGACTGGTACTGTACATACAGAACTACAACAGGAACATAACATAGTCTAAATACAATGACACTCGAAGGAATGATACAGCGTACACACACCTGTACTGAATGTATGACCTAGTTATTTCAATAATCACTAGAGAGAAGACATAGTTTTGTACTTTATGAATGTAACACAAACATCCCCCTATACCTTCCCTGTTGCCTACATAAGAAGTACAGTCCAATTCTGTGCTCTCTTCTGAAAGCTTGTGGCGCCATCTTGTGGTCAAACTGACTTGACAGGGTCTATTGGCTTAGTATTGTGAGGGGGTGCAATCATGAAACCATCAAATTGCCACTCACTTTGAGACAGATTAGAAAAGCCATTTTTGATTATTCCTTGTTGGCAGTATTTACTTTTCTGTACAGGATTGCATTTTCCGGGTCCATAAACAGAATAGCTTAAAGGCTGACACAGGACAGCAGAGAGGATTAAGACTGATGGAGTGAAAGATAAAATATTATGATTGAGAGATGACCCCTCTATTTCAAAACCATCAGCCAGGGTTTATGTCTTCTATTTAAACTGTCCACAGACACATTTTCAGCTGAATGACAGGTGGAATATCACACCTTTGAAAGATGATTAGCATTTCATAGTCTGCATATTATCCATCAAGCCATGCCCTTCAAAGGGAGGAGTCTAAGCTTTTAGGACGCTAGGAGTTTGGCCGCTGTTGACAGGAAGTCTGGACATTGATGACAGGAAGTCTGGGACACCTGGTGACTTTGAATGAACGGGACATTTAGATGTAATCACCTGTTTTGAAGTATAGATTGAATTCCTTTAGCATCATTCAAGTTGCTCATACCTTTTCATGATACACAGAAGTACTTAGTGTTGTTGTCGCAGACAGACTTACCTTATTAGTACTTCAGTTGATCATAAAGATCCATATTGTAGCAGTTCAAACTTTATTGTTGTGTAAGTTACATTATTTGGTTGTTTCCTCGACTGGAGGGACCTGAAGTCTTTAGAAAAGATCGCAAGCAGAATGATTTTGCATCATGTTTTAAGGAGTTGAAAATACCACATTCTGCAATTACAAATGTCAATAGAAAAAGAAAATCGATATGACAATACTGACTTAGTTGAAATACAGTATTGACAGACATGGTTGTGTTATGTCTTAATGTCATAGGTTAAAATTCTCAAAAAGCTTTGCTCATAGATTCATTGTTATAAAAAGACAAAAATAATTTCATAGATTTTCAAAATTATTTCAAATGGTTAAAGAAAATAATAAGACAATTAACAATGTTTCATTACTTGCAAATAAAATCACGTAGCAAAATACATTTTCCACTGCATCATATATATCACAAATGAATCATATCATAATATAATCATTGCTCTGTAATATTCATAATATCTATATTATTCTGGTATTAGACATCTCGTACACCAACATTGTGATTAGAACTGCCAAGACCCCTGATTGAAAAAGAACACTTACAAAACGTAGAATCAACAGAGAGATATGGAGAAGACCTCCATAAGGAATAGTGGGTTGTAGCCAGTCACCGCTCACATACTCCAGTTTTCCATGTTCGAAGAAAGCATGACCTCTCAACAGTTAATCCCATAGTTACAATAGCCCTGTCAGTGATAAGCACTTGTCTTATATACTATCTGCAAATCAAACTCTATCAAATCATCCTATAAAACAGCGACATCCTACTATCAGTGCAGTCACATTGCCCATCCGTGTCAGGACAGTGATTGGTGCTTGTAAAGCAGAGACATACAATCATTTTGCTCCATTTCGCTCAACCGAAACCATAACAGCATGGAAAAGTAAAAGGTATGAAAGCTAATCTCCAGTGGCGTCCCGTTAGAGCTTAGTCATTGGTATGTGCAGGCTGTTCCAGGGGCCCATCCACAGCTCCTCCTCGTCCGACAGCGTGTGCTCGCTGTGGGACTCGGCAGTCTCTCGCTCCTCCTTGGTGTCCACGCAAGACTCCTGCTCCTCAGTCCCGTACTGACCACCGCTGCTGTTCCTCTCACTCAGGGCCTTGGCAATGTTGGACTTGGAGCAGATGCTGTTAAGGCCTGTGGTGCTGGAGCCAAGGGAGCCGCCGGAGATGCGTGTGTTGAGGTTGATGTCCACCGCGGAGGAAAGGCCCACACCCGTCCCGTTTCCCGTGCTCCCTATGCTGTTGAGGGGGAGGTTTTCCTCATGGGTGACCCCCAGCTTGTCCAGTTTCTTGAACTGCTTGCCCAGGCGGCACGGGGAGCCCACCTTGAGGTTGTTGGGGTGGCCGAGCCTCCTGGTGCGGACGATGGTGCCGTTCTGGGAGAGGTAGACGTTCCCGTTGATGTGGCTGTGGCTGTTGGCGTTGGGCATCCGGAGCCGCTGGGCCTCGCTGGTGGTGTCGTCTCCTGTGGAGCTGCTCTCGTAGTCCCGGTCCACCACTAGTTTGACACGCTTCCTCCCAGCCTGCGCAGAATAGTCAAACAAGACCGGGTCAATATACAGCTCTCTCAGAACATAATATGAACGTCGGCATGTGTAAAAGTAATATAAAGAAGAAGAATATGGGGCGTTGTATTATTGTATTCAAGCACTCTAAACCGGCAGGGTAGGTTTTCAATCATTTAAGAAGTAGCATCATAGTGAAGGAACATGAAAAAGACCCACTCCATAAGCGATAAGGAAGATATTGAAAAGAGAAAAGTTCAAAGCAGATGAAACAATTCATCATTCAGTGAAATCCCATGCAAAGACTCTTTCCGGAAGTTTCTGTGAAAACTCACACAAATTGAGACTGAGAGAGAGATAGAGCAGCATAAGGAAGCACTCCAGAGACAGCACTCAGAATTGAGGTCATTCCCATGCACGGGGTCACTTCACTCCAGTCAGTCTTACTTCCCAGCAGACCGGCTGTGCCCTCAGAAAGCCGTGGAGTTTCCTTCGGATTCAGAGCCGGTGTCGGAGGTCCCTCCTTTTCCCGACCTGCTGGTAGAACCCGACACAGAGCCCTGGGAGCTGCTGATGGCATCCTCGTCTACCTCCGTAATGGGGGACAGCCCCCCGAAGGTCTCCTCCTCTGAGCCACTGGCCTCAGCCGGGGCCCCGGAGTAGGGATTGGAAGGCCCCGCCACCTCGGACACCACACTGGACCTCCTGGACGCCTCCCCGTCACTCGGCTCGCTGGCCGATTCCTTACTCTCGTCCGCCGTCCCGCTTGCCTCCCCTTCGCTCTCCTCCGCTTCGCTCTCCTCGTCGATGGTGCCCTCTGAGGAGTGGGTCATGACGGACTTGCGGGAGCGGTGGCTGCCTCCTGCAGACCTGGAGGAGGTGGAGCTCCGCTCGCTGACCAGGGACCGGTTGTCCTCTGAACCGCTGGCCTCCGATTCAGACGCCTGGCTCTGGCTGGCGCCGCTGGCCGTCCCTGTCCCTGTCCCTGACTCACCTTCGCTCTCTGCACTGGACTTCTCTGAGCTCTTGGTGCTCTGTGAAGACTTCATAGAGGACCTCTGTGAGGAGCCAGATTGGGAGGCTGCACTACTGGCACCGCTACCCGAACTAGAACCAGAACCACTACCACTTCCCTTCTCACTACCGCTGCCACTGCCAGGACCACTGCCGCTACCACTTCCACCGCTGCCACCGCTGGCCTGAGTACTGCCGCCGGATTTCTCAGAGGAGGCCTGACTGGTGCCAGTAGCAGATGACTTCACAGACGAGCGGGCAGTGGAGCCGCTCTCTCTGGACTCCCCCGAAGCCTCCTCCTCCGACTCTTCTTCCGTTGCTGAACCTTTCTCGGTCCCCGATTCTTTTTCTGTCCCCGATTCTTTTTCTGAATCCGATTCTTTTTCGGATTCAGACTCCTTCTCCGTTTCTGATTCCTTCTCTGTCCCTGATGACTTTGAGCCAGAGCCAGAGCCAGAGCCAGAGCCAGAACCCGACTCTTTTTCTGAATCCGATTCTTTTTCTGAATCCGATTCCTTCTCTGTGCCAGATTCCTTCTCTGTGCCAGATTCCTTCTCGGTGCCAGATTCCTTCTCGGTGCCAGATTCCTTCTCGGTGCCAGATTCCTTCTCAGTTTCTTCATCCTCAGACTTGGACTTGCTCTCTTCATCTGAATCCTCAGGATGTTCCTCCGGCTCCTCCTCTGAGTCCACAGTGCTCTCGTTGGCATCGTCTCGGTCCAGGTCCACCTTCAGGTAATCTTTATCCACGCTGCTCCTCTCGGACTCGTCGTCGGAGCCCTTCTCCTTCCCGCTCCCGCTCCCGCTGGCCTCTGGCTCGCTCTCCTCCGTCACGCTGATGGACACCTTTGACTTCTTCTCGTCCTCGCTGGCGCCCTGTGAGGTCCCCTCGTCTCTCTCGCTGGCGGCCTGCGAGGCCTCCTCCTCTCGCTCGCTGTCCCTGGCGACGGGCACTGTATCGACGGGGCCGCTCGCCTCCGGACCGCCCGCCAGACTCTCCTGACTGTCGATGCGGCGGGCCGACATCAGCTTGGCGTAGTCCTTGTCCTTCTTCTTGGGGCCAAACATCTTGAACATTTTGGCCTTCTTCCATGGAGACCGGCCTGCGGCAGCCTGCTCCGCTCCCTTGCTGGATATCAGAAGTTTGCTCAGCTTCATGACAGACTTCAGCCTCTTAGCAGCCTTGGAGGGTTCTGTCGCCACCTCGGCCTCTGCTGGCACTGCCTCCTCAATCTCTCCCTCTGGGGGCAGGTCCCTGAATCCAACCCTCCTAGGCCCCCCGCGGCCCCGCATGGGCCCGCCACCACGCCCTCTGCCTCGGCCCTGTGACAGTCACATGACTCTTCAATCAACCCTTGGAAATACTGATTATCCATGTTGGAGGTTTCACTGATTTTCAGCATGATTTTCAACAACAAAAAACACTGCACGAAACTGCTATTAGAAAACTGTGCTGGTCCAAACAGTGTTTGCTTAAATTGTTTGCTTTGATTCCAGCTATGTCTGTGTGCCTACTGTTAACCGGAGGGCCTAGAGAAGTTACCTCGGGGCCGTGGGGGGTGTAATAGTCGTCCTCCATGATCACCTCTCCATACTCGTCGTACATGGGAGCAATCAACTTCCTGCGGCTGCCATACTGAGGAAGGTCGTATCTGACAGAGAAAACAAGCAGATTATCATTACCAGGTCCAACATTTGAAGAATACATGTGGTATTTCGTTTTTCAGGAGGAAGGACTCACTGCCAGGTGGGTTGGTGTAACAAGGCCTGAGACAGTGGACCACCAAACATCTCTGTGAGTGATAAATGTGTGTGTGTGTGAGAGCTAAACTCTGTCCACATTACGTGACGTTATAAATGGACGATCGAGAAGCCAATCTAGCAATCTGCATTAGCCTGGAGACGCAGGAAATGAGGAGGGCTCTGGGACTCCAATCCATCTGCATTACAGCTCCATCTGTGTCAGACCTTCGGCGACAGGCCGAGACAGGGATCACTGCTCCTGTCTCTGACCCATGGCCCAAGGATGCCAAAAAAACATCCTGGTTACCTCACATCCCTGAACCAGGAGGAACCTGGAAGCCAGCATGACTCTGCATTAGCGACACCTCGTGACCACGTGAGGTGGCCTCAGAGGAGAGCCGCGGTTAGCGATCGCTGGATTAAGAGCTTAGCAGCGGTTAAGATGCACTTGGCTCTTTAAATAGCAAGGGACGACAGGCTATGTGCGCGGGTTATCAAGACAGCAACTTCAGTGGCCATGACGGCTTTAAGGATGGGCAGTCTGTCAGATTGAGAGACCAAAGCCCCCGCAACATAATTACAGCAAGGTACAAATGAAGGGCTAGGCCATACGCACACCCAGAGCTAATTAGAATTAGCAGGGAGGATGAGAAGCTAAGTCGACGCGTTGATGAGTAAGCGAACAAGCAATTAAAGCATTTCATCATTTTGGCCGCCTGCTCCCAATTCCTTATAAGTAGCAGGGTTTAGGCTTGGTAAGGGAACGTTCAGGTGGTTCTCAATTCTGTCAACGGACCAGCTGAACTCCTCCCAGGGGGGTTGCAAATAACCTGACACGGAACGGGCCAAGTTCAACAAGCAAGCGTTAGCTCGGCATCTGTTCATGGCTTCCCAGCATCCGATTGGCTGGCTGCTCTGGGTTCTCTGTCTTGCAGACCATATGGGTGATTCTGAGTGTGCCCACAGCAGCCATCCCAGCCCTGACTCTACCCAGCAGGCTGTTAGATAGCAGGCCCTGGGCTGAATCACTGATCACAGTTGGGGGGGAGTGCAGAGGGCACACTCGAGGGGATTACACACACTGCTAATGGGGATGATGTGATAAGTCATGCTCATCACGTTCTACAGCGTTTTCCCTGAATCGCTTGCCGTCTCCGAGGATTTCTCCAGCGATGGTGGGGGGGGGTAACGTGGAAGTTTATGATAAATGGGTCTAAATGATGTTTAACTATAAATGAACCCGTGGAGATCAATTTCCCCCAGATTGGAGCAAGACTGAAGAGGGGCTGGAGGCTGTGTGTGTGCGGGGCTCACCCCTGGTCGTAATTATAGTAGTCCTGCCCGTAGTAGTCCTGCCCCGGGTCGATGCCGGACTCCATGGAGAGTTCCTACGATTCAAAGAGATACGGAGAAACAAATCAGTACTGGACCGAAAGAGAGAGAAAGAGAGAGAGAGGAATAGAGAGAGAGTTAGAGGGAGAGAGGTAAAGGGATCGAGAAAGAGATCGTTTTAGGAGTGATACAAGGTGTGTGTTAGCAGGGTACAGTGTGAGTATAGGATGGATAGGAGAGGTCAGTGTTTGAGGAAAGCAGACTGATCTACCTCAGGTCTTAGTAGAGATGGCCTCAGCAATTGTTGTTGCTGCCAGAAAGGAGCATAGGGGGGGGAGAGGGAGGTAGGGAGAGTGTATGGAGAGGGGGGAATAGGACAGGTATAGACTTTCATAGTCAAAGTGCAAGGTTGAAAAGAAAGAACAGCTACAATTCTAAAGAGCTTTTGTCGACGATCAAAGCTGGATGGAGCATGCACGACATCAATGATGTGCAAAGGTCAAAGGTCGTTCACAGGTCAGGATTTGCTCTATTTGCTCTATGTCTATTTATGTCGACACATAGCGAAAACACTCAGTCACTTAGCCCCAAACACGGCAACTTCTGCCAACAGAACACAAGCATCTGGGTGCTTATCTGTCACTTGGCAGGGAAAACACTGCAGTGCTGACAGTGTGCAAAAAGAAAAAGTCAAACTAAATGTTAATAGTAAAGGTGTTCTCCAGCAGATCTCATCTCGATCTCCTTCTGTGTATGTTTTCTATTGTTTGTGCAGTAGATAAGAATAATGGTGAAGGTGCAGTATGAAGCTCCCTGGAGCACAACACAATGACTCAGTGCACGATGCATGACATGGAAATGCATCACCATCAGAGGGCCTACCTGTCTGCCGTAGCCGCCGCGTCTGTGATGCCGGAAGGTGGGAGGAAACAAAATGGGTAAGTAATGAGTTCAACTTGATGTTGACATTTCAAAAAACATTTCAATTAAAAAAACCAAATGATTCGTTATTCTTCTGGCCAGTCTAGGTGATTTCAATTCCACTTACGGTGCAGTTTTCCGTCAGCCTGCATGGTAATATATTCTTCATTTTTTAAAAGCATACATGCAGCACCACTCTTATCTACTTGACGCGGGCCTTTTTTCCATTATCACGGTAACGTCTGAACTGATGGGATTGGTGGGTGAAAAGAAGTCAGAGGAGGGAGGGCAAAGTGGGGTGGGAAGCATTTACTCAGACACTTCTAAATAACTCTGGTGAATTAAGGCTTTGTGTTCCAACTGTTCCGATGGCTACAGACTCTAGGTCAGTTTCCCCTGTCGCTCCTTACATTTGTTTCTGCTTTAGCTTAGAATACCCATCTACATTAGGCCTACAAGTACTGCAACTCGACGAAGGACATTGATACGCCAGTCAAATTAAGCGCTGCCAACACTTCGGCTTTCTCTCCAGGATGCTAAACTGTTTCCCAGACTAGGTGTGAACGCAAGTCAACTACTTAATGAAGCGTTGCAGGCTCGTGGCTCCACTGTACTATTGTACTACAACTGTGGTCTGTCTGGGATTGTGAGTAATGGGCACTCTCACAGTCTCTCAGATATATGGCCATGCTATGTTGTGAGTTCCTCTGGAGAGCTGTAATCTGTTATTATGGGGCTGGGGCCAGAGTCAGGGCATGGGGGCCATACGGGGCCACCCCCCCACAGGGGAAGGGAAGGGACAGGGCTGAAGAGTCCAGATGGGGGGTTCGGGTGTTGGGGAGTCTGATGGATGACCCACTGGACTTTTGCAGCCTCAAGGAAACACCAAGACAAATGACCCAGTGGACAACCAAGTACAGTAGATTGCCAAAGGGGGGAGAGGGGCGGAATATCAGGAAAGGGGGCCACACAACCAGAGGAGATGTCCTCTCAGAATAACTAATAGACACTTAAAGACTCCCATGCATCACCCACATAGCGAAGGGGGACAAGGTTTCCTCAGCCGTCTGAGCCACAATCAATCCAGGCAAATGTAATGGATTATGAAGTGGATGGCAGAGAGATCGCTCTGAGATGCTAACGTATCACCCTATTATACAGCAGCTGACCACTAATCAAATCCCTTGACACGCTAGTGCTAGGTGAATGAACAGCACCACGAGCAGACCGGCAAGAGCTCCGTAGATCCAACATTGGCTTAAACCGCAATTCATTGCGGCCGCTGTATGCATGTTAACCATCCCGCGTGAACAGTCTCCAACACTCTAACATGTCTCGTCACTGTACGGGCAGCAAGACACCCTTCTTTTAACATGATGATTAGTGGTGGCTCCAATTACCGAGGTCTCCAGTAAGGCAACAGAGAGCAGGGGAGATGGGCTCGCTCATGAAATCATAACCAGTGGAGGAAATAAAGAACGAAGAGAAGAATAACATCCATTAGACATGACAGGTCCTGGGGTTGAGAGCAAGTGCTCGGTTATCAAAAAACAGCATGCAAGCTTCTGGCCTGTCGACAGCTGAGATTACCCCCCTTGTGATGAACACAGAATACACAATTAGTTGCTTTCGATTGGGCTATCGGAGAAACGCATGATGAATCGCGGAAGCCTCCCCAGAGTGGGAAAGAGGTAGCAAGAAAGAGAGGGAGAGAGAGAAGGAGATAGAGATAAAGAGAGAGAGGGGGGAAGAGAGAAAGATGGAGAAAAGAGAACAAGCTCGAGGGAGAAAGAGAAAGGGGTGGAGAGAGAGGAGGAGGGAGAGGATTAAAACACAGTGGATGAACTCAAAAAAGCTCTGAAATGAAGCCTCACCACCAGAGTTTAAATTTTTTTGGAGCATAAATAAAAAACGAAGAAAGAGGGGCAGGACAAGTGAAGAGCAGATAAGAGGAAGTAGAAAGGAGAGGAATAGTGTGAAGTGGAGAGAAAACGGTCGGAGAGGGAAGGACGGGAGGTGGAAAAGAGAAGAGGTGGGAAGTGAAGACACAAAAGATTGTGACAGGTGGACAGGCAGCAGCGCTGCTGTTTAAAGATTGATTGTCTCTCTAATTGGCCTCTTCCAGGGAGCAGGGAGACATCACAGTGACTACTTCATCATGCTGTGAGGATCTGTACAGACATGTGAACGACTGATCCCTAGGGGCCTTCACTTTTTCTCTGCTCTTCCACCCAAAGCCTTCACACCCGATGCTTTGACCACGGCTAAAGATAACTGTCCCTGGACACCTCATTGGCCTTCTCGAGTGTCTGTGTGTGCTGTATTTATCTGCGTCAAATCTTTAGGAACGTCCAAGGGGTTAATGAAATAACATGGCACAAATCATGACAAAAAAACGTATTTGTCTGTCTTGACATGACCATGCCCTGTTTCACTGTCTGTTTCTTAAACCATACAAAGATCCATTAAGATGTATTGACAACCTGGATGTTTTGCTAGTCAGCCTGCGAAAATACAACATGCAACAATTCCATTCATGCAGTTCGGATACACTCCCTTCAAATTAGTTCATGTCGTTAAGCTTTAATATAAAATCCTAATACAAAGATGGAGAATCCCCATCAACTATCATACAATGTTCTGTACAGCAGATAGTACAGGGTCGAGTAATGACGCAAGTGAGGACTGTGGAGGGACAGGAACAAAGATCTAGAGAGGCCCAGGTTCAAACATTCAAGCACCACTCCAGCCCCGCGGCCCACTAATGGATGCAGCTGCTGTGGTGAAGCTTTCATTGGAACAACCTCAACATGTACTTTTCGGAATAATCACTTGTAAAGGTTTTCAGTTAAAATAGGTTTGATTCAAAAGACATTACACAAAGAAGAAAAAAAAGTCCTAGAAAAACACACAACATGACCATGAAATGACATGAAGATACAGAAACAGAAGACAGAGTGAAGACATGGAGAGATGGGTCTCAGGGAGACGTGAATGGCAGTCAGAATGTGGTGGACTGGGAAGGGAAGTGTTCGCTGAGTTCCTGGACCGGAGAGTTTCCGTTCGTGGCAGGGTTCTGTTGGCTGAGCTCTGGCTGCTCCGTGTTAGATTGGCTCGATTCGACCTCAGAGGAGCTTGAGTTGGTTTGGACGGCGGGGTTCCCGTTGGTTGAGTTCGGGCCGTCGCTGGAGCTCGACCCGGGCGGTTTGCGGGAAGCCTGTGGTTCCAAGGTCTCCTGGGACGGTTTCCTGTTGACGCGCGGCGCCTTGCGACTCTTGTCCACTTGACTGTACAGGTTGGCGACGGACTTCTCAAGGTCGGCCAGGTTGTGCAGGTTCTTCAGGATGCCCTTCAGCTCTCTCTTCTTCCCACCGTCGTCCGGGGGGGGCGGCGGCGGAGGGGGAGGGATGCGGGCGGAAACGGGGCGGAGCGACGACACGGGTGGCAGGTTGGTGGGCACGAACTGCACAAAGGGCCGCGACCGATGATCCACGTTCGGGGGGGAGGGGGGCGGGAGCGGAGGGGGAGGGGGCGGGAGCGGAGGGGGAGGGGGCGGAGCCGGCCGCTTTGCGAGGGGCGGAAGTGGGGAAGGATCGGGGGCGGACGGCGCGGGGCCGGAGGGTGCAGGTGGAGGAGAGGAGGGGGGAGAGGAGGAGGGAGGGGAAGTGGCGGGAGGACGAGGAGGAGGAGGAGGAGGAGGAGGGGAAAATGGAGGAGGAGGAGACGGGGGAGGTGGAGCCGGCTGGTCGGGCGGGTCCGGGATGATCTCCAGCGTGATCTCGCAGGGCTCCGCCGTCATGTAGCTGGAGATGCTGGAGCTGAACTTCCTGAGGACAGGGGGCGTGGGCCTGTGGGAGGAGGGTGGGGGGGTCCCCTCCCCCTGAGTGATGATGATGCGGGGCGGCACGTCTCTGCCCACCGACATGGGGCTGTAGGGGCAGTCCAGAATGGACAGCAGCATCTCTGGGCTGAGCTCCAGCATGTCCACGCTGCCTCGCTCCCTCAGCAGGATGGGCGACAGGGAGCCACGCGAGCCCCTGCTCTGCCTGGCGCTCATCTCCTGCAGGGCCTGCTGCTCATACTGCCGCGCCTGCTCCCTCACGGACATCTTGCTGCGACAGCTCATGGTGTCGTAGGCCTCCAGGCCGTCCTTGCCCTTCAGACCTGCCTGTAGGAGCTGCAGCTCCCACTGCGCAGGGTCCAGCAGGGCCTGCCTCCCCAGGGTCTCCATGCCGTGCGAGTCGGCACGCAGACGGGCGGGCAAGGTCCATGAGAATGCCGAGTGCGAGGGGGAGAGGGGGAAGTCGGACGGGCCCGACTCCAGGCCGTCGGGGCTGCCGAGGGGCCCGTCGTCGTCGTACAGAGGGTTGGGCGTGGTCAGCGGGTGGCGGTCGGACATGAAGGTGACGTTGCTCTCGGACTTGGGCAGGTTGCCGTGCAGGGTGCCGTTGCCACGGGCAGCGAGCGCGCGGCAGGCGAAGGAGCTTAGCAACCTCTGGCGGTCGGCCTCCTCGATAACCGACTTTTTAGCCCTGCCCCCATGTGAGTGGAGGTGAAGAAGAGAAAGACTTGAAACAAAGGTGGAAGATGGAGGGATGAGAAGGGTGAGAAGGCAGAAGGGTGTTTGTGAGGGAGCTACAAGCTAACTCCATTCCTACTCTCCTCTATGGGACTCTTAGTATCATGGCAACAATGACATCAAACCATATAAGAACTCAAGTTCAAATCAACACGCTGGAGTCTAGATCATGCTTTGGGTAGCTGCAAAAAGCATAAAGAGCCTCTAAAAAGCACCAGTTAGTCGCCCAATCCACAGGTGAACATACTGTAAATAATATTGAATCGAATCTCGAACCGTCTGCATCTGTTCAGTTTCGGCCATAACACTTCGCATACAGTAAGAGATTACAATGGGATGCCAAAGGAAATGAAACATAAAGCAAGACTATAGCCTGTCTGCCAGGGCTGGCAGGGGAGGGTAGGAGGGATGCAGTCTAGGGACTATTTAAGCAGATCTGGTAAAAGGAAAGCTTTGGCGTCGTTGTGGTAGGAGCGATCCTTACCTGGGTCTTACATATTTCCAATCTGTCATTGAGGTTAGCCTTAACACTACTGCAGAGAGCTAATGCACTACATCAACAGGCTTATTCCCAACGCGCACGTCTATGCCTTGATAAATGCCAAGCAAATGTCAGAGAGCTTGAATTCATACGTGTGCTCAAAAAAAAGAGGGAAGCAAGGCGGGGGTCTCGACTATTAATATCAGTAATTTTGTTCACATGGAGAATTGATCTTGTTGCTGGATCAAGGGGGAGGATGAGAGCTACTTACTGCAGTCTGAATCCGCAGACGGGGAAGAGAGTGTAGATGAGATGAAAGACAGACAGACACTTGTTAGACAGACAACACAGAGACTGCTGGGAGTGTGGAGTATGGAGTGTAGGTCCCACGAGCCAACTCAACTTTTAGAGAGTTTATAAATTGCCTTACTTAGATAAACGCAAACAAACACACGTGCACGCCCACACACACACACACACATTCTCTCACGCGGGAGAACATTTGAACAGTGTCTTAATGTGTTTCTTTTCAGGATCATCTCCTCTGGTGGATATGGAAGGCTGGGAAAAAAAGCCCCAAAATAAAAGTCCATTGTTTGGTTGTTTTCCCTGAGCTCTGCTATCATGGGCAAATTGCTTCTGCCACATGCCGACTATTTGTCAACAGCTTCAGTAAAGCGAAGACCCTTTCCACCCTACCGTTACATTTCCATTATCACATTGTTAAATGGTAACATTTAAAATAAGTCACCATTAAGGTAGTCGGGCAATCGGCTTAAAATGCATTACATCAAAATCACCTCACCATAGGGGCTTTTACTGATTCTATCTTGTTTAATCTAAAAACATTACAATTTCATTGCACCTTTTAGGATTGTATTTAACATGAAAGGCGCAATCGGATTGTGTCAATGGGAACACATTCAGAAAGCAGTGAGCTGCTGAGCCAGTCAACAAAGATAATAGGCCAACACTGGGAAAGAGAAAAGTAATTGAACCACAAAATCAATTACCCCACAATAGACGGGCCAGATGCGGTGAGCTCCATAGCTAGTAAATCTTGGCCTCTTTTTTTTATGAGAGCTTCAACAAACAGTCTCACCTTGAGAGTACTGTAGTCTGTGCTGAAACCCATCTGCAGTCTAATTGGAAAGGGAATAGACTCCGACCCTCCTCAAGAGCTGGACTACAATAGACTAGACATATAACCCCAGCTAGGCTATGATAGGCTAGACCCAGACCCTCATTAACAGCTGGGCTGTGATAGACTCGACCCGGAATCCCAAGGGCCCAAGGTGTGATGACTTCCTGTCTAAGCTGCCAGACATTGCTGAATACCGCACCGTAGCGACACTGGTAAAAACACCGTGTCTCATTTCCACCTCCTCTCCTGTACCACAGGGCTACTGTGACACAGGGTCGTCCTGGGTCGCTAGTCTGGACAGCCTGTCTCGGCACAGAGGGAGGAGTTAGTCAGGAGGCAGAGCGTCCAGGTTACTCACATGCCGCTGTCCCCGAGCTCCTCGTACAGGTTGGCAGAAGCAGCCGGGACCTTGGCTCCTGGAGGCAGGGCCCTCTGGATCCTGGCAGTCTTGGCACACTCTGCTTGTCTCCTGTGGAACGTCAATACGTTTAATCAGTTTAAGTTGTTGGAAGACGACTCAACACGTTTTTTTTGGTCTTTGTTCTTTTTCATATTTCATCAGTCCGTTCCCATGACAATATGACTGAACTTCTTATTATTCTGCACGTGTCGTTCAACAATATTTATGAAAGCAAGTCATTTACCCAAAACATTAATCATGTTCTCTCTCCATTCTTAAAGGAGTGGTCAGTAACAAATCCGATAGGTGATTAGCATGCACACAGCAAACCACAAGAAAATGATTTCTCAAACCACATAAATAGTAACTTACTCTTTGAATCTGATGGATGGTTTTGCGATCGGCAAGAGTAGAGGGGAGAGGGAGAGGTGGAGAGAGTGGACAAAAAGAAAGGAAAGAGAAAAAAAAACACAAGAATATCCAGGTTACACAATTATTCGGGTACCATATTATAAATAAGAATTCAATGAAAATCATAAATTACATTTGGAATAGTAAAGAGTCTTGGCAAGCTTCTGATTTAATGCCGTTTTAATGCTGGGATTGTTGAGGTCCTTTTGAAAAAGACATTGCTCTTGGTAAAACAATGTGTATTATTCATGCAGTTCCTTTCAACTTGTTAAGATAACATCCAGGTCCTAGATAAGGACTCTTATCACACATCTCAGCCTATCTCACCTCTGGAGGCCTTGGCGACAAGTTCTGTTCTGCTTTTGATACAAAATACTCTCCTGCTGTATCTCTGAAATCTACAAACGAATGAAACTCAATACAACCTTTCTTTCTCTTTCTTTCAATACTTCTTTCTTTTTCTCTTAGGTTCCTACAATTTGTGGTCCAAAAAAATCTGCAATTACCTACAGAGTGTGATATAAGTCCATCAGATATAGGTTGGTGATGAGGAACAGAGAAGCTAAAAGCGAATTTCTGCATTGGACATCACCGCTGTGACACATGTGTGTGGGGGGGGGATGCCACGACCCCTTCACATCAGCTTGGCGCTGACTACACCAGACACCATCCCAGGGGCTGTGCAGTTTAACCTCTTTTCGACCCAACGCTCTGTGAACCACTCTGGTTGACTTGATGTGTATCCTAGATTTAACTCCCCAGAAACAACCATGTCCATCTCAATGGATGTGTTTCTATGTAAACAGGAAAAAAAAGAAGTGACCTAAAATGACCTCCCACATCAAACCATCTTTTTCCCAACCCCCCCCTCCCCACAAAAATGCTAGCTGCTGTTCTGGTGTGTGTCTGTGGGTGGGATTGTGCGGGGGGGGGGCTAATGTGACCATTAGCCGCCATCTGCTGTGAGTAGCATCTGTGTTTTTTGTTCAGGACAACTGTTGTTCCCCATCGGCTGTGTATAAACAACACCCAGGCATCAGTGTTTATGTAACACACTCAGCGGATCCGAAGCCCGTCGCACAGAAGGCTCGACCCAACTCTGCTTGTCAGTCTTTTACGACCCCTCTATTGTACACATGAAATAGAACCACCACGGTGGACAGGATCTCGTAGGACAGTGCACCTGCGCCATGTGAGGGGGGGTCGGAGGCATGAAGATGCACTGTGACCGTCACGATTGGTTGTGGATATTTATCACAAGCCAGTGTTAATTAATCTGCTTTCACAGAGCATCAACAGCGAGATTAGCCCGACAGTGTATGCAGTTACCATGGCTAATTAGAAAACCAGAGAAAGAGAGAGAGAGAGAGAGAGAGAGAGAGAGCAAGAGAGAGAGATGAATACCTGTTCCCACACACTATTCCACAGCATCAACAAACCACAGGTGGGTAAGGGGAGTCCTTGGACGTCTCACCACAGAGACGTCCCCTCAGTGAGGACTAAGACCCCCCCGTCTCCCACATTTGAAGGCGAGCCCAGACTCTCGAACGAGGAAAACAAGGACACCGCGGCCAGTTACAGACCACGCCAGCGATCACCACGGCAACAGTTGATTGCCTGCCGCACTCACTGTTTGTAGGTGACCATGACGATGAGGATGGCGGGGATGCAGCAGAGGATGATGATGATGGCGAGGGCGAGCAGCGCCCCCTCGGTGTAGCCCACAGCCTGGGCTGCCTTCTTCACGCTGGCCACAATGTCGGGCGGCCGGATCTCCAGGATACGGCCCCCCTGGCCCAGGTAGGGCTGGAACTCCTTGTTGATGTCCAACAGCTTCCCATCCAGGAACCTAGAAAAAGCATGGGGACACTTAGCCAACACCTGACAGGCCCAGAAGTATGTGTCGTTGCTAATGGTTTAAGCTCATATTTCTGTACCATTCCTCCCCTAACAAAAGTCATTTTTCGTTTTTTTACAACTGGATATCTTGTGATTTAGTCCCAGTCCCAATCAGTGTCCTCCTTCTACCCAGAGCACGTCTCCATGTGCCAAGGCAGGGAGAGCGACCGCAGGCGGCGATCATTCACGCTCTCCCAGACGTCCGCGTCTCCAGAGACAACCTTCCTCATTTAGGCGACGATACAGCACTCAAGGTGGCTTGAGGACACACGCACAGATCATCTCACCGCCATTACGCCTTCTCCCCCCCCCACTATCCACACGATCTCTCTCTACGTTAGCTGTCAGGCCCGCATAAATACGACATGCAATTACCTCGGGCGGTGTCAGACGAGAACGGCATGAACAAAGCGCTTTCCCCTCTCCTCTCTGGCCCGGCCTCCAGCCTGCCCCTGACTCATCCTTCACAGCTAGCTCTCATGGTAGTGGTAGGGGTGGTGGAAGTGGTGGTGAGGAGGGGGGGCTTATTAAAGCAACAATAAAGCGGGTCAGTGGAGGTTGGGGGGAGGGCGGGGGGGGGTGGGTTACTCTTACCAATGGCTCTCTACAAAGCTGCCACCTGTGATAAGAGCGCCGCTCCTCGCCAGGCACTTAACGACCAAACAAGCGGCAGGTGCGGGCAAAGAGGAAATGGGCCACTCCACTGAGGGGCCGGGGATGGAGAGATGATGGGGTTCCGATTAACTCCGACAGCCGTCGGTGGGGAGCGGTATTACGGCACGTCGCGCGCCTTTGTCGGGATCCCCGTTTTTAACGGGGAGATCAAATATAACCTGTAGCAGGAGGTTGGGGAGTCCTTCGGAACCCCACAGCTGGATGGAGGGGTGGATAACACCGGCATGGAGAACCACCTGTTCTGAGAGGAGGAAGGGGGCGAGGATGGGGGTGAGGGGGCTCTGAGCTGGAGAGTGGCCTTGACAATACCGCTTTCTCCTCTAGCAGGGTGAGGACACCTGTGGGAGAGGCGGTTTTCTGTGGGGCGCCAGTGAACGACATTTGGACATGGCCCCTGGGTGGTAGAACAGTGTTTTACCTTCTGTGTAAGAAGAGAACCCCAGCTCCATCCCCCCCCGCTGCTGCCAGCTGAAACACACAGCTGGCATTTCTCCAGTGTGTGTGTGAGCAAACTCTGGGGACACAGCACAACAGGCTTTGATGGATTGATTGAAAAGCCGCCCCCTTCTCTGTGCTTTGCTACTGCCACTGTTTCTCTTGCTTACTTTTCCCCTTCCCTCTTTCTCTTGGTTCCTTCGCCCGTTTTGCTGAATGACATATCTAGTTCACCTGTAGGGGAATTTGAGCCTTTGGAGGTAAGAACTGCCCTGGGAATAGAGAGGAGAGGAATCCAAGCAGAAAGAGAGATTGACAGAGAAAGAGAAATATGATGAAAATACAGAGAGAAGGAGAGGAACAAGAGGAGAAGAGAAGAGAGAACAGAGAAAGTGCATTTGCTGACTCACTCACTCACTCACTCGGGAGGGAGGGAGTGAATGAAGTAGAGGATGGAGTATTTGTGTGGCACGCGAGAACGAAACACTTATCTGTAGACAGAAAGAATGAGAGGGTTCTGAACATCCCGTCCTGCGACGTGACTCACTTGAAGAGCTCCTGGCGAGAGATGGCCCTGTTGGTCAGAGGGTCGATGGCATAAACCTGCAGGTCTGACTGTGTGTAGTCCTCTAGCTCGTACCCATCTCCATAACGACGAGGCCCGATGGCCTCCACGATCACCTTGGCGCCTGGGATCTGGTCCTGAACATAGCGCTCAAGGATCCTAGAATGGTTCAAGGGTCAACCAGAAGGTGAGAGATCAGTGTATATGAAAACGAGACAAAAAAAGTTGAAGTAAAAGTTCTCTACGGCCATCACTGTCAAATGAATAAACAGGTATGATCATGAACCCCCTTTGCACAGCCTGTAAACGACAGGAAGGATGAGGCTTAATGCTGCCTCTGTGTATCAGGTATGAACACGGAATGGGGGGGATCACTGGGCTGTATTGACTCCTGTGAAAAAGGGGCCGTTGGCATTGGGGGACTACACACACGAGCAATGACGATGACTTTGCACCTTATATTCCGAAAGGCCTTCATGCCCACATGGGGTGGCATTATGCCAGCTTGAGTTTGGTTCAGTGCAAAACAGCAAAGCCAGCATAATGGCGGGTCTTCTTCGAGGCAAAATTGCGGTATATATTTGTATCTGTATAAAAAGGGATATGGTTTACTAGGAGTACAAAACGTATTGTTTAGTTACACAATCCCTCCCGTTGCCTGGGTGATTTGCAGAAGCTTTTGCCGTTGGACGTTTACATCCTTTTTGTGTCTCCAACAACAGGCAGTATTTTGTTATCCTCTCTGATTGCATGAAAGCTTGCCTTTAACTTAACAAGACATTGACTGCCTCCAATAGTTTGGATGAGCTCACAGAGGCTGTGACGTCATACATCAGCTTCTGTGAGGACTGCTGTATACCAACACGCACCAGGGTGAGCTACAACAACAACAAACCCTGGTTTACAGCTAAACTCAGAAGGCTGAGGCTGGACAAAGAGGACGCTTTTAGGAGTGGGGACAAGGACAGATTCAAGGAGTCGAAGAACAGGTTTAGCAAGGCTGTGAGGGAGGCTAAACGACTGTACTCAGAGAGGCTGAAGCGTCAGTTCTCTGCTAACGACTCTGCTTCTGTCTGGAGAGGGCTCAGGCAGATCACCAACTACAAGCCCAGAGCCCCCCACTCCACTAACGACTCACGCCTGGCCAACGACCTGAACGAGTTCTACTATCGCTTTGAAAGACAATTGGAATCCCCTGAACTATCCCTTCCCTCCCCCCCCCTTCCCACCAACTCTGTGACGTCACTCTCCATTCAGGAAGGTGAAGTAAACAGACTTTTCAAGAGGCAGAACCCACGCAAAGCAGCTGGGCCGGACGCTGTCTCCCCTGCCACCCTTAAGAACTGTGCTGACCAGCTGTCTCCGGTGTTCACCTACATCTTTAACACCTCCCTGGAGACATGCCATGTGCCAGCCTGTCTCAAGGCCTCCACCATCATCCCTGTGCCCAAAAAGCCCAGGCCAACTGGACATAATGACTACAGACCTGTCGCCCTGACCTCTGTGGTAATGAAGTCTTTTGAGCGCCTAGTGCTGGCACACCTCAAATCAATCACAGACCCCCTTCTGGACCCCATGCAGTTTGCCTACAGAGCCAACAGGTCTGTGGACGATGCAGTTAACATGGCCCTCCACTTCACCCTACAGCACCTGGACTCCCCAGCATCCTACGCCAGGATCCTGTTTGTGGACTTCAGCTCTGCCTTCAACACCATCATCCCCGCCCTGCTTCAGGACAAGCTCTCCCAGCTGAACGTGCCTGATTCCACCTGCTGGTGGATCACAGACTTCCTGTCTGACAGGAAGCAGTGCGTGAAGCTGGGAACACAAGTCTCTGACTCCCGGTCCATCAGCACCGGATCTCCTCAGGGCTGCGTCCTTTCTCCTCTGCTCTTCTCCCTGTACACGAACAGTTGCACCTCCAGTCATCCATCCGTCAAACTCCTGAAGTTTGCGGACGACACCACCCTTATTGGGCTCATCTCTGGTGGAGACGAGTCTGATTATAGGTGGGAAGCAGCCAACCTGGTGGCCTGGTGCAGCCAGAACAACCTAGAGCTCAATGCTCTTAAGACAGTGGAGATGGTTGTGGACTTCAGGAAAGAATACAGCCCCACTCACCCCCATCACCCTGGGTGACTCCCCAGTCAACACTGTGGAGTCCTTCCGCTTCCTGGGCACTATCCTCTCCCAGGACCTCAAGTGGGAACTGAACATCAACTCCCTCACAAAGAAAGCACAACAGAGGATGTACTTCCTGTGGCAGCTGAAGAAATTCAACCTGCCAAAGACAATGATGGTGCACTTCTACACAGCCATCATTGAGTCCATCCTCACCTCCTCCATCACCATCTGGTATGCTGCTGCCACTGCCAAGGACAAGAGCAGACTGCAGCGTATCATCCGCACTGCGGAGAAGGTGATTGGCTGCAATCTGCCTACCCTCGAGGACCTAAACACCTCGAGGACCCTCAGGCGAGCGAGGAAGATTGTGGCCGACTCCTCCCACCCTGGACACTCCCTGTTTCAGTCACTCCCCTCCGGCAGAAGGCTGCGGTC
The DNA here is from genome assembly GCA_903064625.1 of Mallotus villosus. Taxonomy (NCBI): domain Eukaryota; kingdom Metazoa; phylum Chordata; class Actinopteri; order Osmeriformes; family Salangidae; genus Mallotus; species Mallotus villosus. The sequence goes on along the minus strand of CAEFZP010000441.1, from coordinate 339,835 downwards.
CATCAGGACCAACACCTCTCGACACAAAAACAGTTTCTTCCCTTCTGCTGTTGGCCTCTTCAACAAGGCCAAGGGTTCACACTGACTTATTGACTTTACTTTAATGACTCTAATATTCTGCACTACATTACTGCATCTTGTACATTTGTATTTTTGTCATATTTGTATTTTTTGTATTTTTATATTGTAAATTAGGCAACTTATATTTTATTGTATATTTTATTTTAAATATAATTCCACTTTAGTATAGATAGTATAGTTATATAGTATAGATATTTAGTATAGACAGTCCACATATTTCAAATTTAAGGATACTGTATGTTTATTGTATGCACCTTCCTGCCAAAGCAAATTCCTTGACTGTGCAAACTTTCATGGCCAATAAATCCCTTTCTGATTCTGATTCTGATTCTGACATCCAGCACATAAACAATTCAGGTAGGTGGGCTCCACCAATGCTCTCTCTACAGGCTTGTCTTCACCGCTGCTTCAGGGTAGCAATATTGAACCAAGAATATAGACTCAGTCAAGAGCTTTCTTTGGAAACTAAACCAGAAGCTTTCAATATCAGAGCCAGACCGAATCGCCACTTGAGCTCGACAGCCCGTAGAGAAGCCCCCCTGTGGGCATAGTGCCAGCGATGATAAACAGGCAGGCCAGGTCACGACCCCCAAACAGCCGCTCGCACGGAGGACCGCTCCCTCCAGTCACATCAATACCCATCCCTCCTCACATGATTAATGAAGGTATGGTCAAAGCCTGGAGGAAACTTCAGGGGGGAAGAATCAGCCAGTCGAAGCGGAGGGATAAGCATAGCACAGACTCTCAAACCACTAATGAATATTACTTTTTTAGGAGGGACTCATTACTCTAACAGCTTTGGCGCCCCATTGCCTGGAGATGATGGTTCTGCCCTCCTAATCACACGCTAAGTCAGCTGTTATGCACAGGTAGATGGACTTTCTGACTGGCCAATCTGTCATACTAACAGCCCAATCAGGGGATGAGGAGAGAGTCAACACCCTCGGTGGGCTTTGAGGGTTATAAGCAGATATCTCCCACAGGCACGTCTTCACCCAAACCTATCTTCCGTTCCGCTTCACTTCTATCATGCACGGACTCCATGCTGGTTGGAGACGACTTAACAGACAAACCCAGTGCACCCCAAACAGTCCTAAACATTAGGACATTTATATTCTGCTCTGCTTTGCCACTATAACCTGTCCCATTTATTTGGTCGCCCTACGGCTGAAATGCAGCAACCTCCTCAGGAGTTGTGATTTACGGGCAAATCACCTTGGACTACTGCTAAACCACGTCTCCACACCAAGAACGGGATGGAAAAACCCAAACGCATCCGGAGTATTTGCGAGACAAACAAACTATACACAACTATCAGGAGAAAATGAAATAAAGAAAATATGGGGGGTTGAATGATGCTGGAAATTGAGCACAGCCAAAATGTCTTAATCCCATTGTGAAAATAACAAGCCGGAATGGGTTTGTATGACTAAATAAAAGGTTGTAAGTCTTGGGGTTTCTTAACAACTCTCACAGTAACAATGCTCCAATGTAACAATGCCCTTCTCTCATAAAATAGGAATCTGCACTGGTGCAGAAGTTAAAATGAAAATAAGAAATTGAAATAAGATATTGGTCCCTCTGTTTCTACAGTACTGGACTCTTTATTTAAACCATACAAAATCTTAGAGGTCGACTTACCCAATGAGCTGCTCTCTATTCTCCTCTACCACAGTGGGAGGGACGTTGGAGACCACCACCTGCATATCCAGAGCGTTGACCACTGACACCTGAAAGGGAGAGAAACGTTTGGTCAACTTATGCTCAGCCCTCCCCTCGCAGGAAAATAGAGGCCCTTCATCATCTGTTGCTATGGGTGCCATTTGTTAAGCCTCTGTTAAATACCAACAGCTGACTTTAACAGAGGCTCATTTTTCCCGGCACATGAAGTGCAAAGGGAGAACTACTGTACCCCTGTGCCGTGTGGGAAAATCACTAATATGGTCCCCTGTGTAATTAATTTTCCTCTTGAAAATGAACCAACTTCATGGCTAGGCTGCTTCCCCTCACAGCCAGTCAGCCACCCAGCTACCTAATCAGGCAGCCAGCCAGCCAGCCAGCCAGCCAGCCATCCATCCTCTCATTAGAGGCTTGTTTGCCCGACACATTTCACAGACGCACAGACCCATGCTGCACACAGTCATACCACAGTCTGTAGTAGGAGCCAAAAGCAGTCCACTAACATTAAGAGAGTGACTTTGTATCTGCATACTGACAGGACTCATTTATACACAAACACACACAAACACCTACACACATCAATTATAGCAAGAACCAAACACCATTTTCTATGCTGTATTTAATTGGAGCTGGAAATCGAGGGGTTCACTGGAGTATGTATAACTTTGTCTACTGTGTTGTAGCTTCTCTAAATAATTCAATAGATTGGAAACGACAGCCTAGGGAAAGACAAAACATGCATTATCAACATGCAGCTCCCCAATGAATGAACTTGCCCCGATTTGGAAAAGCAGCAAAGTTTCCCTGACACTGTAAAACTCATAGGGTGGTCTGATTTGTCTATTTGTCTGTGTGTGTGTCACCTCACAGACACCGAAAACTCACCACCACGTCGGCCGTACTGCTGAGGCCTGTTCCATAGTCGTCGGTGGCTACGACCTCAAACTTAAAGTAGGACCTGCGCAGGTTGCGGAACATGATGGCTGACTTGATGATGCCCGTGTACTGCTCGATCACGAAGCTGTCCTGGGCCTGGGCTACCGTAGGCACGAGGATCAGACGGTACGCCATGGCGCTGTAGTTCCCCGTGTCCACATCGGTGGCCTGGAACACGCACGCACACACACACACACACACACGCACGCAGGAGGGAAAAATCGGGTGTCACAAAAACCGATCATTATTAACATACTCCCTCCCTCTAATCCTTCAGCCAGACTCCCTGGAGGACGAGACCGCAGAGCCCCTTGTCCACCAGCAGAGGGAGAACTTGAATATCTGTAATGAGGTGGAAGGTACAGTATAGGGCACAGAGACATTGACTACGGCCTCTGCTCGCACACACACGAGCATCAATTCTCAGAGTGCCTGTCTGCTGTGACATTGATTAATGGGCGCAATGCCTCTTTTTCTGCAGGTATTGGCAGAGGGAGAGAGGGAAGGGGGAGGCGGGAGGGCGTGGAAAGAGACAGACAGTGACAGGACAGCCCCAGCCATGTCATTAAGGGAAATGAGATATTCACCCTCACTTCGCTCCTCACACACCTACACAATCCAGACCCACATTCTAACAAGCTCCAATGACAATACCACTTTGAGGAGAAGTTCCCTGTTATAGTTCACCCACACAGCCACCACTACAACTGAGTACACAAACTCTCCCCATGAACTATGATTAAGCTGCAACTAAGCATGAACCCACACATGCATTCAGAAATAGCATTCTTAAAAACGCTGTGGAAACACTTCAATCCCGAAAAGCGCTTGCTCTCTCTCAGTGCACCTCAATGCCACAACACTTCAAATCCCTTCCTTAATGTGAAGGCTGAACGACGAAGCAGATAAGAAGCATGCGGAGCGATCCTTCCGTCACCTACCGAGAAGGTAGAAGCTCTTCCACAACAAATACCACAGTGCCACAATGTTATCATCCTCTATTCTCCTTCTCTCTCTCTCTCCCAAACTATTTAAAGAGGGATTTGACAGTAGATTAGGTTAATCTATGCAGAGCTCAGGCGCTTGGCTTTAAATCCATAAAAGGATATCAGACACATTTTCCGGTAATTCTTTGACTGCGATGCAATCAGGGCGCCCTCGGTGAAGAATGACACTAAGACCAATAACAGGATGACAGGTGAGAGCTCAGACGACACGTTAAATGGCAGAGCCGCAGGAGACTGGCACGGGGTATTCACGCAACGTCAGGCTAATTCTACGCTTTTGGGAAAAAAAGCAAATGAGCATTGTTGTAAATGGTAAAAAGTGTCAATGTTTTAAAAAGGAATCTTGCCTTGGGAGTGTGCCGTGAAAGGGTCGGGAGCAGGGAAACAACAACGTTCTGAAGGAACGAATTTGTAGACTGGAACAGCGTGGCTTTCCAGCTTGAACAGAAGAGAGTTAGAACCGTGGAACAAACCTGTCTGCTAAAATGTGTGGCTGTCGCTTCTGTGGAGGCGGAGATCGGAAGCAAATCTATAGAACCAGGCACCATTCTGAGCAACCCCTTGTAACTCATAACTCACATCCTCTACTCTAACTATTGTTAAACACAGTTGGTCATCATTACGGCCAGAAATGTCAGAAAACAGACTAAACGTACCCAGTACCCTTTCCAAATGACACAAAAAAAATGTCTCTCTAGTCCAACAATGACAGGAGCTCAGTTCTGCTCAAGACCAATGCTCGCTAACAACCTGCCAAGCTGAGCAGGGAGAGCTGTTGCCATCGGAAACAGAACAGAGGAATGCTTCGAGGGGAAGAGAGAACAATAATTTGAGAGGCAGGGGGGGCGAGATGGAGAAAGAGAGAGAGAAAGCGAGAGGGAGAGAGACAGGAGCACTAATGTGCTACAGTATTTGGCATTAAGGTCGACATCTCATAAAGACTCCAGTTCCCATCATCCCTCCTGTGCTGTCATCAGGCCCCCAGGTGAAATCAAACCCAGGCCAACAGATTGTAAATTAAGATTTCATATTGGCTATTTTTGAAGTCTGGCTCTCCATTACTTATGGATCAGCCTCGCCCCTTCAGACAGAATGTTGAAGATACCTTGTATCCAGACTGCAAGCTTGTGACAAGCCCGTCCTCTAATTAGGATTCATAGTGTAACTTTATAGAGCTCCTGGTTAAGGTGAGGCACAGTTAAGGGACAGTTGAAATATTAGAACCATCATGGTGCTTCTCTCTGTGGTTCTGTCGTGCGTTGGTGGTTGTGTCCCAATCATGTCACCCACATCACCGTGACAGCGTTTCACAGACATGCCCTTTCCCGTGAACTAGCTGATAATCAGACAGGTCTGTCTCTTCACCCTCCGACGGACCCAATGGGATTACAGTGCTCCATGCTGTAATCACCCCAGGACAGAGAGGAGAGCGAGAGGGATGGAGAGGTGGAGAGGAAGGACAGACATATGGGAAAGCATTGAATAGATTCCCCCACACATTTTCATGATTGCAGAGAACACTCTGTAACTGCTAGGGGGAGAAGAGAATATTGTGACTGGGTTTGTATTTGTGTACGTGCATATGTGTGCTCGCGCTCTTGTGTGTGGTGCGTGTGTATGTAAGACTGTGTGGGTTTGTGTGAGGATGTGTGTGTGTGTGTCCAGCTCTGCTCTTACTATGATCTTCAGCACAGACGTGAAGGTCCTGGTGTCTTCCGCCACGCCTCCGATGTAGAGTTTTCTGGTGAAGACTGGAGGGTGGTCGTTCTCATCGCGTACTTCGATAAACACCTTGGCTGTGTTGGCTGGGAGACAAGACACGCGCACACTCAGCTCCCAGCTTTGACAACACGGACATGAGAATCGTAAAACCAAGAAAGGGTAGCAAAACCGTGATCAGAATATTCCCATTCACCCCCCCCCACACACACACCTCTTGTTCAGTTACACCTCCACTCTGTAATGCACAAATATGTACTAACTGAAAAACAACCCTAGCAGGCTTGCAGTTTAGGGTGAAAAATATGCACTGTCAAGGGCCATTTTTCTTCTGTCTGGCGGGGCACAGAAATGTAAAGTCATGTGGCGTAGGGCTAAGGACGCGCCAGGGGAATAGGACAAACACAAACACAGTACATCAAATCACAGGCACCAATGCCACAGTGTGAGGACTACAGGGACTGCCCCAGGGGAAAGGGGACTGCTCTCTCTCGCTCTCTCTCTCTCTCTCTCTCTCCTCTCTCTCTCTCTCTCTCTATCTACCTCTTTCTCTCAGCGCCTCTCTCTCTCTCTCTCTCTCTCTCAGCCTCTCTAGAAAAACTCTCTCTCACTCTCTCTCCCTTGCCCTCACAATGCCAAAGAGGTTATTGTTCTCCTCTGTGTTTTTCTTGTGAGGTAGGAAGGTTAACATTTCCGTTAAATTCGAGTGAGTACAAACACACCCAGTGGAAACAGATTCATTAGGAGGAAGGATGTCTGCAATGGCATAATGAGTTCTTGAGTGTGCAATAAGAGCACTTTAATTTAGGGACATGGTAGAGAGGTATCGGGGGAAATGGTGTTGATTCTAATCATTTAGTCAGTATTATTAACTGCATATGCACGTCTGCCCTGGGGCATGTGTGTGTCTGTGTGTGTGTGTATGTGTGTGTCTGTGTTTGAGGTGTAATGTTACACGGCAATCTCTTCACCTGACAAGTCTCGACTGTTCCGCTCTGAATATGTCAACTCAATCGAGTTTTAATAAAGAAAAATCGCATAATATGGCGCTCTAATCTTCTTCAAGGTAATTGCAAAGATAAATACAGAGATCTCAAGGCAATTTCAACCCTACATGCATGGGTTACTCTTTCTCTGTGACAAGCACATTCCAACACTTGTACACAACATTGATCCGAACTGTGCACGTATGTGTGTGAGCGTGAGTGTGTGCGAGGCAGTGTCGAGGTGCATAGAGGTGGTGTCAACCAAATTGCAGTGACATTGTCACAATCATCAACATGATCTCTAATGTCCTTCTTCCATACAGTAACTCCTCTTATCCCAGCACAATAGGGTGACTAGGGATGGGTATTGATAGGATTTTAACGATTCCGGTTCCTTATCAATTTCTGCTTATCGATTCGATTCCTTATCGATTATCTTATCGATTCTTATTGGGCAGGGGGGGAAGAGCACAAACGGGTTTATTTACATTAATTGTATTTTATATAATTTTCTATAATGCTGTAGTGCACACCATATACAGTATTATGTATACATAAACATTTTTTATATGAACTTAAACATTTATATTACTCTTGAACTACAAATAAAACTGACATTCTTCTGTAGAAGATAAAATACAACTGAAACAATTCAGTTTTCACGTGACGTCGCGTTCCAATGGACACGCCCCCCTGGAGGGCAAAAAAATAATTTCCGTTGCCCGCCACCCATTATAAAGTCATACATTTACGTTGAGTCTGCTGCTTTTGTTTAGGCATAATGCCGGATAGTTGTTGTGCTATCGGATGCACTAATTGCAGAGGAGACAAGCCTGGACTGTGTTTCTACAGAATTCCGTCCGATAAAGAAAATATAGAGGGTTAGAAGATTGTGGATTTGTGCCTCTAAACGTAACGCTACCTCTGTCTCCGGGGAGGGAATACAATGGCAGCCGTCCAAATATACACGTATTTGCAGCGAACACGTAATCAAAGCTAAGCACAAGTAAAGTTAAACACAAGTATATTAATTATCGTATTTTTTGCCATAAAACACATATTTATGTAATCGGTTTGACTAGTTTGTTGTGTATCGAGGCGACCCACTGCAGTGGTCGTAGCGAGTTAAAGTTAGCTTGTTAGCTAAATAGTTGGGTTGTTGTGTTAGACGCCGACACTTGCACTTTGTGTCCATATCTTTCCTTTTAGCTGAGAGGTGATCAAAATAAACGTGGGAAGGTACATTTGTCGGCTTTTGCTGCGTCTCAACGGTGTGAGCCGCTTTTGCCAGCATCTTTTTCCCTCCAGCTAATCGTGCATGTCAGAGCCTCATAATTAACGCTAGGCAACACCGTTTCGATAAAACATTTCTCGAAACTGGACTTTTAATCAAAACGTGAAGTGGTCAAAAACGGGACACTAATGCCGGAGCAAAAATGTATGCTTCAAACGACGGGACAGAAGATAACTTGATTGACTACGCAAAATAAAGGCAAATTGCTTCACACAGTGGTTGTGATCACTTTTGAGGAGTTTTAACTATACCTTGGCTAAATGAAGCGCTAACGTTAGCTGCACTGCTGCATGTAGCATCGAACACATGACATTTCTATAAATGTAATCCATGCTGTTTGTTCAAATGTTTAATCAGATTAGTTGTATTTCCTCTCGTCGAGGAAATAGACTTTGAACACATGTTACAAGTGGCTTTGTCATGTTGTCGTCGTGTGAAATACAACCAGGCTTTGGAGCGCTTCTGCCTAGTTGTTAGCTGCAGTCGGAAACTATCAATGTTCGCGCATGCGCAAAGGCACAGAGAATCGTTAGCAGAATCGTTAAGGAATTTTGCTAACGATTCCAAGGAATTGATTCACTCGGAACCGGTTCTAAATAAGAACCGGTTCTCGATACCCATCCCTAAGGGTGACACATTATGATCATATTCAGAGAGAGTGACGATGGCACATCCCTTTGCCAGTTGAGCTGCTTCCCAACCTCCTCCAAGACAGACACACACACATTCACAGACCCACTTACTTTTGGAGGGCACCCTCAGGTTGGACATGACCACGGACAGGGAGTCCGCCTGCACCCGCAGCACGTAGCTGGTGATGTTCTCGTAATCCAGAGGTTTGGCGGTGGAGATCACGCCTGTCCGGTTGTTCACTCTGAAGTGACCTGGAAGAAGACAGAGGCGGGGTTGCTTTCTCCCTCTCCTTCTCTTTCTACGGGTCTGTCTCGCTCACGTTTACACACACACACACACACACACACACACACACACACACACACACAGTCAAACACACGCGCACACTCACACACATGGCTACAGGAACAATGACATCTGTGATTGGTACAATTGTGTTTCAGCACCCATGCCTAGTTCAGTAACCTACAGGATATCTTATTCCATTTTCTTTTCTGTTGTTTGTATGACAAATGTCTTCTACGGTCCTGTTGACTCCATGGTAACCGATTTCCAAAGCGACACACACACACACACACACACACACACAAACACACACTAATACACACAGCTCCAACCACAGCTCCTTCAGTCCAGATCAGGTCCCTCCATGCTGACCGCTCCACAAGAGTTGAAATCAATAGTGTTCATCACCGGCCTGCCTCCTCCATCTCCTCCCCCCCCCTGGCTCTGTGACCACAGCTGACCTCGGCACACGTCTCCTATCCTTTGCTCTCCCACGGTGCACTCAACGTTATTCAGACCTGCCTGGGTCTCACTTAGCCTCTGCATGATCAGGGGGCCTGAGAGAAAGGCCTGCATGGCGTGGCTTAATTGGACCCACTTCATCAGCGAGAACGTTGATGACAGACTCCACCAAAATGTCCTGATTATTTAAGAGCGGGCTATTTTCAGGAGTGCGGACAGTTGTCTCTGTGGGCCTGTCAGACAGGGGGGAGCGAGGCTGAAGAAGGGGGTCGGCACTTACCTCGTTCGTTTCCTTCCACGATGGAGTAGAAGATGGTTTCGTTGACAGCGGCCGCCAGGATCGTCCCCACGCGGGTCCCCACGGGGGCCAGCTCACTGACGGGAGAGAAACTGGGAGACAGAGGAAGAGAGAGAGGGGGCACCAAAAAAAGAATGATTCATTCAGCGGATACTTTTCACCAAAGCGAGCTGCGTATGACAAGGAAACATTAATCAACCAAATATCACTCTGCACAGAACAAAGAAAACTCTGTCACATACATTATGACAGTCTCTTTTCGGCACCCAAGGACAGCAAAGTCAAATGCGATGACAAGTTTTGGTGTTGTCTAAGTGCATGTATTAATAACTGTTCAAAACAGAACTTCATATTGTGTTACTCGACACAGGAGCCGTATCTTGGCTGAGAAAAAGACGGCTCGTTTTTCTTCTAGTGTCACCCTAAGAAAGCACACCCACACAATGTCCTTGATATTCAATGCCCCTGCTATTGTCGTGAGAACAGCACAGGCTCTAATTTCCGTGATCGGTGAGACAAAAGCTAAATGTTACAGCTAATAATCTGGGCTGACGATCAGGCGTGACAGTGCATTCATCGCTACATCCAGGCTAGATGAGCCTGACACTGCTCTCCATAGAAATGATTGATGCCATAAATAGCGCTGAACACTAGCTTGGCAGTGTGTCACTGAGGGTTGATTTAAGTTGATAATGTCGTCTCCCTGATGTGCCGTGTGGACGCCCCTTCCAACTCTCAACGCGTCTGTACCCCTGTCTGCGTCGTTTTCAGGCGAGCTTTCTTCACAACACAGTCAATATCAGAGGACGAAAAGTGTCGACAGCTATGCGGCAGAACTACTGGGGGAACCCAGATCTGGGGGCGTTCCTCTCCGTTGTACAAAATCCCCCCCAAAGAATCGTCAATTTAAAAAATCCAGAGAATGTTCAGGAGTAGCTGGGTGATATTGAGTTGTCCTTGCAGTTTAAATGTTAGTACAAGGATATTTAAATGTCAGTACTTTCCTTAAGTGTCAGTGCTTTCCTTTCATCGCCGTTGTCTTCCTTGACCTGGCGAACTCCATGCGGTTTATGGTCATGAATAATCAAATCAGCCAGCAACTAGAGAAACCGTCACTGAGATTCAGAGAATCACTTTAGGTTTGCTGCTGGTTGTTTTATAGACCGTCAGGCTCTTGTAAAATGACTTAAAGAATCGTTATAAAAAAGGATTCATGACAGCTCACACAATGGAGAGGAAATACATTTTCCATACTAAACATGAAGGTCAGATTGTAGCTGACTCACACAGGGTAATTAAGAATCAAAACATCTTTGTCCGCGTAAGACAAAGAATATGTGCACAATAGCTGAGAACATCTTGGCTGCTGAAAATGTAATAACATGTTCCATAATCTTTTGACAATCAGAGTCTGTTAGACAGTCAACAGACTTTTGAAGAGAACATAAAGTGTACAGACTAGTGTGCACAATCAGTCAGCATTGTGCTGTAGTTAGGAAAACCAAAAAACCTTAGCAGAAGCTTTTACTGGTTGCATTGCAAGCTTAGTTTGTCGTCTGCAACCAGACTGTCCAAAGGCAAAAAGAATGTCTTCTTTTTGAACAGTGTGAGTGCTTTAAAACAGCCTTGAATCAAGCCCACACTGGCACCTGTGATCTTGAAGCCTGTCAAAAAGCACATTAGCATAAATAATAATAGGTCATTGAACAGAAGAGCCCTTCACAGCCTCTTCAGGTTGCCTGAACAACTTGACATGAAGGAGAAGGAAGTGAACAATTAGCCAATTATCCAACCAATGAAACCCAAGGCTCAGATACAGTTTGTCTTGATGTGTAGTGCCGGCGTTGGCTGGTTCTTGTAACAGTCAAGACTGGATCATGCTCAAAGGCGTCATAGATCGTTGACGCCGTATATATCATTGGCGCCGCAGTTTCATTCCGTTTTTGCCCATTAAACAGTGAGGCTGGATGCGACTGACTTTGTCGCTGGAAGATGAGTCAACTAAAAGCGCTGGTGTCAGTGTGGCTGAGACCGCTGAGGAAGGAGGCCAGGACTCAGGACTCCACCTACACTATATACATATTCCTGTTAGCAAACAGTTGCAACTGCCCCACAGCATTGAGAGTTGACATGCAGCCGTTTGGCACTAAAGTAGCTTTGCCTGAGGGGGTTAGCGGCGGAGAACTCCATAGAGATGTGTGTATGTGTTTGTTTATTTCAGTGTGTGTTTGTGTACAGAGCACATCCGGGCCCCAATTCAAACTCGAGGCCCCTCAATCATTACTTCCCATTACCCTTTTTTTGCATAGCCCCTGGAAGTGGAACGATGGGACAATGACAAGGCAACTTTAGAGAGTCGGAATTTGATCTTTAACAGACTGTAACCAACTGAGATATGCAGAGGATGAGAGCAGGGTGAAGTCAATACACAAAGGACAGACGTACCCTTACAAGGACAGTAAATGAGTGGGAGCCAGTGGGTGTATTGTAGGATTCAATTATGTATAGTGCAGAAACTTGTAGAGGGGGCTGGGATGGGGCAGCCCTCCATATTCTGATACCGCAGGCAGGGTTGGATAATGAGAGGGCTAAAAAACTGCAGGAGATTTGGAGAGAGAGAGGGGGGTGATGATAGAGAGTGAGAAACAGAGAGACAGTGAGAGAAATAGAGAACGTTAGAGAGATCGAGAGAAAGAGAGACGCTGCGTGAGAAATAGTGTGAGATAGTGTGTGAGAGAGAGTGAGAGAGACGGTGAGAAAGATAGAGACAGTTAGAGAGAGACTGTGTGTGTGTGAGAGATAGATAGATAAAGTGTGTGTGTGTGTTTGTGTGCGTGCACAATGACAGGTCCACGGGCAACAGACAGCCACCGTGTCAACATGAGAGCAGGTGAGCGACGCGGCGCTGAGGGCCACGACACACAGAGGTGTCAGCGAGCATTCGGCCCCTGGGCCAGAGTCATGGTGACGCTGACAAGACCTGGCAGATTAGCACCAACCCTGCTGTGTGCTACCAGGGCACTGTTGCCTTGCCAACTACCGCTCCTCATCGTCGCCACCATTACCTACAAGGAAAACATCGCCATAGAAACAGCAGGGGATGTTATCCAGGATTCCGCAACTTTGACCTGGGTTACAATGGTGGTTCACCCCCCCCCCAACCCCCCTTGTACAGGAAGCTTATTTTACATCAGGACTGAATGAACAAACAGCTGAGTCATTCAGCGGTAGATTTCTCCTAAGCATGAGATTTGTAAACAAGGCATTAGCGTTCATCAATACTGCAGCTCCCTGATCACTGTCTCGCTCTGGTGATGCCCGCGGGCGCCGAGTTTGGCTCTGCCGTTAAGCGACGCTTGTCGAGTGGACTGGCGAGCGGCGGAGGTGACAGCGAAATGCATCTGAGTCACTCCGTCTAACAGGTCCTTCACATGGCTTCATCAAGGACATCATGAGCTCGGTGGATGTCCTTATCGCTAATATGTCTAACGCAATGGAGGACAACAACAATAAACGGTAGCCGTACGGACTCGCCCTCCGTTTTCTTAATTAAGAAAGAACAGCTAAGTGTGTTTGACACAGTGAGTTTAGTCACACCGTCTGGTTTGCACAGGAAACAGCCTCTTAACCTCGGCCTTATTAAATATTTTCACATTTCATTAGTACATTCTACACACCAGGCCACTGGCTGAATACTAAGGCCATACGAAGACTATCCTCAAATGCCAAGGACACACTCGTGCTTGACTGGGTGAGTCTCCAATGGATTCCGAACAATGGAGTGTACATCCAATCTGGCGACTAACGTCAGTGTGCTCTGGCTGTGTCTAAATGACAGGGGTGAAACGTAGCCAAGCCGAGTCTAAAGAACTACAACGAACCCCAAACCTTCAACTTCCGATGTCATGATTGGACAATGCTAATCTTTTGAAGAGATTGTCTCTGTAATTATTTCCCAGGAACCACAGATCAGCATTGAACGGATCCCATGAATTGGAAACGTTCCTCAAATTGAGTTTTGGATAGCATAGGCAGTTTTAATCAGTCAAAGTGCAGGCTGAGAGGCCTTCCAGTGCTGAGAGTCTGTAATACTGTAACAAGCTTCAGAGACTCAGACCAGATCTTTGAAAATGAAACGTAATGCTTTAAAAGAAGTGAGGGAGGGAGGGCGGGCTGTGGGGGTATTGCTATATGAGAAAACACTTTACCTACTGTAGTGCAAGAGGTCCATTTGGTTTAGGAAAAACGTGTTACGTCTGATGGACATGGTTCCATACAGATATATCCCATTACCTGGAAAGTTAAACTGCTATCCTGCAAAATAGAATGCGTGTGTGAAAAGCCAAAAGATTGGATGTGTGTGCTCCTCTGACCGTGGTGGAGAGAAATAGAAAAAGGTAAGGAAATATCCAAACGTTTCTCCGACAGAGTACACTGAACTTCGAAGGTGCACATAATACTGTAAGAGAGAAGAGCAATTGGGAAAGCCCATTGTCCTCTGTGTCCGATGAGACAATGACATTTCGGGGCCACAGAAGAAAATGGATACAGTGAGAAATGGAAGCAGCGGTACACAGGCAACAACAGTGCGCTGCGAAGGCAGGTAGAGAGGAGTGTTGTGTCTGGAACTCTACCATCTGCATGCTGATGTGTTCCAACGTGGGTTTGTGCACGTCTGTGTGGAGATTGTGTGTGTGTGTGCTTCATGTTTATGTGGAGGCCATGTGTTAATGGTGCAACCACTAGCAGCAGCATGCCGATAAATTGTGACTTGATGGTTTAAAAAAAAGAATGGTTGCATAATGATTTAACATGTATGAGTGTACGTGTGTGTATGGTGTGTGTGTGTGTGTGTGTGTGTGTGTGTGTGTGTGTGTGTGTGTGTGTGTGTGTGTGTGTGTGTATGTGTGTGTGTGGTTGCCCCACACTGGGCTGCATGCTGAGAAGATGGGTCTGTTTTACAGCGGTGAAGCATAACACCACATCACAGAGAAAAGCCTGGGCATGTCTGCTAGAGTGAGTCCCAACACCACAGCATATGACCTCCAACACACACATACACAGCCCAGACACGACAGGCACACAGAGAGATATGTGCTGATGAGAGAGAGAGAGAGAGAGAGAGAGAGAGAGAAAGAGAGAGAGAGAGAGAGAGAGAGAGAGAGAGAGAGAGAGAGAGAAAGATCAAAAGGAAGATTGGGATGGAGAATGGAGGCGTCCTTGTCATATTGTTTTGTCATTGGGGTTTAGATACAGTTGTGCTGTCAATAGAGCAAAAGCTGCCCTTGTGTCATGGACAGGAGGAGACATACAGTACTGTATGCCAAGTCATGGACTTTTATGGAGTTTTTATAGAGAGAAAAAAAACGAGGGATAGAACGAAGCCAGAGGAAAGACAAATGGAGAGAGACACAAAGAACAAGAAAGAAAGGATTTAGTATTTACCACCCTTAAATGATTATAAAAATGCCTGATCTCCACGGCATCATCTCTGGGAACCTGCAGATGCACAGCCACCATGAGTACCGTGGAGGAAGGCTTCCAGCTACATGCCAATCAAGAAACACAGCTTGTGCTGAATGGAAAACAAAAATACCAAGCGATGGAATCCAACCAAGTTCATTCAGAAAACCTCCAAGAGCTTAAATCCCGACGTCTGCAACAATCTTTTTCAATCAGGTTTCAGCTCATTTCAAATGTTCTTCATCTGGGGCTAAATAAACGCTGTTCCGGCCCTCATCTAGCCGGCATGCCGTGAAAAGTGTTATGTCAGGACTAACCCCATCTAGCTTGCGGATATTAGCCCAGTCTGGCGTTGCACTGCTGACTCTCAAGCTTCCTAAGACGATTTAACTGCAAAATTCTGCCAAACAAATAACAAACCCGCCAACGAGCTGAAAGGAGTCTGGTCTGGAGAGGGTCTTGTGGATATCCACACACTCCATTGACTGTAGTATCAACTGTAGTGCCCGAGTACCAGCAATACAGGGGTACCAGCAATAACAGAAGCGGTTAGGGAGTCGGGTTATCTATCAGAAGGTTGTTGGTTCGATTCCCGGCCGTGCCAAATGACGCTGTTTCCTTGGGCAAGGCACTTCACCCTACTTGCCTCGGGGAGAATGTCCCTGTACTTACTGTAAGTCGCTCAGGATAACTGGTCTTCTAAATGTAAATGTAAATACCTCAGTGAACAGAACCACAGAGAAACATGTCCTGGAACTAAAACACCATCAGAAGTCCTTCACACAGTCACAGAGAACGCTAGTGGAACCAGTTCAGCCTAGCTCAACTTGACCCTCAACTAAAACTCTGTAGTTCTGGGAAGGAGAACTTAAGAATGCTTTCCTCGTGGAATGTCTCATCGCACCACACGTGTGAGAGGGTCATCTGACACCCAGGATGGGGTTCTCCGTAGTGGGCACGCGGATACGGTGGACCCCTGAGCAGGTGAGGAGAAGCAGGCGGATCTTCAGACTCACTGTTAAGGCTGGTGGCGGGAGGCCCGCTGACACACAGATGTCGTTCTCCACGGTGCACTGGCACATCACTTCCTCTCCTGACACGACAAACTAGTGCACCCTCTCGCGCGCACACAAACACACCGACACTAAAACACACAAGAACCCCACACCTCTGTGTCTCCTACACATCACTCCCAACCTGACAGGACAATCTACTGTAATGTACTCTCACTCACACGCACACACACACCAGCCCACACACACAAACATACGTTTGTGCAAACACACACTGCAGGAATAATTTACTCTCACTGTTGGGCTGCCAAAGCTGCAGTCTGTTGGCTTTTATGTCTGACAGCTGTGGAAACTAGCAGACAGACCTTGCAGACGACAAGCGACCATCATACACGTCCTAAACTGTAACTCAATCCAATCATAGTGTGGGTATAAAAAAATCATGTTTCCATTTGCTATTGGTTGATTTGTTTCGACCGACTTCCTGATTCATCAACCCTGCTTCAACTGTGAACCAGTGACCTTGTTTGAGCGTATGAGGGACTTCAGACCTCCAACACCGGAGATAGTGACACTTCACCAGGTGACAGTGATACCCTGGACCCCGATGGAAGCACCTTCTTCTGGGACTGGAAGCACTGACCTTCTGTTGATATTTAGAGAGGCGCAGCGTCCGGTGTTAAGGGTGTGTTGGAGTAAAACGTGGGGCTTGCCTGCTTAGCAGGGAGAGTTAAAGGTCACGCATGAGAGTGAGGAGGGGTACGTGGCTCAGGTCAGCCTCTTAGAACCTGCTCTGGAATATCAATCCCACAGTCTACACAGGTACAAACACACTCATGCATTATAGATGAAACCGCAGAGAAGTCAACAGTCTGTGAATTGTGTTTGTGTGTACTGTCTGTGTGCACTGCTTGCGTGAGTGAGTGTGTGTGTGTGTGTGTGTGTGTGGGGTGTATATTTCAAAGACAGAGAAAGGCAAGGAGATTTGTTTGGCGTGACTGCAGAGTTACATGTGTAATGAGTGTGTGGGAGATATTACAATGTTTACAGACAGCTTGGCAGCAGAGGGCGAAGTCAGTGAGCTGTGCGCTCGCTCATGAACGACATAGATACTTTATCTCAATGAATTACATACAGCAGTCTTCATGGCAGAAAAGGGCTCCTGTGAAAACATGATGAAACAAATACACAATAAACAGTTCTACTATATAAACAAACACACGTCTTGTTAACAAGCTGAACTTTCCAAAAGACAATGAAGTTCGACTTAGAAAAGTCAAACCAAAAGGCTCAAAATCCCCCAAAGCTTTCTCGCTTCATAAGGTCTACATTATGAGTAATGGTGCCTAAGCCATTGTAAGGGATAATATTGTTCTTCTCAGGTAATTCCTGGGTGTTTAATGAGTCGCTAATGGTCTGGGGGCATATTGGTAGTGGCCCTTCTTGTCTGTCACAAAGCCATTAGAGGGACACCAGAGAGCACTGAAGCTCTGAACTTCACAGTAAACTTACACCAGCACTCCCTACGGTTCACACACGTGAAGAAAGACCAGGACGGAGGAGCTGAGTCCTTATAAATGATCCCTGCTTGAGAACTTGTTGCTGGAGCACATCCTCACTACAGTACCATAGAAGTGTGTAGAACGCATCTTTGCAGGAGGCAGGAAGACTCTCTTTCAGAGAGCCAGCGATCTGTTTCATAATTGCAAATCAAGCTTGGATGGGCAAAGTCTATTAGGGAGAGGATTACCTGCTACGTTGTGTGTCTCTGTGTGTATGTGTGTGTATAAACAAATGTTTACATCCTAATTGATGACATACCACAGCTAATTTACTCCTAATGTCATTGGCACAGGTGTTTGCTTGAGAAGGTGTCGCTTGTAGTAATACTCAATACTGACATGGCAGCTTGGTTTGTTTTGCTAACAGCGGGCGCCGCTGCACAAGCGTGGCTCAATAATGGACTGAGGCGGATTTCTAGACTGAGGGACAGCATGCTAATAGCACAGTAGTGGAAGTGCTAGGATATGACAATGGAGATAAGGACAGGAGCTTGTATGTATGCCACACTAGTATGGTCATATACTAGTGTGTGTGTGTGTGTGTGTGTGTGTGTGTGTGTGTGTGTGTGTGTGTGTGTGTGTGTGTGTGTGCGAAGGTGTGAAGGTGTGAAGGTGTGTGGGGCACATGCACTAGTGCCAGGGGTTTAATTCATTCTCCAATGCGGGCAATGTGGGGCTTGCTTGGTATAGCTTCTCATACTGTGCTGACTGTCAAAACACAATTATCATATTAATAGACTGCCTACAGCAATATGTGGGGGAAGAACATGTGTAATTACGGTTTCATATTCGGTCAGTGTTTAGCTTGAGATATCTTTACTTTAATCACATCTGCTCATTTACATACTCTGTTAAGAGTCACTTGAGGTTTTATGTGATAAATAGAGTTGATATGTTCACAAAAAAAACGCGAGAGAGAAAGATAGATACTGGATAGACAAAGAGAGGAAGAGATAAAGGTGTGTACCGGCATAACTAGAGAGGGGAGAGGCACGATCAGAGGAGAAGCACTCGAGTAGACAAAGTGAGAGTGTATATAGAGACCCTGTAATTGCTGCGATCATCAAAATGACAAACTCCGGAGAGGCTAGGCAAAGCCTCCTGTGATTTAGCATCTCCCTGTCCGGCTCAGAGGCTCGTGCTGGGGGGAGATAAGCAGCAGCAGCAGTAGGTGGAGAAGGAGGAGCAGGGAGAAGCTGCCTAGCTTGAGCTCAGCCCTGCTATGCTAACCGAGTGCCAGCAAAGCAGGCAGCTTCTCGACAAGAGAGGGGATTCACCCCACGGCCCAGCTTAACCTGCAGCTTTACCCCTCCTCTCCCGCAGAGAGCACACACTCGGGGGAAATAAATATTCATTCCCTTCCCTAGTGTCCGGCGTTAAACAGTTCTCCGCAGAGATGTGTCTTTGAGTGTCACCTCACAGACCCTGTCGTTGTGATTTGATGATAGGGGGAAGTAGGAGCCGGAGCCAAATGTGTTTTCAATATCTCTCAGTGTGTTTTTTACTCAGTGCTCCTACACTGGATGACAGTGATGGATGGCCCCTGAGTCGTGTGTTCAGTTTATGGTACTATAGTATAAACTACATCCCACAGTCCTGATGTCTTTAGGTTTTACAATAACTAACCTCAGAAGGTTTGATGCTGACAGTATCAATATAACGTGCTCGTGCCAAACACTGGTTTCAGTTGACATCATTAGCAACAAGCTCCAAGCAACAAGCTCCTGTGTCAGGCAGCAAGACAGGCAGGTAAGGAGTGACGCAAAAAAAGGTCGGCAGGCAGGCAGACTTGCAGGCAGGCAGGGAAGCAAGCAGCTAAGCAATCAAAAAGGGAGGTAGACAGGCAAGCTACTACTGTACGATACAAAGCGTTGTTTTGTACAAGAAAGTCTGGAGGGAGAAAGCTGATTTCCCTCAAACAGATGGAAAGAGACTAGCTATAAAGCCCTTACAGAAATCATTAAGCCAACCAATGCCCAGCAGAGCTATTTTAATTGTGTGCCGCTTTGCTGTAGGCATAGCATACCTGATCGCAGCTCTAACTAACAGCTTTTTGGAAAAGACAAACAGGCGTCTTCTGCTGATGCTTACGGAGTGATTGGTGGGCTGTGGTGTCCGCTGGGAAGACAAGACAGAGCGAGGAAAGGCATAGAGGTATATCACAGTCCAGAAGAGGTGGGGGGGGTGGGGGTGGGGGGTTGACTCCAGACGGAGCATAGAGACACTGTGCAGCAGGAGAGCGTGCTTGCACCTGGCTAATGCTTTCACGGCTTTCTAATTGATGGCGAGACCGCGTCTGTGGATGGCGAGGCTCGTCGACGCGCCGCCCTGCAGGGCTCTCCGCCCGCCGCGACGACCTTCTGTGCTGTGTGGAGGACGCGCTTTCATTCACGGGCGTTAATCTGCAGCCCCTTCATCAGCAGCGCTCCCGGTACTGTGTTTAACGCTGATCAATCACCAGATAGGACCCGAGGGGGGGGAGGGCCAAACGTGATCATACATACACAAATGATAGCATCGCACTCAGGTGTCAACACGGCAACCTGCCTACTCGAGCACGCTTGAATGCGCTGGCGGCGGCCGAGTGTGCAGAAAGGAAACGCATGCACCCACACGCGCCCGCAGACGTAGAGATGTACATGTGCACACGCATATGGGTGACAAGACACACACTTTAGCCGTGTCACGGCATGCAAACGCACACGCGAGAAACAATGCACACCCACCACACATTAGCAGATCTATCCCTGTGTGCTGAATGTATCATTCAAGGGCAGTATTACTGAGGCTTTAACACGTATCTCTAGTCCATACATGCAAAAGCACTTACTGTTAAGAAAGAGCTTGAAAGAAAAGTTTGACAGGCCTAACTGGCCTTGAGAGCCCTTCTTAGTGGATAGACATTTGATTCTGCAAAAAAATGATACTCAGAGCCAAGACTGACATACACTCCTAAATCCAAGTTAACAAGCTTTACTTTTAGCTGTGGTGTGCTCAAGCCAACTTTACTACAGGCTTCATGCCCTCATAAAGCTGGAATACCAGGCACTCTACAGTACATGGCCCAGGAACAGGAGTACTGTACCTGCCCCAGAAACACCAGAGTACTGTACCTGCCCCAGGAACACCAGAGTACTGTACCTGCCCCAGGAACACCAGAGTACTGTACCTGCCCCAGGAACACCAGAGTACTGTACCTGCCCCAGGAACACCAGAGTACTGTACCTGCCCCAGGAACACCAGAGTACTGTACCTTCCCCAGGAACACCAGAGTACTGTACCTGCCCCAGGAACACCAGAGTACTGTACCTGCCCCAGGAACACCAGAGTACTGTACCTGCCCCAGGAACACCAGAGTACTGTACCTGCCCCAGGAACACCAGAGTACTGTACCTGCCCCAGTAACAACAGAGTACTGTACCTGCCCCAGGAACACCAGAGTACTGTACCTGCCCCAGGAACACCAGAGTACTGTACCTGCCCCAGGAACACCAGAGTACTGTACCTGCCCCAGTAACAACAGAGTACTGTACCTGCCCCAGGAACACCAGAGTACTGTACCTGCCCCAGGAACAACAGAGTACCATCGATAGATACCAGCTCCTGGAAGAGAAGAGTACCGTACCTTCTCCTCCAGGAACAGCCAGCAGTCTCTGACTGACCCCACAGATCCTGAGCCGTCACACTATTGTCAACATGTGCATTTAATTTCCCAGATCAGAACTTCCCTTTCCTCTGACATATGAAAATCAATACCTTAAACTCTACTCCCTGACTCCAACTGACACAGCCAGAGGTATAGACCTGATCCTTCCGGCCCCTCCACCCACTCTACCCCACCGCCAGCTGAAAGTACTAAACATTTAATCTGGCTAAAAGACTCTCTTAATAAACCCAAGAAGAGGCTCTGGTCCTCTGGGGTGAAAACAAAATGTTGTGGTTTGCACTAGCGATGATCGGATGTGCCTAGCTCCGAGTGTGTATACATATGTTCATACACACGCCTCATTATGCATTTGGAGAGGAGAGTTGCTGGGGTTTTTTACAAACGGCTCCTAACGAGCTGGATCTGCAGACACAGTTTGACAGCATTTTCGCACGCCGCCTTCTATCGTCAGTTAGCTTTTGTACAGGCTGACAATATGCCGGCACCACAACAACCACAAATACTACATACTGTAGTGAATACGAGAACACACAGAATGTCCTCGAAGATGGTAAATGGATAGCCTGCTAAATATTGACTGAAGTTTGAATGAGTCTAAATGTGACCTGAACCTGCTAACTTTTGCGTGTGAGTGGGTGTAAGGTTTAAGGTTCATGTTGTTCAATTGTAACTTGTTTAACTCCATGCTCTTATGATTCTTCCCTTTGGCACTTATTGTTGTTTTTTTTTCACAATGTACGATCCATGTTTGACTACTTGCAATGTTGGGGATATCTCGTTGTTATGATCAGTGACCTATGCACTATTGTAAAGCTCTCTCTTGGAAGTCGCTTTGGATAAAAGCGTCTGCTAAATGAATAAATGTAAATGTAAATGAGTGAGTGAGTGGTTGAGTGAGCACGTGTGAGTGAGTGATAGAGTGAGTTAGGGAATGAGTGGGCTTTGTGTGTGTGTGTGTGCGTGTCCTACCTGTACTCCTCTTGAGTGAAGATTGGTATGCGGGATGGCTGCAGAACGGTGATCTCAACCAGCGTTGTGTTGAACTTCACTGGCTCCCCGTCATCATAGGCTATTACCACAAGCTGAGGCCAGGAGACACACAGAGAGAGAGAGAGAGAGGAGAGAGAGAGAGAGAGAGAGAGAGAGAGAGAGAGAGAGAGAGACACACACACACTTTTTTAATATCTAGAATCAAACAACTTTTCCGGTGCCAGAGGTGTTCAGCATGAGAATGAACCATGAAGGCTGAACCTATCGATCAGTATTCATTGACAGCAGAGGCGGGAGAGAGGGAAGAGAGAGAGCGAGTTATCCATGAGACTTAATATCCCTCAGCACCTGCTCCGTGTTTGCTACCATGGCTATGCTTTGGTACGGTCACCTCAACTCAATCACATGACCTTCTGTGAGTGTGTGGAGTGAACGAGTGTCCTTCTGTGCCCTGCAAAATGTGGGAAACCTAAAAAGATAGAGTTTAAGAAAAATGGACAGAATGGTTTCATGACAACCTGGAAGAGGCATTTTCCTTCCTTCGACATATCACAAAGCATTTCAAGCAGCGCTCTGTCTGAAGGAGTGCACGCTTTTATTCGTATTAATACAGAATGTTCATCGATATTTCATAGCATGTGAGTTTTGCTTGTCATCATCATCATCACCATCGTCATCCCTCACCTGAAAGGTGACGCTGGGCTGCTCGTTGAGGTTGACCTTAGTGATGACCCTCCCTGACACCTCCTCCACGTCGAAGATGCTCCCGCTGTAAGGGGACTGGTCCTGGTCCACTCTGTAGCGCACGAAGCTGGCCGGCGTTCCCTGGACCACACAGAAACAAGACGGCTGTTTTTAGACGGTTTTCTTCACCTCTGTGCAGCTTAGGGATCCGTTTAGAATTGAGATTCTAAGCTGATCCCCCGCCGAAAGTCTTGCCCGTTGACATTTAAAGAGCTTGGGGTTAGAAAATGAGAGGTTCAAACATTTGGTGACTCATCCTAGTTGCTGTACATACGTAGAATCTGTCTAGCAGTGTTCATCTCCACAGTCCCTGTCTCTTTCTGTGAACCACATCATCAGCTTGATTACCTTGCATTACATTAGCTTTCAGCTACTCAAATATCCCTCTCACATCCACGTCCTACTAGAATCCTAATTCCTCCGTCAGCCCTACCAGCCTAGCTCAGCTCAGCCCAGCTCCACTTTCACAGAACCTTGGCTTGAATGAATTTTGATTACTATTATTCATAGCTCCAGATTGCTGCTTATCTCATCTCAACACTCTTATTTCAATTGAATCCCTTTGGGAAATCCTACTGACCCTGGTCAGAGAGGCCTGTGCCCAGTGTCTACTGAGCAGTCCCTGAGGGAAGGGTACCTATAGCTCTGTAGAGCCCCAATATAGACAACCCTGGATGTGACTGAACACCGATAGATTGAATTGCATTATGCAGTGTGTATATTGACACTATATTGGAATGTACAATCTTTGCAAACATATAGAAAACACCAAAGTAACATTTCGATAGGCATGTTTACTTACAGTCATCCTATCAAACTGGGTATTCAGTTGAAAAAGGGTTAACCGACTACGTTATAGGTTATGTAAGTTACTCAAGGCCAAAGCAAGATGTATTATATCACCGTGGCATTCAAACATCAGTGACTCTCTGGTCTGCTGCTCCTCAGTCAGTACGATTGTACGTAGAGTACCTTTGAGAACACAAAGAGAGGTGTAGAGCCTCGGGCTGTTCAGTCCGGAGTGTGTCAAGTCAAGAGGCCAAGCCACAAAGAATACATTAAGAACGAAGGGAGCTATTCACATCTCTTCCACGCCCCGATAATCTGTACTACGTCTCCATGCCTTTAACGCCTGTCCTTAACCAGAGCTTTGATCTGGTACAGGGTCTTTCTTTTGACCGCATGTGCATTAGCAGTCGCTGTCTTTCAGTCCCTGTATGTCTCTCTAGTGCTTTCAGGTTTATAGCACCTCTCGTTTTCTGTGCTTCGGCTCACAGGCCATGAATGTTTGATGCTTACTGTTGGAGTAAACACACTAGGTCATTAACATTGCAAGGGAACCACCCAAAAAACTGGTAGATTTACCACTTTGAGATTCCTGGTAAGGAAGAAACACATTTCTTTGGAGCAAAGAATGTCATCCATGAATTTCCATGTCAACTTAGTTCTTCTCTTTTTATAAAAGAAAATATTGTTCTGCCTGTATTTAGTGTAAAAACAGACAGGCCATGAATTCCAGAGAAGCTTGCAAGCTCAGTGAGACGATGCATGTTGTTAGAGCAAGAGAGACAGTAAGGGCGAGAAAGAGAAATAGCGAGGGAGAGCAAGAGAAAGAAAGGGGGGGCTAACTACAGGATATCATGAGAGAACAGGAAAGCAGAGACTCAAGCATCCTCACATTGCACTCACGCTGCACACTCTCATCTCTACTGCACATAAACGTGTGGATGCCTGCGTCTAACTCTACCTCCCCCTGCACCCCCCGCCCCCACACACCCCTGTACTGTTACTGTACAGAAGACAACTTTGACCCTCAGCAGGTTGACCTGTGGAGGTGGAGATGATTCATCAGAAACATACAGTAACCTTGAACACTAAAGACAGTGTACCTGTGTAACCCTAACCCTAACAGTTACGCATCAACTAGTCTTGGTCTGAGATGATAGGTTAGGGAAGGTAATCCATAAAGCCTCGGAAAAGAAGATCTTAGAGAGAAGGTAAGCGGAAGTTTCATACATCTACCGGCTGCCTGAATGCACGGCCGCTTATTTAGTTTTTTTCGACCCCATTGATGAACGCCTTTCAGAAACCTGGAAAAAAACACTTCAGGAATAGATTTCCATCTCAAGTAACCACAGGAGCAGAGCTCCAAGTTCTGTCTTGAGCTCCTTGCCTTTGTCTCCATGGTGATCCTCCCTTTAGAACCTGGCGGGCATTGACATTTAAATAAGAGGTTTGTAGAGTATAGCCAGGTGAATGTGTTTTAGTTTGAGTCCATACGAAAATAATAATAATATAGAATAATTCCTTACCCCAGAACAGTTCTATCTCGCAGTGGTCACAAAACGTACGAGAGGACAGGGGTGAGCTACAGACAGGGGTGAGCTACTGCATGTGCAAAGACCAGTACACTGTTGGGCTGAGTCACTTTCATGGACGGTTATTTTTATATCCTTTTATCTCTAAAGGTACACAACATTCAAAGAAAAATGGTGGAGGATTTATTGGATACATAAACAACTAATGGATTTGTGTATTGCAGCGAGCTTTCCAGTGTCTGTGTGTGTGTGGGTATTTGTATGTGTGTTTGTTTGTGTGTGTGTGTGTGTGACAAGGCTCCAATGCACCACAAAGACGTGCCCGTGACAGGCATCCTGTCAATAAAGCACTTGGAGCTCCCGAAGCCAGGTCAATAAGAGACTGAGTTATCCAGCCACTGGTCTGAAGTCTAATCCCTGTGTGTCTGTCAAACTAGTCTCCAGAGCCAGTCAGTGTGTCATGTAAATACCACCCAGTAGGTGTGTGTATCCCCTCTTCACACACCAATCATCAAGTCGCATAATCTACCCTTCATGACTGCACGTAACCAGATGAGACTATAGCTGCCCCTGCCTCTGGGAAGTGAAACCAACGCACAAGATAGCCTCCACCACACACAACTGGCTGTTTTACAGAGCCTCCCAGACTCTGGAAGATCCAAAATGTTCTTTAAGTGTAGTCCAGCGGAACGTTGCAGAACACGGTTGATCCCACCGCAGAACGGCGATCCGATGTGGAATGGTACAGAAGTCACTCATCCATGGCCTCTCCACCACATTTTAACTCAATCTTCTGCCAGGCACAGGACTGCGAGGCTCATTGAACACTGCTGAGTACTCGATATGAAGCCAAAACAACTACTGTCTGAAAACAAAAAGTAAAGTGGAAGGCATGAGAGCATACAGAACGCTGACTCACTGAAGTCCTATCAAATATTAAGGTGGGCCGTGTTGCCAATGAAAGCATGATGCGCATTGGCATGGGGCTGATAAGGCCCATATTTTTAGGACAATAAAACCTTGTTCGCCACAATTTATGATCTCCCCAACCTGTCTGTGCTGTATTCTAATGGCCTTGCTGCTCTATTGATGAAGTCGAATTGCAGTGTGCAACCAAAGAACCAAAAAAACAGGATCATTTCCCTTGGCTCTGCACGTCCTTGTTTTGTGGAATGATTTCAGAGCGCGGCGGGGAGTCAAAAGACCGGTGGCGTCCTGTGTAATTTCATTTTCCTGGTTGGCAGTCAACTGAACTAAAACACCCCGGAGAGCTGGAGGACAGACGGCCTCGGTGGACCGGCTCCAGTGAGGACTGACAGAGGGAGAGACCGTTCTGAGGATCGATCTCCTCATTCGACAAACTCAACATGAGTAATTTCTGTAGAGGCAGGAAACCATGGGAACCGTGACCGTACAAAGAGTGAAGACAAAGTGAACCTTGTGACAACTGTAGGTCTATTCCTGGGTATCCTCTCAACTGATTCACTCTTACTGGATCCGGCAACAGAAGTATCTACTCGAGCTCAGAGGAAAGAGAGAGAGAGAGAGAGAGGCTGATGACTACAGACAATGATCTAATGACCACTCCACAACAGCTCCGGTTTGGAGACCATCTCCTGCCTGCTGTTGTCTCACAAGCTCCGTAAAAAAAATACATTTCATCACTTTGTCTCAGTGACCAGAGTGAATCCCCGGGTGTTTGCTCTCCCCGGTCCCTCTGCATTCCCCCGTTGGACAGCGTACTCACAGGGGGGGTCCTGGTCCTCTGCGAACACGGTGGCGATGACACTGCCCTTCTGTGCATTGGGGGCCACGAGGCCCTTGTAAAGCTCCTTGCTGAACACTGGGGAGAAGTCATTCATGTCCTGAGGAAGAGGATGGAAGAGGTGACATTAACACAGGCATGGATCGTAAACACAAGAAGATTTGCAAGTTTAATGTGCGAGGTCAAGTCTGGAGGGTAGGACGGACTGCTGACTGTTTGGAACTTGGCATGGGAAGGGTGGGGAGAGGGACCAGGACAGGAAGTAGAGGGAGATCTGGATTGGACTGTCAGGGTCAAATGGAATCGGATTTCATTTATTCTCACTCTCCTTGCTACAGCTGTCTGAATACTCCATGGTTCATATTGTAAATGCGACTTCTCTGCACCCGTGGTTTGTCTGATTTCATTAGCTTGCGAGTGTGTAATTATATCAAACCTAATTTTGTCGTGTCCTTTCCACTCCTTCTCTTCACTTCTCCCTGCTACCGAGCTCTGGAAAGAGCAATAACAGCCAAGAGAGTAACACGTCCAACGCTTTTAATCACCGACTGACTGTTCAACGAGCTCTCAGAATCCTGTTGTTCAATTAAGCCCATGTCCCTGAAAATGAAGACGAGATGAGTTCTGATCTTGACATTCTTCCAAGATGGGAGCTGGAAAGTAACGAGAACAAACAACCTGTCTTCACTCACACACGCGCACACACGCAAACACGCATACGCTCAAACACTTCGTATAGTCCGCCATGCCTTTCAGAGATGTTATACAACAGAGAGAAAGTTTGAGGTGTAATTTGAAACCGCATCCCTACAGGTACAAAATCCATCACTGCGAGGCTATGCTCGACAACAACCTCAAACAGAAAAACTGGAGGAAACACAAAAGGCTTCAGAAACGCATAGCAGGGTTTCAATAAGGACAGAGTAGGGAGGGGGGAGACAGGAGGGAAGGGGAGTCGTCAGATCTCTTCAATCTGCGGCCCGGAGAAGCCAGCGTGAATCCGTTAGGCCCAGCCTAATACACGTACACCGTATCAAATACCGTCGCCGAGTTCTGATAGGATAAGGCACGGCTGCTCTGGCTCTATCACACAGTGCTGCTTTGTGACAACAAGCAATTGGCATCAAAGCCTGTCCTTATCGATGGGCAAACTCCCCTCCAGGATGGCTGGACAGGCGGGGAGATGGAGCCCGGGCCTCTCTCAACAACAAGCTACTGGCTAACAGTGAAACACTCTTTACCAATAGATTCATCGCTACAACAACACGAAACACACATGCGCACGCACACACAAGCAACCCCCCGCACACACGCACACGCACACACACTGACTGCGCCCGAGCAGAAGGCGTCTAATTCTTTCATTTGGATTCAGTTGCTAATCTCCTGAAAGGTTGGGACAGGAACGCATGCTCCCTAAAAATCCACACCAAATTGCAGCGACAAAGCTAATGAGTCATGGAGACCTGGAATAGCGCCGTGACAAACAAAGAGGATATACCCATCAGCCTGTCTTTGTGATGTGAAGGCTATGTAGACAGGCAGGCAGGTTAGGATCCAAGTTTCTTGGGAAAATCATTTATTTTCTCTCCAGCTTTGACAAAGACACCAGCCTCACTCAAAGCAGTCATTCCATTAAGTGTGTCACATAATGAAAGAAAACAGGAGCAGAAAGACTCCTGGAACTGGAACCAATGTGGCTGAATACGGCTGTGGCCATCACGACACACACTGGTTCAATCCAGCTGGGAGGATCTTCACCCTAGCAACACGTGATGCTGTGTGTGAACATGGCAGATATCCACAGCACAGCATGCTATGTACTTTAGTCCAGTGTGTCGTTCAAATTCACGTCTACCCTGTACCGTGGGTACTCTGGCAACATTGCTCTGGGCAGTGTTGTTCCCTACCACACACTGTCCTCCCAAGAGGGGACCCATGGGTTACAGAGAGAGGCTGTTCAGAGTGGTTACTCCCAACCAGAGGAGGAGACCTCCTGCTTACCAAGTGCGCACACTGCCGTCTGAATGCAGTTCAGGTGGCAGCGCCAGAGTGCAGAGTTACAAGTGCTCTCAGTGTGGTGTTGACCGTGTTCAAAGTGTGGAGTTATGAAATGTAGAGCACACTGGAGCTAGGGAGTCCCATTACTTTCATTCTAGCAAGGGGCTCACAGCCCTCCCACCTACGCACTGTTTGGGTGATACAAACCACAGGAGAAGATACAGGGAGCACAGTGTGACTGAAAGCCAGCTACATAGCCAGCCAGCCAGTCGTTCAGTCAGTCACTAAGACAGCCAGTCAGTCACTAAGTCTGCCAGCCAGTCAATCGGGTACTCTTACGCTGATGCGGACGGTGACTGTGGCCTGCCCCTGGGGGCATGATCCCCCCCACGTCCACTGCCTCCACCTGGAAGGTGATGTTGGCCCCCAGACCCATGTTGGCCAGGTCCTCAAAGTCCAGGGTCTGCAGCACGGACAGGTCCCCCGTCAGCGGGTTCAAGGAGAAGAGCTGTCTGGCTGACTCTGTCTTGATCCGGTACGTGACGTTGGAGAACAGGTCCGCGTCCACCGCCTTGGAGGAAAGAGGATGTAGGGGTGGAGGGAGGGGGGGGAGGGTGAGAGAGACAAGAGTACGGAAATGAGCTCGCTGAAAAAAGGATGATTTCATTTGTACCTTCGATGAATACAGATGCTCGTTATTCCTGTTTTTTTTGCTCTTTCTTTCCATGTGAAGCTGTGACTTGTTTCATCCTAAATGTGGATCACGTGCGTCACGGGGAAATCATTTAGTTGTTCGGTTTCTTTTAAGTGATAATGCTCTCTGCATAATGTCAGGACATCATTATGCACTACACACACGAGTGCATACATACAGACACACCCTTGATTAGAAGTGATATTCAACTGGCAACAGAATAAATACAAGCCAAGGCAGTTCTGTCAAAGCTGTCAGTGAGTGTGTGAGAAGCTTTCAGGTGGAAGCCTTTGAAGTGTGGATGCACAGAGAATCACATTATACCCAGAAATAAAAAAAGATAAAGTACATTTATGAATAAATGAGGAGGGTAAAAAGGGGCAAAGTCCCTCTGGAGGAGAGAGGCAGGAAGGCTGGTTTCATCAGCCAGAGAAGGCTGCTTGTCGCTGCAATCTCACTCCAGGTGTTTCCCACCCCGTGCCATCCATGTGGAGGAGTCGTCGTCGAGGAGATTAGCGTTGTCACGGTGATATTGTCACTCACTCATCCTCTACCCCCCCCGCATTTCTACACCCACCCCCCCCACCCCTTTTCCAGGCATGTTCCCTACTCCTCTGTGAGTGAGATGTCACTCACAATATGCTGGCAATTACCCTCAGTCTTCAACTACCTCTCGCTGGGGTATTCCCATGGCGTCCTCTCCTCAGCGCAAACAACATGAGCGCAGAGGTTTTACACCGCCATGGTTTACCCTACCCGAGTCAGAACTTTCCGGAATATTTCAAGGCGCTCCGGGTTTGTGGAGCATTACATTATCGTTTGTCATGAGGCAAAAGGAGAAATGATCCTTTCTAAAGCTTCACAGCACTGTGGGGACAACAGCTTTTAGTCCTATTCCATCACAGGCCAGCGACACCCAGAGAGTTCAAACATGGCCGGATCCTCTGATAGGAAAAAATGGTTTTACCCTCTATTGCGTGTGTTAAAGCTGAAATCCTGGAAGCGTATGACAGTTTAAATGGAGGGCCAAATCGCCTGATAGCTCTATACTCTTTGAAGTTAAAGGATGTTAAAGGGTGCGTTTAATACAGCAGCTGTTTGAAGCCCCTGATGCCCCATTTCTGGGTAGAGGGAGAGAAGAGAGAGGAAGAGAGATCCTTTAATAATCACTCCACAACTCACCTATCCACATCAACTTGGACTTTTACAACAGTAGTTTTTGTTTTACAATTCCTGCTCACATACTATTTAGTAAGAAAGCCAAATAGTGAGGTTAGGATTGGGGTGAGGCCTGAAAGTGTGGTGAGACACTTAGTATAGAGGACCCCCAAGCAGCCACATTCCATCCATTTAATCTGAAATACAAACCTGCTATAAAAGACAAGTCATTTCATCCAGTGCAATTAGTATATGAATGCCAACATCCTACATCTGCGACCCAGGAACCCCACACACACGCGCACACACACACGCATACTCACAGAGAGGCGGATGACGAAGGTGCCCACGGGGCTGTTCTCGGGGACGCTGGCTACGTAGCTCTGCTCGGAGAAGACGGGACTGTTGTCGTCGATGTCCGTGATGCGGACGGCCAGGGTGAGGGTGGTCCGCCGGGGGTCCACGGCCCCGTCCGAAGCCTCCACCACCAGGTTGTACTGACTCTGCAGCTCCCGGTCCAGCGGCACCGCCGTGTAGATGCTGCCGTTGGCCGTGATGGTGAACAGGCCCGGGTGGTTGACGATCCGGTAGCGCACCTCGCCGTTGGCCCCCGCGTCCGGGTCTGTCGCCTGGGGCGAAGAGGGTGGGAGGACAGGGGGGTGGGGGGGGATACGGGGAGATACAGGGGTGTTAAAGGCGTTTCAAAAGCGTGGGTGTGGCAGGGAGGTTGCGTGAGCAACATGCAATGTGGGATTTTGACGTCATTTCCCACATACGTTATATTGGTTGTTGAGTGTACTGGTTGAGCGCTCATGGACAACGGCACGGCGCACCGGAGTAAGCTGTGCTCCTTCATCTGTCCCTGACTCGACAGTCTCTTCACACAATGGCGCATGCAAGCACACACACAAACTTGGAAGGCCTTCAGCTAAAGAACGACAAGGCTGACGCAGCTCTCGTACGTTCAAGCACAGCCCTTCGAGTCCGTTGCTTTTCCGGCTCACATTGAGATCAGTGGCTTTGTCACTGACTCATGACTAATCATTTGCGAGTTCAAAAGGCCAGAAGCCTTTTCCTGCTAACTCTGCATTTCATCAAAGGGAGACCACCATATGCCAGATCAAGTTGTGAACACACTCACTTCAATCTACACTGAGCTGTGAGTGAAGAGAGGCTAACATCCAGGCAGAGGTGGAGTAGCTCATATAGCGAGTTGCTGAACAAATATGACATCCCCCGTGATTAGGAGAGGTCTTTAGTATGCAAGGTCTGTCTGTGTGTGTGTGGTTGACATTGTAATGGGCCTAGAAATGTTGCTGCTAATTCCTCCCTGAGGCGGGGGGAGGGGGGTGATGTGGTGTTGACTGTGGGAAGGGGGAAGGTTGGCGTGAGGATAGAGTGAAGCCTTTGATTTTGGGACACACTCTCCCTTTCTCTTTGAGGTAGGACACACTGGGTACTCGACCACAGCCAGGGAGGGACTGAGCTGTACAAAGAGAATGAAATAAAAGAGAGATCAGGAAGAGGGGCGAGAGGGAGAGAAGGGAGGGGATTCAGACTGGCCCCAATTGATTATACGCTGGACAAATGTTCAGACCCAGAGCTAAAGTTTGAGGCCCCGATGCTAAGAAATCTGGACCAAAGACGCACAAATTATTTTTGCAATGGAATTACAATCCTGACATTCACATCACTGCTCTTGGCTTTATACAAAAAAAGTCACTCAATCCACTTTAAATCAGAGTTAATTGATAAAGTGTGAAAATGATGGCCATAGTGGACACACGCATAGATGCACACACACAGGCACTTTTCTATGCTGCCGGCTTTGCCAATGGCTGTTTTACTGCACTTAAGCAAGGAGAACGTTCACCTACTCTCAAATCAATTAAATGTTCATTAGAATGGGCATATTAAAAACTGCTGAGGTCTGAATAGTGTCAAAACTTTATTCAACCGTCGTGTTCATTCTTGCCTAATCAGACACTGAAACTCTATGGTGACTAGTTGTGGTGGCACTCAATTGTGCATAACTGTACAATGGTCTACACATTGGTAAAACTCAGTGGAATTTGAGCTCAGTGGAATTTGAGCATCTACTAAGTGAATACATTGTTTTCTTCACAAATAAAGTGAGCAGGCTGGCGCTATCTTTCCATGACATCCTTTGAAGTGCCGAGTAACCAAGAGAAATAACCAAAAGAAACATTTTGTATCGATTTTCTCTGAAGGCCACATCATACTGTAACCATTCAACAGAAGAGTGTTTGAAATGGCTTTGTGAAGACTTGGAGACGAGATACTAATCCTGTTAGCCTGTTCCCTTGCTCTTCAGCCTTGCTTTATTAGCCACAATGGTCCATGAAGCTCCCATGCCTTGTCTGAAGTGCATGCTAATCAATTAGCTCTGCGGTCGATACCATGTGCAAGGCTAGATTACAGGCCTCCTGGTGTGAATGTATAGGCGGGATCCACTTATTATGCAAATTATTTCACAAACATATGTACAGGGTGACCCATCCGTGCTGCTGACAACATTGACTGAATCAGTCCTATCTGTAGGGAATGGGAGCATCGGAACAGGTGGCTAAGCAGTGCTCGTCAGGTTAGAACGATAATGGAGAACAATTTAGTTATTGAGCTACTTGAGCGACTGTCTTACGCAAAAGCTAGCTCACTTTGCTATCGTCTACCTACAGCTGGTGAGTGGTGCGGTGCGGTAGGACATACTTGGTCTGCTTAACTTTCCAATGGTCCTACACATCTGTAACCAGTTCAGGAATAAACTGTAATTATTGAGTCATTAAAACACGCAAACTGCCTCCCACACATTAGGGTTGTGTAATATCTTTAGAGAGATAACTAGCTGTGTGTCAAACTGTATTATGACTGACTGGTAATAGACATGTGAGATCTTCAAAGCCCTAAGTTGGGCCCGTTGCAGATCTGTTGTGTTATGACTGATGAGAACACCAGCTGGGATGATGCAACTCAATGAAACACAGCGACTACCCATTGATGACGATGGGGTGGGATGAATGTGCCCCCGTCTCCCATTAACTGTCTAGAGGATGAGATCCCTGGTTTGCTTCTCTGTTCAGACTGATCTGTTATGGTGGAGTGGGGGGGGGCGGGGTTGAATGGGGTAGGGTGTGTTGGAAGAAGTCAACAGGAATCCGTTGTTGGAACTGTTCACAGACAGATTTGGGTTATTTACAAGCAAATGTACCTGGGCAAGGAGATAGAGAAATGATTGACCCATACAATGTCATTTCCACAAAGATCTTAAGGGGCAAATCTGTAGCTTTTTCATTCATTTCTATATTTCGGAATATAAACATTCCTGCTCTTTCTTCCAAACACAAATGGAGGGAATCGAGGTAAAAAATTAGAAGTTGTTTTCAGCCCAGCCGGCAAAGGCTAGTCACATGACCTCAGTTACAGATCCCATTGATCTGTTTGCTTTGGCTAATTAACCCGCCCGGTTCTTACCTCTTTACAGTTGTTGCTTTTTATTACCAGTTCTATATATGTGATTTAATTACAATGAATGTGGAAAAAAGTACATAGAAACATAAACATAAATCTAAAACTGTGAGTCAGAAGGTTCCGGGCAATTGAATGTTCCATGTCACTTCTTTACTTCCTGTATGACCCTCAATCAGGATGCATGCATGTTCTACGCCACTTAAGTAAAATAATAGTATGTTTATCTTTACTCATCCTAGTCTCTCCCTCATATAACAAGAAAAAACACTGAAAAAGGTAACCAAAACAAACAGCGCTCTCCAACTCCCTGATGAGCGACATGCACCGCCGACACACACACACAGAAGATGAGCATTGTTCCATGATTACTCCTCTGACAAACCCCAGCCCAATTAATCTAAAACAGTAATTAGAAAAGCCTGGCTGCTCGATGGAGCTGAAACACGACAGCCATGAGGAACAGCACTTTGGGTGACAAGCCAAATCAGCCAGATGATATGAAGTGTGTTGGAATCATTGCTGAGCGGGTAGTGGGGGACAGTTTTGGGCCGGTATGGCTGAGGTCACGTTAAGGACAAGAATGACCTGGTCATAGAGCAAGGTGGGAACTGGCAAGTACAGTTGGTTGTCAAAAAGTAGATAGACTGTACAGTACAAATGTTGGGGAAATAAACGACTTATTACCGGTCAATATGTATGTGTATCCATGTGTAAGTGGATGGCCAGGGTGGGCATTGCATGGGTCGTGTCTTACCCTGACTTGACCCACGAAGACGTTGGCCTTCTCCTCTGACACGGTGAGGTTGGTGGTCAGCGCAGGGTCAAACTCAGGGTCGTTATCGTTCACGTCCGTCACCACGATGTTGACTGTGGCGGTGGAGGTCTGGGGAAGAACACAGGATACAAACACTGAACTCACAAACTAGGTAGTAGTACGAAAGTACTACGTCGTGTCTGCTATAATGCAGAAGCAGTATAATGACTACACCAGCATTTGATTTGTTGAGTAATATGGAGTTTTGAGGGAAACTTTGAAATCAAATCACATTGAAAATAGAAAGATTTGGGATTTGGGATGAGCGGAGCAAAAATAAAACATCAGTTTATGAAATCCAAACAAGCCTTGCTAAAGAATGCAGAGATGACATTGACATTCTGTTATACACTCTAGAAATGAGTTCAGACAGATATCCAAATACATTCTCAGAGAACCATTAATCAAATAACAATTCCACTGCATAAAATGTTTTTACCCAGTGCAGAGAATCATTCAACATTCACACCATAAATAATTGGAATGTGTGGAACTATCTGACACAGAACAGTTTTTATACTAACAACAATCATGGTGTCTGCTATTGTCTACCATAACATACAATATGATATCCAGTCAGTTCAAGTAATTACAACATTACAATGGGAGTCTTTAGTTCTAGTTTATATAAATGAGCAATATCCTCTAAAGACAATCCAGGATGTGAAAGTGTCTCAAACATTCGGAGAAGCTTTCCATGCTCCTAGTGATCATCTCGTCTCGGAGAGTCAGCGTTCGCCCATACACTGCCGTTAACCTTCTAAC
This sequence comes from Mallotus villosus, assembly GCA_903064625.1. Taxonomy (NCBI): domain Eukaryota; kingdom Metazoa; phylum Chordata; class Actinopteri; order Osmeriformes; family Salangidae; genus Mallotus; species Mallotus villosus. Next base: position 304,011 of record CAEFZP010000441.1, on the reverse strand, counting down.
AATGACACCAGTACACAGCTCTGGGAGGCCCCAGGATAAATCATCGGTAAGAACAGCTGAATATGCACATTCTGTAATCCCACAGTGCACTGGGGCAAAGACAGGCGTACACAGTGGTGCAAAATGGCCTCCTTGGGGATAAGGGGGGAGGGCTCCAATGTAAGATAAATACTGCCCTCAAGATAGTGGTTTGAAGTCGTGGGCTTGGTTCATGAGGTGTTTCTGAGGCGTAGGACGGACAGGGAGATGACCTGGTGAATGTCACCTTCCTCTCTCCTTCCTCTATCCTTCTCCAGGGAACGCCTTGCCTTCCTCATCATTATTTCTCTCTCTTCTCTCGTTTTCTGTGATGCACATAATTGCTTCTTTCACACATGGAGCGACTTATCCTGTCCCTGACCCTGTCCAATGTCATCCCACTTGATCTGTGTTTCCGATAATGCTCGGCATGCCACAGAACATTAAAAACAGCACAATTGGTAAATGAAGGAATAAAGCCAACTCCATGGGCACTGCAGTGTTTCACATCATCCTCTTACCTCTCTATCTCTCTCTCGCTCTTCCTCTCTCTCTCTCTCTCTCTCTCTCTCTCATCTCTCTCTCTCTCTCCTCTCTCTCTCTTCCTCTCTCTCTTCCTCTCTCTCTTCCTCTCTCTCTTCCTCTCTCTCTTCCTCTCGCTCTTCCTCTCGCTCTTCCTATCGCTCTTCCTCTCTCTCTTTCTCTAGACACTGAGATGGTGAGTGTTCTGCATCTCCTGAAGCCAATTAGATCCCTGGGTGGTGTGGGTGCTATCAAAGCCTGGCATCTCGCTGTGGCAACGCTGCAGGTCTACGGCCATAAGGCGGATGTTGATTAATGAGCTCCCATTATTTATTTATCAGAGAAAATACATGTCTGTGATCTCCCCTCCTCTGTGTGGCTGGCATCGCCACCGCCGTCTCAAAGACTGCAAAGACACGGCCAGGGCAGCGGACCGTAGCCTTTAAAGTGACAACTCCGCTGGGAGCTGTGTGTGTGTGTGTGTGTGTGTGTGTGTGCTGTACTTGGGGGATGGGTCACATAGAAGTCATCCGTGAACACCTTCACCGCAGAGAGGTTTACTGAACTTCCCTGCACATCTGTTCAGCTACTACCCCGATCTAGTGACTGGTTTTACTGAAATTGCCTGCTGTATTGGATTTCATAAAATGTTCCAATTCTCATAAGAATGCAGATCACGGATTGGAACACCTCGATTTATATTCAAATGTGCGCTTACTAATTTAATTGATTCAACTATATTAATTCAGGCAATTGAAAAGAGTTCAAATCCAACTTGTATGGAGGAAAAACCACTCAGCAAGCAAAACAACACATTGTTATTCGTTATTTGTGTATATGTGTGTTTTATATATATCTATGTTTTTTGTGAGTATAGAGAGGAAGAGGATGACATGCAGAAAGGCCCCATGTTAGATATCAGCCCTGGGCGCTGCAGTAATCTAGCACATGCACTTATGCAGTGAGACACCCGTGTGAGTCTACCCTCACAAGCCTGTGTGAGAGTTTTGAATGTCTTTGAATGAAGTACATTCGGGAGGGGAGTCCCAGTTCTTCATGTGTCATGTTCCCATGGTTACGGTAGTTCTAATTACAGATTTGAACCCCTTGGTGCCACACAGCTCTATCTCTCTTTCAACTCTCTCTCTCTCTCTCTCTTTATCTCTTCCTTTCTGTCACTTTTTTTCTCCCACTCTCTCTTTCTCCCTCCGTCTTCTTTTTGTACATTTCTATCTTAATCTCTGTCTCTCTCGCAAACACGCAAACACAAACGCTTTCCCTTCTTTTCTCTCTTTTTCTCTCTCGCCCTTCTTCATCTCATGCCCTCCTGATCTCTTCTTTCCTCGCAATTCTTAAATCACAGACAACCTCTTGCACATCTGAGACAGGACCTTATCTCTCTGGGTGTGTTCTCTGTCTCTTACGCCATTGTTATAGCACCTCCGGCAGGGTCAGCCAGTGTAGGCCTTGCACCCATGGAGACTTATGTGGTGTACAGGGGGGTACATAAACACTCCTGTGGGCCGGGGCAGATATCAGGGCAGTGGTGCAGGTGTGAGAGAGGGTGAGTGGTCCATACAATACTTCAATTAACACTGGGGTGGAGAGAGAGAGAGGGACAGTTCAGACAGTTCAGACCCTTTTTCTCTCTCTCACACAAACAAACACCGAAGCATTCCCAACAGATAGACCATGAGGTGAGAAATAGGACTGTGTGAAATTGTAGGAGGGAGGGCGAGGGCAATCACAGTGGTGACAGCTCATCAGCTAATGCTTATTACCCATCATGCACAGTCTCTTAAAGAGAAGCTAGTAATTCACCTGGGCGAGGCAGCCAGACAGCTGGTAAATTGGGCCAACTGAGGTTAAATCTGATTAAATCAGGATGGTTTATATGGCTATTAGCTCTTGCTGGAAGACATGGACTAGAATTCATATTCTATAGGTATCTGCTGTGTGCACAAGTGTGTGTGTGTATGAGCAACCGTGCTTGTGTGTGTTTGTGGAAAACAAATTGAAAGAGACAGCTTCATCTGTGTCTACACACCATGCTCCCAGGCTGTTTATGATGACGTCATCATGCCCCCAAGCTATTTATGATGACATCACCGTGCCCAGGGTTTATGATGAAATCACCATGCACAGGGTTTACGATGACATCACAGTGCCCGGGGTTTAACGGCTAAGCGAGGACAAGGCCCAGCCTCAGGGAAGCAGAGTCTCTCTTACCCCTCCGGGGTTTCCGTCAGAGGCCGTGACGATGAGACGGTACTGGTCCGTGGTTTCCCTGTCCAGGGGCTGATCCAGCAGCAGCAGACCAATCCTGGAGAAGCAGACAGGGAGGGGGAGGGAAACAGACAGAAACGGTTAACACAGACACATACAGCTCACTGTGTTACAGCCTAACATTCCTTTCATCTTCATTTCCATTGAAACTACAGGGGATTTATAGGCAATATCGCTTTTCCCTCTCTCCGCTAAGTACTATCTGAGTGGATATATCTAGTGGCCCTGTAGGACAGGCTTAGCCTATATTTGGTGATATTGCTTACATATACTGTTGACATTTGTTCTAGTGAACCATAAGGGACTGATTGGTAGCATAGTAAAGAGTTATTGACAAAAGAATCCACTTGCTTGGATAACTTTCTACAGCTGCCGTAAAGCACGTACCTTTAAAACACATGACAACAGAGGATAATGCTTGCTTGCGTGTGTGGTGTGCGTGGGTGCGTGTGTGTATGGTGTGTTGTGTCTAGAGAAAAAGCAGACTGCAGCCCAGGCTTTTTTTTTACAAAAGGATTAGACATGAAAAAATGTAATCTGTTCAAAATGAGAGGGAAGAGCAGGTGGGGCTTAAAAGAGAAACAGTAAGAGACAGACATCAACACACATACACACACACACACATACACACACAAACGTGCACACACATGCATACACAGTAACCAACACACACATGCAAGGTCTTTACCCCAAAATATGCAGAATCAAGTGTATTCATTCTGCTCTGCTCTGTATAGTCTGACACTGGCAGTCCACACAAACGGAAGGTCGAGTTATCTTTGACAAACACAAATTCACACACACACACACACACACACACAAACCGATTACGCTGCCACACTCTGACAGCCAAACGGCCAGGGCCGGTAACAGCAGTCTAAATGCACCGGTGTATTAATGCCTGTCACTTTTACATTTCTTCTCTGTGCGCCTGCTCTCTCTCCTTCTGCCTCTCTTTCTCTTTTTCCATGTCTCTCTACCTCGCTTTCCCCCATCCTCTCTCTCGCCCTCTCTCCTGTGGTTGTACTTTGCGCTCAGTCCTCCCCGGGGGCGGGGGAACCACATCCCGCTCTCCTGACCTCACTTCCCCTTCCTCTCCAGGTTGCACCCACGGAACAGAACAAACATTTGGAAAATCTGACATGAAAATTGCTCCGAGCTCGATTAAGGCTGCCCGTTCTCTCCGAGCGCCGGCTGGCGAGCACTGGTTTCTTCTGCAAAGCCACCAATGGAGTGTCAGTTCGGGAGGGCAAGAGCAGCTTTTCACGCTGGCAACATCAATATGCAGAGCGGCGCAGAGAGTTGTGTGCTCCACAGTCTGCCTATTGAGTTCATGTATATTTATACCACAGCCGCCAGGGCCTAACCAAGCCCTAGCCTGCCTCGAATCAATTCCAGGAAACAACACCCCGATCAGGCATGATGGAGGTGGATATGGTAATGACAATGACCATGAGCGCGGTGGAGTTGACCGTGATGGTCGAGGGGATAATAAGGATGAACTCTGAATCCCAGTCCTCAGGGGCTCCTTGTCTGGATAGCCAGTAGGAGGAGTGAACTCTTGTTCCAGGCTGAGAGCATGCTGATTGGGTATGATAGGAGCCGGACAGCCGGTGCCCTGGTTCTCAGAACCCAGGAGAACGATGAAGGTAGGGAGGGAGGGGGAGGCTGTCGTACAGATAGGATCTTGTTAACAGCCCAGGGAAGAGCTGGCGGTCAGAATGGGGGAGTGGAGGCGGGCAGAGTTTATATCTGATGGCACGGCCTGTTGGCATTTGATTGTTCTGTTCCTCAAGTGCATGAGTTGTTGTTTTTTTGGTCTGGTTCCAGGTAGTGAGGGTTCTGTATTTGTCTCTGCTATTTAGAATGGGTTTTTGGTTGATGGTGTTATGCTGTAACGTGGTCAACAAAGCGAGCTGCAGTCATCTGTCTTACCGAGGAGGAAAACAGGAAGCAGAATTCCCCACCCTCTCTCTTTCTTGCTCTCCCCTTTTCTCCCTCTGCCTCTCTCCCTCTGCCTCTGCCTCTCTCTCTGCCTCTCTCTCTGCCTCTGCCTCTCCCTCTCCTCTCTCCACACCCTGGTCCCTCAGGGTGACCTGCCCCATTTAGAGGGAGTTATAGACTAGAGAGCCCATTATTCATATTAGCTGTATCGAACCAGCACCATATGTGGCCTGAATCCGAACATGCAGCGATGCACAATACACCCCAAAACGTCCACTGCATCACTGAAGAGTGGCTGGGCTTGAAAAATGAGAGAACAGAGAAGGGCTCCGTATCTCAGACACTCATCACGCATGCATTACCAGCTAATTATGCTTCCATTCATCACACTCTGTATCAGCACATGCCGGGCGATAGGGAAGAGCCATTCGACGGGGAAAGTGATACTGTATGTTGAGTATCTTGGCCACCTAAAAGGCCCAGCGTGTTTGTTTTTAGATGGAGTCAAGTCGTACAGTATCTGGTTTGGAAGAGATAAACGCAGCAGCAACAAATGTCTCTGGTGGTGTAGATAGCTACACAGCGTTGTTTTTCGCTGCAGCCGCCACTCAAACAGAGAAGCAATCATCCCGCCGTTGAACAAAAAAAAGCTGCAGTTCTGCCAGGAGAGTAAACAAACTAAACAAAAGGACAGGACAACAATGGAGACCAAATAAATCTCCAAAATCCCCCCCCTCCCCAAACTGGCCTCCTTGAGTAGCTAGTAGAGAGAGAGATGGAGAGAGGTGGAACAGTCTTGATCAATTAAAGAGCGTGGGTCGGGCAGAGAAGGGGCATATATCCTTCCATCCCTATTCACTTGTTTATTTGTGGGACAGTAAACAACCACTGGTCGTGTACATATTTCATGCCCCTGTCCCCCTCCACATCCATCTCTCTTTTTTCTCCTCCTTCTCCTCTTCCCATCCCTCGCTCTGACAGACTGTTACAGTAGTATAGGTGGGGGGCGGCTGATGACGTTTTCTAATATTCTTCTGGTTGGTTTGAAGCACCTCCTCTTCTACTTGTCCCTCCATCGCTCCCTCTCTCTCTGGCTCCCTAACCAGAGGATATCTCTACATGGAATAGCTATGACACTTGATGTTCTATGACTCAACACAAACCATCTACCCATGCATCCATTCCTAAATCCAGCCAGCCAGCCCCCTAGAACACACTCTGCATTTTTTAATAGTAAATGAGCTTACGTTTTCGAGAGGTTGAAGACCTTCTGGGAATCACCACTCAATATGAGGTATGTAATTGGATCGTTCTCTCTGTCGGTAGCCTATGGAAGGGTGTATCGGATGAGTCATCATTATTCAACAGGCATTTACATAGATGTGCGAATGTATCCATTAGGAGCAGTTTGCAACCATTAAAATGTAGATTTATGTATGTTTAGAGCCCCAATGCCCATCCCCAATGGTCAGCTCTATGAAAAGTGTGCGTGTATGTTTGTGTGCGTGCATGCATGCTTACACGTGAGTGATTACCGTCCGACTCTGACTTTAGGCCCATTGAGCGTGCGTGTGCATGGATACAGTGTTTGTGCAACCACGTGTGCGGTTGTGTGTGTGCTTCTGACCTGAAGGTTGAGCAGGATGGCTCCTATCCTCATGGCCTCGCTGACCTCCACGTTGTAGGTGAAGAGGGGGAAGCGTGGGGGGCTCTGGTTGTTGGGGGGGGAGGACTTCGATGTATACCGTGGTGATGGTGCTCCTGACACCAGACAACAACAATATCACACAGTTGGCATTAGGCAGAATCCTACAGCCTATACGCCGCAGTAGGTTTAATAGTATGTCAGTCCAACACAACTCTAGTTTAATACTATTGTACCACTGTAGACCTCATACAGTGATGCCACACAGCGTCTACTATAACCAAACATTGCCAAGAAAATATCTGTAATGGAAAAAGCTCTTAAGATTCCAAACCACAGCCAAGAAGTTTTATCTTGAATAAGCTATGGGATTGCACACACATACACACAGAGTGTTTGGCAAGGCCAATTGATTTGTATTTGCTCAGTGAAAGTCAGTCATGGTGAACTATCTTTTGTAAAACCCATTTCACTAAACCGTCCCAAAGTTTCTTCTGCCTGCGCCTAAGAATCCCAAAGAAGTATGACGTTGATTTCTGGAAACGAATTAACAATGCATCAAAACAACGAACATGGTAATTATTATTGAATGACCGGTTGAAAATAAAATGGAAAAAAAGACAAAGATATCTTTGTACACTATGATAGAACAAGCAGCCATCTGCTGCCTGTTTCCTAATGGCCTGTCATAATATTGAATTATCATAATTCACCTTGCAGGACCCTCTTTGGAAGACAAACAAGGCTTTTGATTCTGAACTATTAGGTGAATCTGCATGTGCAAGCTCCAAATAAAGTGCCATCTTTGAAAGAAAATTAATGGCGCGAGTAAGGGATTGTGTGAAACAGCTACTGATCATTAATACACGTTTTCTGTCTGAGAGATGAATACAGTAGCTCACAAACATGTAGCAAATCATGAGTTGGAAAAATGACCAGAAAGCGCGCTTGATATGAGAATGTGTGGCTAGGACTGAAAGAGAATCTATCTATATAACAGAGTATAATAAAAGAAGCCCGCTGCCACCATGACGAGAGGGGATAAGAGGATGATGGATATACGGATGTATGGATGGATAAAAGAAACAAGCCCATTGATCATTCTGAATGTTCCATCTCCATGGTGTGGGCTATAATGTGACTGGAGGTGAGTGTGTGTACCTCCTCTGGATCTCTGGAGCGTTGTCGGAGGCCCTCACGGTCAGGGCGTAGGAGCGGCCCACGCTCAAGGCCACGCCGGGCGCCAAGGTGATGCGGCCCGTGCGGTTGTTGATGATGAAGTCCCCCTGGTCACCGGCCAGGATGGTGTACGTCACCAGACCATTCAGACCCTCGTCTGCATCGGCTGCTGTCAGCTAAGAAGGCGGAGAGAGAGAGGGGGGGATAGAGAGAGAGAGAGAGGGAAAGATAGGGAGGGAGGGAGAGAGAGATAGAGGGAGAGAGAGGGAAAGAGCGGGAGAGTAACAGAGAGCGAAAGAGATAAGGGGGATCGATAGAAAATGTGCCAGAGAGAGAGAGAGAGAGAGAGAGAGAGAGAGAGAGAGAGAGAGAGAGGGGAGGTGAGAGTGACATATGTGCATCACTGACATGTCTATTGAGACAGGAAAGCAGAAAACATCTCCAGGCAGGGGGCAACCCTGTTTGGTGGGGGGTCCAACCTGCCTCTGTAATGATAGGGGAATATTCTGGTACACACATTACTTCTGACCCATGTCTAACACAACCAATCGGTGACATTTACCACCCATAATGTTCTGCATTACTGACCTTTGCTTATACAGCAAACAGCCTGTACTCCCCTGCCCCCTACAATGTTCATGCTAATTAAGGGGTCTTAGTGATAGCTTGGACCTGAACTATGAATGAATAATTAACAACACATCTTTTATGAGAAGAAGGTAACCCCAGGGGGTCTGCGTTTCGTCCTTTACAAGTGAAAATCAAAGTGAATTAGTGATAAAACCCCCTCCGTCTGCATCTGATACTGTGAGTCTGATCTTCAGACGGAACGAAAACCTCACATCCGGCGCCAACGCATTATCGGAGGAACTTACTGGGTCATTCTACACTTGAGGCTCATTCATTTGAACCCCCCCGCTGCTCCTAGAAAGGCACACCCCCAGGCAGGCCTCAGCCCCGGGTCTCCTGGAGGCCCAGCCTCTCCCAGTCGTGATGTCTGACCCATGAAACGGCGCCCGCATCAAATAAAGCTGCATCCTGCCAGGCGCAGCTTGGCCTCTCATAAAGGGCTTCTAAAAAGCTGTTGAATGCCCATCTCAGCCTCTCCCTAACCCCTGGTCTCATTTCACCAGACCCAGCGACTGGGTTTTAAGATTCATTTATATTTACATTGATGCATTTAGCAGACGTTTTTATCCAAAGCGACTTCCAAGAGAGAGCTTTACAAAAGTGCATAGGTCACTGATCATAACGACGAGATAGCCCCAAACATTGCGGGTAGCCAAAACATGAAAAACCAAATAAGTCCCAAAGGGAAGAACCATAAGAGCATGTAGTTAGACAAGTTACAAGATTCAACTTTGATATCTTAACGTGCGTGTGTGTGTGGGTGTACAGTAGGTGAGTTTGTGTGTGTGTGTGTGTTGTGTGTGTGTGTGTTCTTTCTATCTAATAAGTCAGTACTGGGCACCCTATGTAAAAAAAATTGCAACACTGTGCAACTTCCTGGAAGGATGGGATAAGATAAAACATACAGAGAGAGAGAGAGCAGGAGAGAGAAAGAGAGAGAGAGAGAGCACAGTGTGGGTTACCTGTATCACAGTTTCTCCTGGCTGCATGTCTGTGAACACCTCCACAGTGTACGACACCTCAGCAAATGTTGGAGTGTTGTCGTTGGCGTCGATGACCAGGATGTTGACAGTCACGGGGCTGCTCTGCTGGACACCGTCTGATGCCATCATCTACCAGCAAAGAATAATCAAACATAAAGGGCAATCCGTGTGGAAGAAGGTTCATATAAGAAAAATTACTTCTGAAGCCTTGATGAAACCAGGTTTCCTATTATCGTAGTTACATGTAACTACATGGTTAAGTAATAGCAATATGCACTTCAAAACACTTCACACATTGTCCAACAGTATCTAGGCAGGACTTAGATGGATAGGTTTAAAGAGAGCAGATGAATATCAGGACTCCTCAGAGACGATGGGCAAATACTCCTGACCTCCCTGTCTTGGCTCCTTAACGTTTGCGTGAGGCAAAGGGCAAGTAAAAAAGAGATGGAAGAGGAAAGAGAGAGAGCGTAAGAAAGCAAAGGAACATCAAGAAAATAGAGTTAAAGAAAAAGAGTAATAAATATAAATAGATTCATTTGTCATTGACAAATGCCTGTGTTTAGACCGAAGGGCAGTGGCAAAGGAGACAGTCGCAGGCATCACAGGGAGAGGGGGAGTGAGGGTACAAAAGAAAGAGGGGGGAGGAGAGAAAGGGGTAGAGGATGCAATCGAGAGAAACAGAGATGTGTAGGGAGGTATAACAGAGAGAGGGACGAGAGAGGGAGGTATGCCAGAGAGACAGCAAGAAGGTCTGAGAGAGAAAGAAAAAGAGTGGGAGAGGATGACAGAGAAACAGCAGAGAAGACGACAAGGCAAGTCTGAGACTGAGAGGATGAATGCCTACAATTTCCCAGAGTACTGTACCAGTGTTCTATATTTCTCCCTGTCTTCCTGTCCAACGATGGACTGAATCAAAATGTGATTGAATACACATGCATAGACAAACACACACGCACACACAATCGAGTGGGTGAGATAAAAATGATAACATGTCTGAATTTTCTTTACAAGGAGAATTACATAAATCAAAGGTACAAACTGGCCATATGAATACCCTTGATTGCTCCACAGAAAAGTTGAAAATGGACCCTTTCAATGAAAACTGAATGCTTTAACCTCTATTAGAAATGTCAACGAAAATATCAGAACATTATTCCAATTGTAGAGACAAAAGACTGAATTAATTGTTCATAATTATGAGCTCTCTTACACTCCCCTCTCAGCAATAACAACATAAAAGCCATCAACGCTTCTAGATAGAGATTATAATAAACAGCTATTGTTAGTGAATACTTTGGAAGAAAGGGGTCTATGTGCTTTTAATTTGCACTAGAGCCCAAATAATAGATGTGGAACCAAATGCAGATGCAAACACTTCAGCTTTAACACGAGAACGCCAAAAGCAGATACACAGATACTAAATAGTCAGCAGGAGTTATGGCCTCTGATTGCAATATTCAAGAGGCTAGCTAATGAGTTACATTCTTACATCTCTTTGTCGCCGACTCTCTCTCAGTCTCACGACTCGACAGCAGAGCAACGCTGCTTCGACAAGAAACTATTCGTGTCGCGAGCCCTATATTAAAGTTTGTGTTACAAGGCTCCTCTTAACCACGTCGGGCAGACACACCCACACAAGCGTGCACACACACACACACACATGCACACGCGCACACACACACCCACACACATTCAAACACTGACAAAATCCTACCTCATCAGTGTGAAAAGCCTCCCACTCATTCTCTTATGCTTTTGCAGGACATGTATCTGTCTACAGTGTTCTTAATATTGACATATTGATGCTCTCTAATAGGGAATGGGGGTGTGGGAGGGAACGACACTTTCTTCATACACACGCGAAAAGCTAGGAACCGGCAGCTACACCACAATCCCCTAAGCACATTTTAGAAAACTGAGTTTGAGATTGTATTTTCAAACGAAAAACATGCTTGTAAAAAATACATATTCACTATGAATGAGTTAAAGAGATAAAGAAGAATTAGAAGACCGATTAGGAGCTGAACACAAAATGGTTCTGAATCTCAACTATGTTTTTTACGTAATATGCATTCTTCTGGTGTGGTGTGGAGGGGCCCAAGAGACAGGGTAGGCTAGCCTGGTTGTAGTCCTTTAGGGTGTAGTCCTCCATAAGTTAAAGTCCTACCCTGAAGGTGTAGGTCATCTGCCTCTCCCTGTCCACCGGCATCAGCAGCTTGAGGTAGCGGGCGATCCCAGCGGTGGTCAGAGAGAAGACGGCCGTGTAGTCGTCCATGGTAATCTTCAACATGGGGTCTTTTGTCTTCAAAAACACACAGACGTTCAGAAGAAAATATGTTACCATGGTGATGTGGCCTGTTGTGATTCTCCATCAAGGCCACAGATGTGAAACTGGGAGAAAACTATTAAGAGGATAGGGCTGGTTAGTCAGTCGGAGAGCAGCTGACAGCAGCCAGACAGGAGCATATTTCAGAACATGGAGCTGAGGAGGCCTAATGAAGAGTGAGACGACTCCCCTGGAGCTAACAAGAGGCAGGAACATCATCCGTTAAGTTCCTACTGATCAAAGAACAAAACACATAGCCTTTCTGCTGTGGGAGAGCCAATCAGCTAGTTGGCTCGTCCACACTGGCAAGACGTCAAACGCTATGACATATAAAATGTTCTATCATTCTCCAATAAATGCCAATAGTTCAGTTCAACTGTCCAAACAAATCAAGTTGCTATGTGTCCCAGGGATGCAGCTGTTGCTTTGTTAGGGTGATTCATGTCTGGCAATGAGGTCTCCTTGTTTGGGTAAACACAAGAACTGCCTTGACTATTGATTCTGTTATCTATGTTAGAGCTCCACTTTGATGTGTTAATCTTCCACAGCACTCAGTAAGAGAGAGAGAGAGAGAGTTAGACAGAGAGAGGGAAAGTGTGAGAAAGATGAGCTAGAAGGATGAAGTGAGAGAAAGAGAGTGAGAGGCAATGAGAAGGCGATATCTCAGTGGAGTTACTGTGCTGTGTGTGTCGTCTGAGGTAATGAATAATACAATCACTTCAGAATCATAAACACAATTCAAAAAGATGCCGTTGACAGAAACACAGACACAAGAGGCGAAAGTTGCGGTCTTGTGGTGTGTTGCCGTCGAGTTAGAATGTGTGTGGTTTCCACCGTGAAAATAGACTTTCAGAACTTAGATAGCCCCATCCAGTCAGCTCGTGTTTGAAAATGGGTGTTTCAGCTGCCATCACCTCCAAGGAGGAGGGGAACACAAAGGAGCACGCACAGCAAACAAACACGGCAGACATTGTTGAGAGGAAAAAAGTGCTCCTTTGGAGGGAAGAATGACACTCTAGTTTAAGGCAATCAAACACAGTACTGGACAAGACCGCATGCTGCTACCGCTAGCTAGCTAACACACCACTTCAAAAAGAAGAGTCGGAGAACGTCAAGCCAACCCATTACGTACAGGTGTTGCACCAGGCGCCAGCTACAAGTGGGAGACAAAACAGTGACACAATGACTGGGAACGTCACGTAGAGGGAAACATCCTACCCATGTCTTTCTTTCAATGTTACAACTCCAAGGATTGTCCTTGTGAAATGGGCTACAAGCATCGTTTGCATGACTGTGTGCGTGTTGATCCCCACACGTGTTTATTTGTGTGCGTGTGCATAGACGTGTGCTTCTGTATACCTCCTCGATGTCGTTGTCTAGGGCGATGATTCCCAGGGGGGTAGTGAGGTTGGCGCTGGCTGAGATGGTGGTGCCTACAGGGGCAGACTCGCTGACGTAGCCCTGGTAGGTAACAAACTGGAAGTACGGGGCCTGGTTGTTCTCATCCAGGATGTTGATGACTAGGTCTGCGTAAGCGGGGAGGGGATGGCCGTTGTCCTGCTCAGCCTGGAGGAGGGTGGTGGGAGAGAGAGAGAGAGAGAGAGAGAGAGAGAGAGAGAGAGAGAGAGAGAGAGAGAGAGAGAGAGAGAGAGAGAGAGGGATCATAAAGTACATGCCCATCAGTCCACATACAAGTTACAAATACTTAATGTCAGATCACCATGGTGATGACTCCAAGGCCCTTGGCTGCCCAGGTACACAAGGGACATCATTCCCCTGAGACTGCCATTTCAATTACATACAGACTGTGCTGCGGAATTTAATTAGATGACCATTTTGGATTAGGCTCCAGTAATTGGCAAAGCACTTCACGCAAATGCCATATTCTGTGAGAAATAGATGGTAATTAAAGTCCAGCTCCGACAAGTCAGCAGTAACAGAAATAATATAATTCTAGTTCTCTTCAATCATACTCTAACTACAGTTTCCGTTGCATTCCAATTACGAAGGCTGTATTTGATCCAGCAGAAGCCAACTCGCGTATCAGTGGGAAACTTGGACGTCGAATCGAAGCATGTCGTTTTGCCATGTGGGTCTGTTCAATTGACCCACTGAGGCGGGTAATATGACACGCATTTACAGAATAAGGCTCGTTATCTAAATGTCAGCGTTTGTGTTGGCTGAAAGCCATCAAGACCTTGCGTGGGCGGAATAGCTAAGGAAGGTGGAAAGGTCTACCAGGACGCCCTCGAGACACAGCCAGATCCTCAGACACACAAGTCCAGCACTTGTCCCGCCGGTTAAGGCCGTGCCCCATAGCACCCCGACCCCCACTTCAAAGTCTGCCTGCTACTCCCGTTTCAACCAGTCTGGTCTAGTCCATATTTATTCCACACGGATAAAACTCTCCTTTTTAAGAACTATTCAGTAAATCACCCTGGGATATCTGGACTGAGCTTTTCCGAGGGTGGCTGTCAGCTCTGTGTGTGAGGGTCAGCGCTGAGTCAGATATCCAGGTGGAGCGCGGAAGGCTGGGTGTTTCTTCCGTCGTTTAAAAATGTTTCCGGCGCAGTTGTCAGGTGAAATGACTACTCTGGCGTCGGGACACATTAACACGCATCGGTATGCATGCTCTCTCAGGCATCGGCGCTCGCTCGGCAGGAGCGCCGTCACGTCACGGCCCCGAGTCTGACAGTCTGGAGGAACTCCCTCCTCTCCACGCCCAGAGCACCGAGCTGCGTCTTCACCCGGGAGCTCCTGCCGACGCTCGCCGACAACATGCACTTCATCACTCTCACCAAAATGAGCTCAACCGCCAACGCGAATCAATCAGTTCCTGTGCCATTCCCGAGAATGCGGTTGGATAATATGGTTCAGTGAAATGAGCGGGCTGGAACTACTGGGTTGTGTGAACATCCGTTGAATTCACTGTTTGTTTTTGTTGTGCTTTGTTTGTACAGCAGGACTGTTACTGTCATTGACCTTCATCATGCTGAGGGACCTAACTTGAAACACACTTCTCCACCAGCAGGGAACCAGACTCTGCCCCCAGGACCCAGGACCCACCCTCTCCCCCTCCCCTCCCCTCCCTGGGCACTGGTGCTCAAGGGGGGGATAATCATTGCAGGTGTTACTCTTCGTCACATTCCCCGACACGTTAGAGGGGAGACATGCAGTATACATGCTCCACATATATAATGTAAGACTAATTCAAACATCAGATGCTCTCAGGGCGGAAGATAACCTTCCTACTCCCCCACCACCACTGAAGCTTCCATTACCGTTTCTTTCTTATATCTCCTCCCAGAGAGACACGAAGAAAAATACCTCTTAGAAATGAAAAGGTAAAGCCACTAGGGAAACTGGTAAAAGATGCTCAGAGAGAGAGAGAGACAGAGAGAGACAGAGAGAGATAGAGAGAGAGATAGAGAGAAAGAGAGGAAGAAAGAGGATGGGAGAGCGAGGGAGGCTACATTGAGTGGGTTCCCTGGTGGGTTAGCTCTTTAGTGATGTCCCTATTTCAGGGAGGCAGTGGTAAATGACCTGTGTTCCACACTTACAACCGGCCAGGCTCCAGGAGATTCTCTGCCACCAAAAGTCAATGTTTATTACTCACTCTTCATTTCTTCAACCTTGATCTCTCTTTCTCTCTGTCTCATTTTCTCTCTCTCTCTGTTTATTTTTTCGTCTCTCTCGTCCTTTTTCTCTCCAATTTCTCAACACAAGCTTTCTCCATCTATCAGTCCTCCCTTTCCTCCGTGGTCCTCATTTCATCCCTGCCACCCATGGAGGTAATACTCCTATCAGAGTCAATGATAACATCACAAAACCCACAGCACATGTGATGGGGGGGAACCTTCCAGAAAAGGATTGAAAGTCAACACAACTGGGCTGAACATCAGATGATCTTCTGTTCTGGATCTTACTAACTGAGATCTCATTGTACTGAACTGGCAGTGGGCAGGGCATGTTATGCACAGAGCCGACCCTATCTGCAGTCAAACCCAGAGCTTCTGTCTGATGCTCCGACTCTAATTCCCCCTCTCCCTGTCTCTACTGATACCTACAGCACCTGCGGATTTCCACTCGTCCTGTGACTCAGCTAGATAAGGCTGCAATCTCACTCCCTGCACCCCTCTCTGCCTCGCTCTACTCCACCCCCTCTCCCTCTCTCAATCTTCACCTCTTCCCACTCCATCGCCACATCCTCGCTCTCTCTTCCTCTCTCCGTCTCTCTCTCTCTCTTTTTATCTCTACCCATCTATCTCACACAAACACACACTCGCAGCTCCACACACAATTCTCCTGGCGACAACGCGGGAAATGCTCTTCACACATCATCACTCTCGCCCCGCCGACCGCCCTCCCACACCTCCCATCATCCACAGCATGCTTCACCACAGAGCTCAGCAGGCTTCCCTGGCAGGTACGGACCCACGGCAGAGGTTCTGACGGGCGGACGCTGGGCAGCGTCACCCAGGTAATCCCCCCGCTCTAATTAGGACCCCTGAGAAAACAAGCTCCAGCCTCTCCCCACACTGCCAAGGTGGCAAGTCACTACGTTTGCCTCCCTCTGAGGGCTTCGGATCGGGCTGACACCTTTAATGACTGTGTTCACTGGGGTTTGCGAGGTAAAGATGTGGGTTTGGTTTACCTTGATTGGTGAGGGTACAAGAGGGGTTTAGTGTTACTTGATGGTGAGGGTATAGGAGGGGGTTGGTGTACCTTAATGTCGAGGGTACAGGAGGGGGTTAGTGTACCTTAATGGTGAGGGTAAAGCTTTGGTACAGGTCTCTGCTCACTGGCTTCAGAACACGCAACTCAGCTGTTGTCCTGTTCAGGGAGAAATAGTCTCGATATGCTGATGGATAACCTGCAATAAACAGTATAACACACACACACACCCACAAACACATGTCAAGGACTGTAGACGACACACTTGTACACAACTCTACAAGTTGAATTTTGTGGAGGGCTGAACCTCAGTGCGTTGAACCTACCAACCAGGATGAAGTAGAGGATGCCCGGCCTGTTTGAGGGCGGCTGGATGTTCCCGTCCATGTCCACCGCTCTGATCGCCGGGGTGACGTTCAGCGGGTTCAGCTTGCTCTGGAAAAACAAAGAGGAGTCCTTGACAACCTGTCCCACACTCTGGGTCACCCTATTCTGTATTTCTCCCTCACGCCTACTAAGATGCATGTGTATGGATCTGTAGCAATACTACACAAGCCTACGTGCTGACACTGTACATTGTTATAATCTACAGTATTTCCGCCACTAGGCTCGTCAGTCTCTGTCTGGTAGACACTGAACACAGAGGGACAATTACCGGAGTAATCATCTAATAGCTTTAGCTGTGTAATTAGCTCAAGCCATCTTAAATATACTTCCGAAAATGCCTAATGGTACCATACATTACAGCTAATCTGTTGTGCTAGAGGCCACAGAACATCGCTTACTCGTGTACAGTAGACTTGCTTCTAATCATCAAGCCTAATTAGCTCGCACTGCACTTCCCTAGCATTGCAACATACAGCTGTGAAGCTGGTGAGCATGTCATCTGGGCATCTTTGTTTCCCCAGTATAGGCTAACTCAGCATGGCTAATGTGGTAAGTGGAGAGTCCTCAAGGATGTGTGCTGCACTTCCTTAGCATAGGGAAGCGCATTGCTAACTGCTCTCTGGCAGAATCCTTTTCCTTAGGGGTATATTTATATCCCTGGGCTCTGGCATAATCCTTCTCTCCCCCGACCCCCTTACCCATCCTCCACGCTTTTACAATGTCTAGAGGTGTGCTAAATCAAATCCCTCCAGCTCTGCACAATGATGATTAGCTATAATACCCTCCTCCAGCAGCTATAATCAAGAGGACTCCAGAGTGCACATAATATCCCCCCAAGGCACAAATAAATACAGATCAACTCCATAATGCACTTCTCTAACCAATTGTAATTAAATCAAATATATTCCTCAATTATGAGCAGACACTTCTCCACGGATGTATAGTAACAGAAAAGGTGTGCTGATGCGGCAGGTGGAATGAACACAAGACAGAACATCAACGACCAACAGAAGCAAAGGGTGGAGAAGGACTGAGGCAGGGACACAGCAGAGATTAACACGCTCCTTTTGTTTTCAGTACATCCCAGAGTGATATGTTCCAGCTGAGCGGGTCATAAGTTACAAAGAACAATCATCTATGAACAGTGTCAGTGGAAAAATATTTGACAGAGCCAGAGAACTGTCACGTGAGTAATGAAAAATGACCTGCTATTGAGTTGACAAGAGTGTGACAGTTTGTACGCCCCCACAAGATGAAGACAAGAGTTAGAGAACAGGCTTTCAACAGAACATTCACCTCAAAACAACTGGACATATTTTCCTAGACGGTATTGAAGAAAGCTGTTTGGTGGGCAAAGTAAGTGGCTCAGGAAGGAGGAATATGAGAAGAGGGTCGTGTTTTGTGTTTGGGTATGGGAAAAGCGGGCAGGCACAGTTACTAGTCTTGCACACTTCACAGTCTGGGAGCCTTTCATCATACATTATACATCAGACACAGAGGAAATTCTCAGTGTGACTGAGAATGCTGCTCCGTAGTTTCATTTTTTTTTCATTCATCCCCTATTTCGCTCTTTCTGTTTTCCTCTCTAGGTTCCGTCTTCCCCGTCCATGTTCCTTTTCTTTCTATCTCACCCTAGTGGTCTCTTGTTGGTGTTCTGTTTTTTCGTAGGTTCCATCTCCCTGGGTTCTGGTATCGATCATGGGGAAGAGCAGTGAAATAATAATCTATCATTTAATCCTCACTTCTTTGCTGGCCCAAAACATGCACCCCGCCCACACACGCATGCGCACATCCTGTCGACACATCTGCATGCGTACACACGGACACACAATGCAAGTATGAAGCTCTGTTTGATGACTACCTTTCCGAGCTCCCAAGGCCCTCATCTGCTTTCTGTCATTTCTCCCATCCTATGACACCCCGGGATGATGCTACACCATTATTCCCCATCCCAACCTACAGGGCTCTTTCTATTTGCCACATCAGGCTCCCCTTCCCTCTCTGCCTCACTCTGAATTCAGACCATGTTTCTTCTGAAGCCGACTCAGACTAAAGCTCTAATTGCTGTTCCGATAGACCAGAAAAGACCTTCACATCAACATGCTGAGACAAAGCAGGCAGGGTTAGTGAGCCTCCAGGCACAGCAAGGTGAGCAGCAGGGAGCCAGCCAATGCCGAGGGCTCAAGGATGATTGAGCCCCCGCTGGGGGTGGATAAGAAACTATAGAAACACTACTGGCGATTATTAAGAAAGTATAAGTAGTGTAATTGTCTTCCAACATCCCCAGTTTTTTTTTAACGAGTTCCGCAATAGGTCTGTGTTCTAGTCATGTGATTCAGGTGGGTCTGCGGGTCATGTGCGGGTGTGGTTGTGTCTCTCTCTGTGTTCCTCACCGGGTCGGTGAACTCAGGGATGGCCGCGCGGTAGGTGAGGGGGTTGCAGTCGCGGGTGTTGTTGACCAGGATGCAGGGCAGGAACATGGGCCCCAGGTCGTCCCCATCCAGGACATCCACCGTCAGCGTGGTGGTGGCCGTCCGTCTGTTCGCGTAATACGTAGCGCGGTCCTGCGGAATGTTAACAGTGTCATCATCTTCCCTTTTGATCAAATCAAATCATACAAATCACAAGGTCATACACAAATGCACCCACACACGCTCAGAGAAAGACATATATTGTCATTCTGGAGTATTTAGTCTCTAAATAGCACGACCATCCATCCTCCCAATATGGTTGTTCTGAGTGGTCGCTGAGCTGAGCACCACTTTACTTTGTTAATTGAACCCTGACTCGGGTCGCGGTTGCCAGTTCTAGTACCAACCACACACTCCACTCACCCTTCTCACCTCCCTGTCTACAGTTAGGGAGAGACGAGAGCTCCCTTTGGCTGCCCACACAGGACTAGATGTCTAACCTTTCCCCTAAGCTCCTCTGAGAGAGTGAAATAATGAATAACCGGCCACTGCAAATGGATACCTATCTGTCCATCACAACCTGGTTAGGCCTCTCTCACCCACTTTCTTTGTATCTTTTAATCACTCACTCACACACTCACTCACTCACTCACAAGACATTTCTACGTCTACAAATCAATGTCTTGATCTATCAAAGTT
This sequence comes from Mallotus villosus, assembly GCA_903064625.1. Classification (NCBI taxonomy): domain Eukaryota; kingdom Metazoa; phylum Chordata; class Actinopteri; order Osmeriformes; family Salangidae; genus Mallotus; species Mallotus villosus. The sequence goes on along the minus strand of CAEFZP010000441.1, from coordinate 284,304 downwards.
TATTCCAAATGAATAATTCTCTCTTGTAGTGTTCCAGTGTTTGATTCGTAATCCACATCGGGATTTTGTGCCTAATGACCATGAGTAATACACAAGACCATCCAAGCACTCACAAAAATGCTTTCATTAAAATTCCAGCTTTTAAACAGGCTTCATTAGTGCTACTTGATTTTCAATATTTTTCCCTCCCATTGCCTGGTGGGAGACTGGGGGTGATTGCCCTTCCCCTTGTAAAAACTCTAATTAAATCAAAGCCGATATGTAAAGCTGTTAGCCTATGAACAGTAATCTAACAAAACCCCATAGACAGCCTGGAGTCATTATGCAAATGAGGCAGTAAATAAAGACCAAAACCTGTGGAGGGGGCAACTTCTCTGCCTCTTTCTCTGCTTTAAGTCTACTCTAGAGGCTACGCTGATGTTTTTGTTGTTTTTCCAAAATTGCGTCTCCACAATTGACTTCAAAAAAACTGTTTATAGGCCATAACAAATGCTAATTAATTATCATGCGTCTTCTGTGATGAGACAACTTCTCTGTCTAACAGTGAACAAAAACAAGAAATACCATTTCCATCCATCCTCCAATCCATGACTCTTGCTTGTAGGAACTACAACGGCAGCATCGAAACAAACAAATGGTCTGCATATCAAAATTACCGTTGTTGTTTGAGAACAATAAAGAATGAGTCTCTGTTGACTATTGACAGAAAAAGCAGGAATATAACCCCCACGTTTTCCCTCAAGCATGCCTATGTGAAACGTCGATTCATGAATTTAGTTAAGGTGAAATTTTAAGTAGCTGAATGGCCATATTCCATCTTACAAATTAACAATTCTATAAAGCACCAGCTGAGCTCCATCAGCATTTGAACCAAACAAGCTTTACAAAGTCAGTGTGCTGGCACATGGAGTTATATCTAAAGGCCAATTTAACATCATACAAAAACAGTGTAATGGTCAAGCTTAACACCTTGACAGACTTACATTTGCTTGAATAATGACCAGGTAGCGTGTTCTCTCTTCATAGTTCAGTCTCTCAGCCAGAGCAATGAAGCCTGAAAGAGTGTTTGCTACATACACTGTATTGTTAGCTACCTGAAGAGAGAGAGAGAGAGAGAGAGAGAGAGAGAGAGAGAGACAGACAGAGACAGAGACAGAGACAGAGACAGAGACAGACAATTGGGAGAAACAGAAGAATGGGTGAACAACTGTAATGGGATGATCCTCATATGATGCTATCTTTATTGAGAGAGAAAGTCAACAGTAGATCTCTGTACCGGGTCATTGGGGTTGTACTGGATGCCATATTCTATCTGTCCATTGGGCCCATCATCGATGTCAGTGGCACCGTTGTTTCCTGAGAAGCCTGTGAAGATGATGGTCCCCACTGGAGTCAGCTAGGAGCCAAGACATCAGAGAAAGAGGGAAGTTGTCAACAGACCTCATACAGCACAGAGACTCCTTAGCGAAACACTCAATTAGCACTCAGACCCTGTCTGTGTGAGACATGGTCTCCCCTTCACACCATCAACATGGTCAGAGGCTCTAATTAGCGTGAACTGGGTGGGAAAGTAGCTTGCACGTTGCTCTGAGGGCTAGTAGCCTAGAAGCCATCGTGAAGCTACTTCCACAGTCACTGCTCTGGTTCCGGCCTCAACCTCCATCCCATAACTATGGTGTGACTTGAATAAAACAGACATCTAAAATGTGTGTGTTGTACAGGAGATTGTGGAGGGATAATACATTTTAGATGCAAGCCAGTATTAATATAATAGTACATGTATATTTATTCTACATCTTATTTATTTACTGTGGATTTAATCAATTTTATATTGTTTGCTGCTCTAAAGGGAATGGATGATTCAACCCTCTGGCCTGAATATTATTGCTTGAATAGCAATGAAGAATCTTAGTTCTTCTTACTTCTCATTCTCTAGGAGCGTTACCTACTATTCCCTAATATGTGGGCTTTAGGATTGTGTAGGAGCAGTGTTTTTGATCTCTGCTTCCTTTGTGGTTGTCTTTGTAGGTTTCCACACAAAGCCCGTAAAAATTCATATTTGGAAAGGGATATAGGCAGTTAGAGAAAGCAGTGCAACATGTTTAGGATTGTCAGCCTTCCGCATTCCAGTTTTGTCTGGAGTGCCAAAAAAGATAGTCTTGTTCAATTGTTCTTCAGCATTTCAAGTTTATCATTTCTGGAAATCCGACTAAAAGCAGCTCAAAGGTTTTTAGATATTCAATATCTGAGAAGCACAGGAGGGGATGGGGCTCTAACATGCATCCATCCAGAAGGGAAAGTCGATCTCCCAGCAAAAGAATCTCCCACTTTCCTCAGCCCAGCTTATGGTCTGCTGGTTTGACTCTATGGTTAGTTTTGGATGGTTTGGTGCACCCTCTTGTTCAGGGTTCTTGGAGGAGAAGACTGAGTTTGAGGTGGTCTAAGCTTGACCTACAACGTTAGCACAGTTTAACCATTTGTGAAATGCTCTTCTCCAAATCTCAATGGAAGCATTGCAAGGGAAGTCCTTACAGTCAAGTTCACTAAGGGTGTAACGCAAATCTTTACTGCCATTCTCTACGGTATGAACAACATACATATGTAGAGCATGGGTCTATTTACTATTCATATTTGAAAATGTTCAACATTTCCGTAGTTTTCTAGAATAGCCATGCTCTGCAAATGGCCTCAACTCAGGAATAGGAAAATCAGTGACTGATGCTAATGCACATCAACAATGCTAATATGTTAATGTGATGTGCTGTTTGTAAACACGCCAACAACATCCAAAAATATATACCTAGCAAAATGTGTCGGTGTCAAAAGGACAATGATGCAGCTGAGATACTGTAGAAATGAATGCTGAGTCAACAACTGATGTTACAGAATGGAATGTCGTAATGAATGTTGATCTGCTCCATTTTTGATGTAACAGGTTTGAGCATTCCATACACAGCCATGGCACACACAGACTATTGCTATTCCAGAAACGCCCTGCAAGGGACAAGGGAGTCTACGGGCTCACAGTCATCACCTTTCTTTTTTATAATACACAAACACTCTGACATGTGGAACACACACACACACGCACACACACGCACACACACACACACTACAAACATAAATAAATTGAGTGTTTGAACAAATGCACATACCCTGAGCTGATTATATTTGTCAAAGGCATCATGGGTAAGCTCTTGGGGGCACTCACAGAGCATGGTGACATCTATATCACGCAGAGACACAAACCCCATGATACACTGACTGCTGACACGCAAGCTTGCGTGCATCCACGCATTACCCAGCACATTCCGTGTGCTGAAGGTAGAGTAGTTATCTTGGAGAGCGAGAGATCTGCTTTTGTTGTCTTGTTTTAGGACGGCTGCAGCCTAACGTGCGGAAAATAGCTATCACAGTGTTTCCCATCGTCCATGAGCAGAAATTTTACAGGCAAAATAAGATAGGGGGAATAAAAATATACTCAGATGGAAATGAAGGAATACACCTGAGGCTCGGTCTTATCTCCTGCTTCAGTACGTGGATTCTGTTCCTGTGTGATCTGAATAATAGTAACATGAGTATGCTACCGTTTAGACCTTCTAGAAATCATCTTCTATGTGTGAGTGTTAAAAGGTAAATTCACACGTTACAGTGTGAAATCCATTTACTTAAAATTGCACATTGTATTCCAAGCTTACACTGACACACAACAACATGATGAATAAGGATAACTAGATGTATGAACGTGATGTAACAGCTTTTCTCTATAACAAAAAAATCAGTTGACTAGGCATGTACTGTAGCATGTCATCAGCGAATGAGGGATATCTCCATATAGGGTCACAAAAACTGTCAAACCTAATTGGATGATCCTGGGAGAGGGTCACAGCCCAACCAATGGTTACTTAGCTATGGACAGGCATTGAGAGCATTTAGGATCATTCGTTTCTCTCTCTGTCTCTCTACCTCTACCTCTCTCTCACCTCGTTGATGGCTACATAGTAGCGTGGCTGCTGAAAGCTAGGCGTGTTGTCGTTCCGATCCCTCACCACAATGCGGACCTCGTGCAAAATCACAGTGCCAACAAGTTCATTTGTACACTGTATCTGAACCACGATGGTAGTGATGTAGCTGGGGGGCTGAAAGAGAGAGAGAACAGAAGGAGAGAGATGGTCAATCAAACAATAGTTTGAAAATAAATTACATAAATCTATGATGAAACTATGATGGTCAAAGCTCTTATAGCTTGATTTTATCTTTCTTTTTGTGCCCCACAAAACAGCAAACAGGTGCATGCCAGTCACCTGGGCACAGAATCCTCCTTACCTTTCCATTGCTACGCACCAATATTCTGGCAATCTAGACATGCCATCTGTACACACCCAGACAGGCCGCTGAGAAGACATAGATAGGCTCCTAGCCAGGGCAATGCTTTCAAACAAATCCAACAGGACAGACACATTGGGGGGAAAAAAGGAAAAACAGCACCACACCTTGATGATCGAGAAAATTAATCTTGCCATTCAGAGCAAAGAGCTGGAGTGAGAATGCCCAGCCAATAAAGTCTCTTTGAAATCTCCCAGACACATCTGCTAAGAAACCTCTTGGCAAACAAAGGGCTATAAGGTAATTGCAGAGAAGTCGATCCAGGAGTAGGAGAACGAATTGGAGATGTCAGTAGCCTCAGCATTTCCTGGAAATGTTTGATACCAGTACCAGTGTTTACAGTGGCCAATTTTAGCTGTCAAAAGTCCATTTGATTCCCACACGCAGTAGAAATGTTACCAGTCAAATTTGAAAAGGATTGCTTATTTGACATTTCTAGCAGGATTACTGGGATTATTCTATAATCTGTCCAAATATCATGACTCAGTTACAGCAGATACATTCAGAATCACTCAACACAATACAAAGACCCCAGTATATACCCCAGTGCATAATCTACAGTACATAAATACAACATAGTTAAATCTGAAAATATCTGCCCGCAAAATGCGTGTCCTCCAAGTGTCATACTCACATCCCTGTCCAGAACTCGTCCAGTGCTGTTCAAAAATAGTCTCTGCCTCGCTGAGTCCAGAATGACCCAGTGGTCGTAGTTCTCCAGTAGCATCAGGGAGATGGTTCTGTCTGGATCTTGGGCTCTTCCATTGATCTGCATATTCTCGACCAGAACCGTGCCTGCAGAGAGGAACCAGCAGAATAAAGTACATCTGTCTATGATCCAGAATACCCCTCACCATCAGGCCAGGCCTCTTCTAAATGCTGGTTCAGTGTGTTCCACCAACGTAGACGGCAGCATACCCAACGCTATCTGTACGCAAACCCTGGCCTTCCTAATGATGGTCCTCACGGGCCACTTTATCTGCACCGTTTCCTTCCTGGCTTTTAATCAGTTGAAGATTAAAAGCTGAGGTGTGCGATGGTCTCCTATGAGCAGACTATTTCTGACTGTGGAAACACAGTAAAATATCTGGCCTCGTGCTTGGTAGGAGACAGTCAATGCTGTCCAGGATAACTGATATTATTGATTAGGAGGCATCTGTAGCAGAATTGGTGAGGAACAATGGTCTTGGTCTACTGGTTAACACTTGGACTCGAAGTCTGGGGTCAACCCCTTTCGGTGCATACATCTTTAATTAGGGGAACCACAAGACTAAATATATCTTTGTATAAAGCTAGTACCACCCTTGAGGGAGAATAAAAGGTTATTTGTCCTATGTGGTCACGTGCGAACAAGTTTAGAGACATTGTGCAGGGATTAAAATATTTTTTTAAACAGTTCACGACCCGCAGCACTAATCTCCCACATATACCATAAGTAAGTAGAGGATTGAGCTCTAAAAGCTAAGAGGAAGGTGGCGTCTTAATGATTACTTTAATTATACCCTATAACACCCAGTATTTTATGCTTTCATTAAAAGGCTTTACCCCTACTGCAGAATCATACAGACTCGTAAGTAGTAGCGTCTATGGAAGAGCGATGATAAGTGAAGCTGCTTCCAATGTTTCATGTTCTGTTTTGTTCCAATGTTTATTTTGTTTTTTGGGCCACTTGTTTCCAGCAACATGTTTTTTATCCATCTGTGTTGCAATCAAAAGGACATAATCATCTCAGCCTGACATCAACACGAGGCCATTACAATAATGGATCTCTCAGAATCTCGTTGAAAGTTGAAGATGGTTTCTGTTGCAGGTCCGTTAATCGAAAACATTGTCTTGTCAAAAATAGTTCTGCTTCAAAGGCTTCATCAGGGAGCTACATCTTCTCAGAACACATACTAGAGGTCATAAATTACATGGCTGATAAGATTAGATGTGGGGGAGGAGAGGCCTCCTTGCGTTCTATAGGTAATTATTACACCACGCTTCTCCTCTGCGACAACCCTTTCATTCTGCTCCACTCTCGATGAGATGCATGCCAGCGCAGTCTCAAGAGATGTGACTGTGAAGAGTCAAAACTTCTATTCATCCACTAATCCAGCATACCAAGTTGGCAAGTCTTCCCTACTAGGCTCCTCTGCCAATTGGATACTGAATCTCTTCTCTCCTCCTCCTCCTCTCCTGGAAATACTTCTGTTCTAGGAGTCGGTGTTGGAACCAAAGTCAAGGCAGGGCCATGTTCCAGAGGCCAGCTTAGCACCTGTCAGACATGCCGAGTAGCCTTCTCACACAGTTCAGGGGGGCTTCTGGGGGTGGAGGGAGGACCTGACTTTCTCTCAGACACCACTTGCATCCCCAATGCCTCACCACATCAAACAGATCCCTCTCTCATAGTGGCACAGACACAGACTGTAGATGGACCTATAGATGGATCTTTGAATACAATTTAAGTACACTTGTCTTATGAATAGAGCCCCAGTTGACTATTCATTACAGAGAGACAGAAGAGTGCATGGCATCAGGTCATTCGGAGGAAATGCCTTTCATGTCTTCTGAGCTTTGATGACTGAAGTCCATGCCTAGACTCAAAACATATTCATTAAGATGTGCCCAATACAAGTAATCACAATTATTATAACAACCAAGTAAAACAGCTATTTCTAGATAATAGAACATATTGTTATGTCGTCTGTAGTTAAAGAGCAAGCAGAATCATTTGTTTTAGCTATGAATGGTTGCCATTCCCTCGGAATCAAGCTCAATCACAAGGCTGATGATGGCACAGACACTGGCTTGCATGTGGATTCATCAAGGGACCGATATGAGGTGTCAATGTGTGTGTTTTTGGCCCGCAGTGCTAAATATCTGGAGTTTCTCACCCACCCCCTTTTAGACACCTATCAACCAGGTGTAAGTAATGTGAGATTGAGCAAGCCTGCGCATGCAAAATACTCACTGACGCTGTAGTGTCAATATGATCCTAAACCAGGCATGACATGTGATTTGTTAATGAGGTACAATACAACACAGGACAGCATGTAGTGTGTGACATCAACAAACATAAGAGTCTGTCTCCAATATAAACAAAAAGACACACCATCACACACACATTTACATGCATGCACATACACGCACACACACACCACACACACACCAGCTGTCAGGAGACTCACCACAGTGCATCCTCTCTGCCAGCTAGAAAAATGTGATAAGTTACAGCCGCCTTCAACTGAGTGGGAATGTTAACACCGACGCCATCTTAGTGCTCCAAGTGCTTAATAACCTCTAATTACATCTGGTGTCATTTGATCCGCACAAACATCTGTCTGTTTATGCCTTACTGCCAGAGTAAACTGGAGCCACACTGCCTGATGGAAAGAGAGGAACAGCTGTTCCATACAGTAGGTTCTATTTAGAGAAAGAGAGGATGAAATGGGGCTAGTCTCCCCCCCACAGGAGAAAGCAGGCATAGTGCTAAACGCACACAGTTAGTCAGCCCTCCTCTTTACGAAAATAAGCAAAGTTGTCCCAAGGCATTGTCTTGGATTACTTCTTCTTTCTTTCATCTGGGTCACAAGAACATCATTGGGATAGGCCTTCAATCTCCAGCTTGCTTCGATACCATAGTCAGCACTCAGCAAAGCAACAAAGTATTAGGACCTGCTAATACTTATACTAACCCTCCAGATTTACATTTTCGAGGGTCCAGATAGAGACCCCTATATCACATCCTCAGCACGCCAAATTACAAGCTCTGTAAAGCAGATCTTATTTTTAACTCACAGTAAACAAGTTCAAAACCGATTGTATCATGGATAGATGAACACATAGATGATGTGTTTAGTCTCTGACTAAACACTGGTTCTCTGTAATCACGTTGTGCTGACGACCCCGTTGATTAAATCTCCAGAGCTGCTGAAAGTGTGTGGATTTGTTGTTGAGTCCAACAATCCAGTCACGCTCTCCGTGAGACAGACAGACTTAAGACAAGCCGTCCACTACCCAAGCCAGACTGCTTCAGACAAACATAATCTTAAAGACAATGGCCTTGTGAACATAATCTCTCTCTCTCGCTCTCTTTCCCTCTCACTCCTTTCTCAGTCTCTCATCCCATCTCTTCACATATCATTCTCTTTCTCAGAGGGTGGCCGGGTGGATTCCATCAACACTTCCCAGACCTAAGCCACTGCAGCAAAGATCAAGGCATCTGAAGCAGGCCTCCGGTAGCACACCCTGAGCCTCAGCTTGGCAATGATGAGTGTCTTAACAATGCCCCAGCAGCATACGCTACCTTGCTCCTGCACTCTCGCTGCTTGTTACCACTGTCTAAACCAAGGGCACACGTGAGCTCCGCCTCGCACGCCTTCCACATGAGCAGACTCTGGCTTCCTGAGGTGCCTCTGTACCCAGCCAGAGGGCAACACCGGGACTGTAGGGTCACGGTTTTGGGTCTTCGAGCCCAAATGAGAGAATTTTGGCGAACATGGGTAGTTTGACAATAGAGGTAAAAGCATCCTCTCAACTTGTGATGATACACACGTGGGAGGAGATGGAGATTGAATCTGCTCACACTGTTTATGTATTTGTGTGGGTGTGCAGAAGGTTATTTTAAATATGACTTTGTCTGCTCACATCAATCACTTTGCACTATGATATAATCTTCTTTCATGATATAATTGAGAGAGCGGACTGCAGTGAAGTCGCACCATTAGGCTTTATACATTGTTCTGAAAAACAAAATGTCCAGGGTCAATGAGTACCAAGAGGAAAATGAAATTGACCAATCCCTTTAATGTAGAGTATGAGCATTACAGCCATGGGTAATCTCTGCAATGTGTTGGAAATTAATTGGTGGTGAAGAAGCCATTTCATTATCAACTGAGAATGCAAATCATGATCTAATGGACCAACACAACCGAAACCTAATCTGTTAAATGCGGCCCACCCCGTCCACGGCATGTGAACTCGTAGAGCACATAAAACAAATATTCACAGACAGAGCAGTAGACACTTCCCAGAAAACTACCAAACACTGACATGTTATTCTAGAAGAACCCCCAAGGTTTACTACTAGAGTAGTTTATACAAAATGACAAATAGTCTCGAAAGTTGGACAACCGTAAACAAACCTGACAATCTCCCTCCCTCACGGGCAGACAACTGAATAATGCAGAGTGGGTTTAAAATGCCAGCATCAACTCGGAACGTTGAGAAAGTGCCCTTTTTTCAAGTGTTAAAATAGTGGGAATAGAAACAGTAAGTAAGCATATTTAGGTGGATAGTTCACTAACAGATAAAGGCGTGAATTTCTCAATTTCCTTTACAGTATATTGTGGCGATAGAAGGTTTTCATCTGATGTGAGGTGGATGAAAATGAAGATACAGTGCAGTGCTGAACTTCGAAGGCCATGTCTCTCCAGCTCTTTAATGAGGGTAAACACAGAGGCACAGTCATTTACCACAGCAACACAACTAATTAGTCTGACCATTTATCTCAACACAATACTTTAATTGCAGTCTTTATTTACACATCAAAAGCACAAAATGTGTGAACAACAACAGTAAGACTAATAATTCTCTAATTAGTTGGAGACAAAGTGAAATGTGTAAACTGCGTGGTTCTGGTTTTGTTTGTGGTTTGTATTCCAGCGACAAAGGATCTAGTGATAGCTCAGAATACATTTCGCTGATTGGTTATTTAAAAAACAAACGCGAAATTGTACCTTGAAATAAAAATGAATCAGTGGCTCTTCATACACCACAGCTACACAGATGCAAACATACTCCCAAAAAGCACTTGACCAACAGGTGCATTGTGGCTGAATCACTCGGACTGTCCAATACCGCTCTCTACCTCACTCCTCTCATCCCCTTCCTCACTCTCTAGTTATCTTTATCCATCTCTAATCCAGGGGAGTGGCAGGTGTTGGATACTAATCCTGGCTTCCCAGCCACACTCTCTAATTACATATTGCTAGCCTTGCAATCATTTCAGCTATCCACATACACCTGACGCACCCCACCCCATCCCCACCCCCACCCCCACCCCCATCGGCAGAACAGAGAGGAGAGGACACAAGAAACAAGAGGACAGGAGAAAAGGACAAGAAAGGAGAAGAGGGAGAGGAGCAGTATGGGTGTGTACTGGAGAGACCTTGACAATGGATGAATGGCATTTAACATCAACACCTTCTCTTTTGGCTGTTTGCTTCCACTTCAGCTTTGTCAGTTTCCTGAGGTGTGCTCGTCTCTGGCGTGGCTTTCTAAAGTCTGACATGAGGGCCTTAAAAGAGAGACTGCAATACCAACAGATAACAGCTTACAGAACAGACTTAGCTCTGCTAAGCTATCATTCATCCCAGTAAGGCCAGGTGGCTGTGTCCTAGGCCCTGGTGTAGTGTGTTGAACCCTTGTATTGAATTGATTGTAGCTAGTTCGAATGAAGGTTGACTATAAAACACTGTTGTTGACCATGCAGTCAGGTACTCGTTTAACCTGGCACTGAGATGGAGATTGAAAACAACTTCTGTCGGTTTTTAAACGGCACCTTTTGAATAAAAACCCCTCAGCTACGAGGCTTCCTCATTTTTACTTTCAATTTCCAGGAAGGTGTCGCTCAATATGCATGAGGAAGAAGGATCTTCACACGCCCCGGGCCTCGAACGATACAAATCAGGAATTTGCAAGTGACAAGATAAGAAGTAGGAAACTGCCTTAGACTTTACGGATGGGCTTATTTGCTTCTGCTGTTGTTGGAGTGGTTCAGTCAATAAGCTGTCTTGCCTTTCCAGTTCTACCCGCCTCTGCCCACCACACCTGTCTGGCTCTCCATGTACCTTCCATACAATCCTTTCTACCAATATGAAAATATGTTTTCGACATCATTGATAAATGCAATGTTGACAGAGCAAATAAATAGCTCTGCTGTGCAAAACAAATACGCGTACAGTATGTCAGGTGGATCTTCATTGGCGCTATACGATCCGTCAGAGAGGCTGCTGAGGCACCAGAGGCTAGTCCCCCTCTTACCATCCTCCACGCGCCCCCCTCCTCCTCTGCACCCCCCCTCCTCCTCCAGAGCAGCTGCTACTCTCAGCGAGCAGAACCCCCACGGACACACGGCCAGACAACTGAGATGGAGAAAGGTCAAAGAACTCCGATACCGCCTGGAGACAAAAACGACAACCCCGGAGCCATCGAACCATCAACGGATTTGTTCAATCTGCTTTGACGGGTTTCAGCCCCATGTCATATCCATATCTCGATACACCTCAGTCATAAGATACTGTAAACATCCTGATGCCAATCTATTCCGCATCCACCTCTATGATTTATTATTTATCTATCTTAGAAATGTGGACAGGCGGTTCAGTCAGTGTGATTGTCGACACCGTTTTTCCAGAGTTAAATACATGACAGTGTCCTATTCAATACCTCTGTCCCAGGTGTTCTGCTGTCTTGCCTGGTTATTTTTAATAGTACTGTACCAAGGTGTAAAATGTTGATGGAAGTATTTGGAATTGACTGGAATTCATGGATCATTTTGTGATTATCTGCAGATACTGTAATAAATCCATGTAATAACATTTAACATAACATAGTACAGCATATCAAGCTACAACATATTTCTGTATGACAACTAAAAATACTGTAGCTAAGTAGCACAACCATTAGCTAGCTACTTAAGTATGTTATTGACTAAACAATGTAATAAAACATCTGGAATGCTCCATTTCCGGGTAAATTAAGCAAAGCAAAATGCTAGAATAGAGATATGTCTGGATAACCAGGTGAACTATAGAACCATTAATAATTTAACAAAAGCACTCCCTTTGTGAACTATAGAACTTCTGGGGAACATTTGTCACTGGTGCAGCACCTTTGCTTTTCATCTCCACCGGGCCTAAAGTATTTCCCCCTCAGAGACAAGGAGGGCATGCAGTGAACCTCTCTCTGCGCCCAAGAACAAACACAGAAAGATTGGTGAACACCCTGTTCGCTCCCTTCCTCCCAGCCTGAAGCAAACTAATGGAAAGGGAAAGAAAGCAGAAAGAGATGGAATCATATTATGTTTCATTTGTGTGGCGTCTCCGTGACAGGAAGAAGGAACGGAGCACATTTAGAAGGATAATTGCTTTGGTCAATAATGACTGGTTGCCGTTTCTACATTCCATTATAGGAGGACGGGGTAGGGCGTTTTCATCTCCCAGAGATAAATATAGGGACACGGGGCCAGGAGAGACCCATATCCCAGGTAAATGAGTGTTCTCTAAGGAAGATTAGCACAAATCCCTCAGGCAGGCAGCGTCCAAGTTTTCAGATGCAAACCTGGCTGCCTGTGTCTCATGCATTTTTGCCGGCAATCGATCAAGTCACGGTCCTCGACGACTACACACACCGCCATACGTACACGCAAATTCACACGCGAGTGCCCGTTGGCACGGGAGCACACGTGACCACACACTCCGTTCAGTGTGCATCCGCCCGACGAAGAGTGTGGACGTACGGTGGCACTTGATGCAAACGAGAGAGATCTGTCTTGATCTTGAGAGCTGCTCATTAGGTATGTTAACCTGCAGTGCTAACATCTGCAGGGGAGCTCTGGAGGAGACACACGGCTGAAGACGCCCTCATCTACCTCTTTTCTCGAGCACAGTCTCCTGACAAGCTAGCAGTCACGAGCATCTCTCTCACAGATTCAAACACGCGCACAAACACAGACACACAAACCATGGACGTGCAAACACTTCACACACTTTCTCTCGGGCGTGTCAGTAGGTACGGTTCTTCTGTCCATGCTCCGCCCAGACGACCACCAGAGGCCCGGCGTGGCACACACACACAGCAATGATGTGGTCTGTGTAGCACAGACTTCTGGGTAACGAAGCTGCCACTTAAGCTTTCCCCTCAGAAGGAAATCACATATTCATGCAGTGTGACTATTACAAACACCATCTGTACAGCTCCATACACAGCTCCCCAGCAGCATCACACACCCTGGGATGTCACACACGCTTGAGCACACACACCCACACACACACACACACACATACATATACACACACCCTTCAGAATTCAGCATGGATTTCAACAGGTGGTCTTACGCGTCTTTCACTTTGGTGCATCGCGTTGTGTACAGCTAGTGAACAGCAGTCTGCGCGGAGCGGGTGAGAGGAAGTCCAGTACGTACCGTTGGGGCTTTCCTCATCGATGGTCACTATGGTGGCAGGGGGGCCATTCCTGGACAGCTTGCACTCTGTGTGGTGGGGAGAGAGAAAGAAAGGAAGAAAGAAAGAGAAAAAGAGAGAGAGTGAGAGAGAGTGAGAGAGAGAGAGCACAAAAGGCTTCTTAGAACTAGCAAATGGCTTCCTGCTACAACAATTTTAAATAGCTTGTGTATGAGTTCATAGCAGCTTATATCAAATAATGTATAGAGATGTATATGGATATACGTATGTAAATGCAAGTTTAAGTTGACTAGATACATCTAATAGCTTGGACTCTAAATAGAAATTCTAAATTCATGACTTAAAATGGGAATATTTCTTCCTACCCCCTGTCCCTTCTCCAGGGCTTTATCCACTGTTTGTTTTGTTCAGATGTTGACATGAGCTGCCATGATGGGTGTTATGTTGTTACGTATTGGTGACATGGAGGCCCCATGACTATGGGTGGCAGGCGACTGGGTGACTGAGCGTGGCCATCTTGTGCCACCTGACAGCCATATGGGATGACATTAGCGAGGTGGACACCGAGACAAACACCACAGATGGAGGGCAGCTACCACAAGACACTGAGACGAAGGCAATGACAGCCTAGACCTCTGACTGGCAGAGGGTTGAAAGGTTCTGTGAGGCATTATGCTCCATCAGTGTGTGAGGATCAGGTGATTGTGTATGTGTGTGTGTGTGTGGTGTGTGTCAAAGGGATACGCACGGTCGAGACAGAGACACAGACAGACAGAAGGAAGAAACCGCAGTACAGAATTGAATAGACAAGAGAAGATATAGAGAGAAAGAAAAGAGAAGAGAAGAAAAGGAGGAGAGAGAGGAAAAGGTAACTGTTTATCCTCTTACCCTCGTACTTCCAGTCTGGGGTGGGGGGTCAGAGTTAGTGGTGCCGGCGGAAAGCAGAACAGAAAGGATGGAAAGAAAGTAATAGCGTGAAATTGTTGTTCTGGAGAGAGGTTTGATGTTAGAAAATGGAGGAAAACATCTCTGAGGACTAAGGGCAAGGGGAGAGGAGGAAGATAGGGAGGAGAGAAAGGAGAGGGAGAGGGGTATTCCACAGGGAAGGCACAGAGAGAGCACTGTGAACAGTTAGCACTTCAGCCGACATGACAGTCGAAACTCTCTCCTCTGCAGGCAGCTGTGGAGTGACATTATTTAGCAAGGATGAACACTATCTTCCTGAATTACAGTTCATAATCCCATAGTGAAGACAGCTGAGTGTCTCCTATTCTCACATGTTCCTTTCAGTATGAACACATGCCCGGAATGGAAAAGTATGGACTCCCCATCAGGAACAAGGAGAGCTTTTTTTAAATGGGCAGAGCTGTGTGGAGGAGTGCATGAATTGGAAAAGAAACAGAACAGTGGGCACTGATGTGACACAAACAAACAAACACACAGACATTAAACAGTAAGTCCATTAGCCTCAAGTGTCCCTATCAAGGCCACGTCTACAAACCTGCGCAGCCTGTTGCCCAGCTGAGGTGTCCTTTCGACCTGCATGTCCTCAGGCAGGGACAGAGTTGTGGGACACTGACACTCTGTCACCAGGCACCCTGTCACCAGGCCCCCTGTCACCAGGCACCAGGCACAAGGCACCACCCAGCCCCTCCCTCTCAGGTTCCCCACTGACCGTATGCTGCCTGGCTCCACTTATGTAACCAAACACTTGTCTCTAGGTGTGAACGAGAGGCTACTGTTTCTTTCAAATATGCATGGTCCCCAGCCTCTCCAGTAATGCAGGTTTATGAAGTGCACATTAATCAGTAATACAACCTAAGGGTGTCATAATTAGGCGGTGATATTAATTAGAGCTTCTTCCACAGCACAGGTACGGATCATAATTAGACAAGAAGTAGGAATGGAAACCCAAGGCAACAATATGGAAAGTCTCTCTCATGTAATTAATTATTCCCATTTCTGCTTGTATCAGGACACAGGGGAAAATATGTATACCTTATCCGTATGGCTTCCTTTTATTTGTGTTTTGATTCATGTGGTTGAACCAAATGTGCAATGACAACGTGTGTGTTTCAAGTCATTTCGAGCCTTTGTTTGCAGTGTAGGTGGTTTCCAGCTCATAGGAACTGCAACATACTCAATGTCACAGTGTTCTGCTGCAATTATAGAAGCATCTATCTGCCTGCGATGCAGAGAAAGCAAGGTGTTCTTTGATACTGACAACAGGAGGATATATCAAGTGGGTCAGACCCAACAACCTGTGGCATAAACAAAGCAGAACATAAACCTGAGAATGCAGATCAGCTGTGAGGAGATACACATAGTATCAGAGAGAGAGATAGTGTGCGAGGGTGTAGGCATGGGGTTTGTAATCCTAACCATCGTTTTTGTGAAATCCCAAAAGGATCACAGGAAGTGTGAGTGCAGTGTTTGTCTGTCTGTGTGTGTGTGTGTGTGTGTGTATGTGTGTAGAAATGTCAAAGGGCTTCTTGTAGAGTAGAGAAGGCAGTCATGCGGGTAGGAAGAACAATGCATGGTGTTGCACTGCTAATGGTCTCCTATTGAGATCACAGCTCACACTGTAGAGGAGGAACAGCAACAACAAAAAACTCCACACGCACGCACCCACGCACACACAAATACAGACACTCGCACAAGCAGACAACCCCATCAGCTCAAAGCGGGCGGCGTGCAGAGACACAAGTCATGTTGACTACAAATCCAAAGAGAAGCACCTCGTCATGTTTCAGCAGCGTGTTGATGTTTATCTGTTTGTTTCTGACATTTCCCATAGAGGCACTGTCCCTCTGGGAGGGCCTTATACGGTTATGAGAGAGAATTTTTGAGATGGTTCTCTACTGCTGCCCCCATTGCTCCCCTCAAGCACTGAGCTCATAGGAGTAACACTGCTTAGTCATGCTAAAATGCCCAAACACCACACTCCCCAGGTTGGTAAGGCAGT
Organism: Mallotus villosus; assembly: GCA_903064625.1. Lineage (NCBI taxonomy): Eukaryota > Metazoa > Chordata > Actinopteri > Osmeriformes > Salangidae > Mallotus > Mallotus villosus. Next base: position 267,768 of record CAEFZP010000441.1, on the reverse strand, counting down.
ATTAAACCTACTATTAATACACACAAACACACACACACACCAAAGCAAAGCAGCTTACAGACTTATTCACTTATCTAGTAGACCAGGGCCAAACCTAAAACGATAAAGGTTGGACTTAGGAGGCATGTAGTGGGTTAACTTGGTTTTAGAGGCAGAGTTGTAGGAGACCATAGAGATGACATTGCAATTTGTGGCAGTGTACATTGTAAGGACATATGACAACCAAGTCTGCTGTAATAGTGTAACTGTGCACACACAGTACAAAGGGATACAGGCTGTCCTGGGAAAGATAGAAGAAAGAGAGGAAGGGGGGGGAGTATGTTGGAGCATGCACACAGACAAATCTGTACACACACACACACACACACACAGGCAAGGAGGCACATGGAAAAGCAGTCACACACACACAATGCACATACAGTATAACAAATGATGTTCACGCACACACCACACACACAAGGACTAACACTCAAAAACTGAATTTTTGGAGCAATTGTATAGAGTGATTACCAGACTGAATCAATACATAATAGCACTGCAGAAGCAGGTATGCTGGGGAGAAGCCATGCTGTGTGTGAGCATTCCTCTGAACAGAGGGCCGCATGGCACTGCGTGGAAACGCTTTGTTCTACAAGGCCTCACAATGCCAAACCAAAATATTATGCTACAATTACACTTGAAAACAGTAACTCCCCCTCCTCTCGCCTACATGGGTGCTTTAGAAGTGGGTCCCTATAGGCAGGCTTATGAACAGTAAATACATCCATTTCATCTTTTAATTGACCAACCATGCCTACTCCCTAGTGGATCAGCAGTCCTCTACTGGTGTACTGTGCTGGCCAACGTTCTGGAGGCATTAGCTAATGGTTACTTAGCAAGACAACAAAGATTGTAAGAAGGCAAAACCCGTGGATTTCCACTCTCAGGCAGCGCCGCTGTACGAAAGGTCCCTCGTTAGTGAGTTCTTGAAGGTCTGGACTAAAAGAGCACCATGCAGTACTGCCCTAATTCCCTTAACAAGCAACCAATGCGTCTCTTACGCATCAGACGGCAAAGGGTCAGGCTCCTGGTGGCGAGGGCTCGGCAGAAGGAGGCTTTGACTGAATGGAGAGCTAGCCTCCACTCCACACTGTCGCGTTGCATCAGCCTGCTTCATTACCATGGCTGATTGAGCGCAAGGCGTTCGCTCCTCAACATGAAACACGAAGGCTGCTTTTTGTGTTCCTCTGAGGGGAGCCTTGCTCGTCTGATGGTGCTATCTCCTTGTTCCCAGCGGTGGATGCGAAAGGAAGGGAAGATGGGAAAAGAATCAGGCTAACAAAAGCCACACTCCATCGGTAATTGGTAATCAAGGCACTCCTCTGCTTCAGCAGGCTAATCCTAACACAATCTAAATATTCTCATTTGAACCTCTGGGTAATTTGCTTTCATTACAGACGATCATCCAACAGTCCTAATCACCAATTCAAACTCCTCGAGCTACGAAACTTCAATTGGAAATGTTTATTGGTTTCTCTAAAACCCCCAAAATGTAAGATGGATGTCAAGAGAAGATTTATTTTTAACAAGATATGGCTTTATGTTGCATAAGGACCTTTTGTTGCACACTGTGGTCGGCCATCTTTCACCTAAATTGGCCTGGGAAATGGCCAGGCACCCGGCACGAACACTCTGAGGAAACCCTTCAACAGGACCACAGCCCAACCCACCCCCGTTGTGGATTGCCCCAGACAGACAGGGCCTTAGCCAGACACCCTGAAAGAGCAATGGAGAGTAAAGTAAACCTCTCCTCTCGCTCAAGATAAATGTCTCTGTCTCAGCTCAAGCACAAGGTCCTTCCACTCATAAAGACTTTAATAGCTCCATATGCAGCCATAAATACCCCTGCCCTTTATATAAATATCAAACCTGGGTGACAGAGAGGGGGATAACCCTGGGGAGCCTCCCTCACAGGCCGAGACTCCACGAGGTAACACAGCCTGATGGACTACAACAGAGGTGACACGGACACAACCAGACAGGGCCACCAAGCCGGGGATTTCATCATCCTCCACTTAAAGTGTGCAGTGTCAAAGGTTACGGTATTGGGAGCTGTCCATGGTGCTGTAGGGGACTCTGAACACACAAGGATGCACTTTCCTTTCCCCAGGTAGGGCAGATTTACTGCATTGGCATGAAGCGTCACGCCTGAGGGCTGAAGTGCACCCTGGGACGGCGCCAGCGGAGGTTGCTGCCGGGTTGAGAGGCACAGGGCGCCTGTCCAACGTCTCACATCACTGGTTAATGGGAGGTCACAGGGAAAAGTCAGTATGAAAAAAGAGGAATGCACTGTTTATACATCCCAGAAAGGAGGAGGGATACTTCACTGGAGGTGTGGAGGGCAGCAAAGCCCTGCCAAGAATTCAGCCCCCTCTTCAACTTAGCATCACTCTGGAGTCCGATGTCCTGTGGAATCGAAGCCAAAGCCTGAAGCCCTTAGTTAAGTGCAGTGTGGAGGGTATGTGGGTAAAGTAAGGACGCTCTATGACGTCACATCCCCCCCACCACTACCACCACCACACATTATTCCCAAAGCACAATTAGAGAGCTCAAACCAGAGGTTTCGCCAACAGCAAGAAACTCTCCGGCAAAGTAAAACATCTCACCTTAGAACATGAAATAAGCAGCTACATGGTAGTCTTGATGACAGGCAACTCATACTTTGTCAAAACATAGAATTTCTCCTCTTTCTCTTCTGCTCCCGCACCTCCCACTCACCTCAAGAGGAAAGCAGTCAAATCAATTGCAAGAAAGGCTTTGCTTCAAAACACCTTTTAACCCTGCACCTCTGGGTGAAGGGGGATATGTGTGTGTGTGTGTGTGTATGTGTGTGCAGGTCTGGTGGAAAAAGCCTGAGCAAAAGGCAGAGAGAAAGGTGAAGTTGTGTCAGAGCGGCAGACTCTAATCCCTGTTCAGTAACGGATGAGGATAAAGAAGAGGGGGGTTCAGAGGAGTATAATCCCCTCCCTTTTAAACCCTTTCTCTTTCCATCCCGTCCTCATTCCTCTCTAGGGGGAGCGGGAGATGTGTGTGTGGGGGAGGGGAGGTGGGGGGCAGTAATAGGGGTAGAGAGCTGCAATCACACAGCAGGTGAACTGCTGCGAGGTCAAGCTGCTCCCCTGGAGGCGACCAGAGGTCCAGGAGGAGGTCCGGACTCGGCCTCACCAGGCCCCTGATGGCACCATGCCCTCCTGGCCCAAACAGAGCCTGATTACAGCCTGCTGGCGGCCAGATTAAAACATCCATCCGCTCCATGGCTTTCCACCCTCCCTGGGCTGCAGCAGCCAGACACCGTCTGCACATCTGGACAATAATCAGTGAAAGCCCCGAAATAGACAAACAATTGTGCCTTGAGACTGGGAGAGGGAGAACGAGAAAGATGAAGAGAGAGGGGGGAAAAGAAAGATATAGACCGATATGCACCAACCCACAACAGGAGTGCGCGTGAACACGCAAACACACCTAGACACACCGACAAACAACGTCTGCCAGAGGATTTGGGGTGGATGATATTCACGCGTCCTTTTCCAGATGGAGGGATGGCCTTTCATTGACCTTTGTTAGACTGGGATGTGTGCGGCATCTCAGGGAGGAGTGATAGACAAGCGGCATCTGCAAAGTTGGAGGAGAACGGAGAGCTGAAAGGCTCACGCACAGACACACCGACTGACCCAGCTCAGGACTGGCACGGCCGTCTAGACGATGGCTCATGAAGGAGGGATTGAGCGAGTGGAATGGAGGCATGACATGAGGAGAGAGAAAGAGAGCCAGAGACAGAGACTAACAGAGAGAGAGGTGTAACCGAGTTGATGTCCACTGTGTCCTATCATATGAACATTTCTTAGATGAATCCATTTTGCATTTTAACGATAAACCTCTTCATCTACATTGTTTCACCCTTCAGCCCAGTAGGTTAGGTATCTAACATGTCAGTTAGAGAATAAACCGCCAGTCAAGCAGAGGGCACATTGACACAGACAGTGCAGAGAGATTTATGGAAGAGAGGAGGTTGAGAGGGAGGTAAAGTATACGTACTCAAATCAAGATCCTCCCTAGGTGACACTGGACCCACACAAACACTCAGTGTCTGGCATTCCTCCACAGTGGCTAACTCCCAATGATCAAATCAGGGTTTATTTCCAAGCATTGTAACTAGCAGTAATGTCCACCTGTTCCCTATGTAATTATATGTGTCTGCGTTGATTCAAATTACAGAGTGCGGCCGCGTGCTAATCAGTGGGATGAAAACTCCTTTATGACACAGACCCAGGTCACAGCATAGAGAATCAGCTGAAATGAAAGGGAGAGAGGGAGAGAGGGAGAGAGAGAGAGAGAGAGAGAGAGAGAGAGAGAGAGAGAGAGGAGAGAGAGAGAGAGACAGAGAGAGAGAGAGAGAGAGAGAGAGAGAGAGAGATAGATAGATAGATAGAGAGAGAGAGCAGGACAAGGACAAGGACAGGAAATGCAGCCATGCATCACATTGAGACCTTCCTCACTACTCAAGACAGGCTATGAAGATAAGAGAGCTATGTTATCCCATGAGTTTCATTAGAAACTGGGGATGAGAGGAAACACAGCTGTGCTGATCTGTGGTAGCACGGGATAGTAGATTACTACTTGGATATCTAGGTCCTGGTTGGACCTTTCTTTAGTCAAACTAAACCCAGCGACCTACATTCCCTAACAGTCTGAAAGAGGACAAGAGGACAGGCTTGTTCTGGTAGCAATAAAAAAATAACATTATAGCAGCCGGTGGTACAGTTAAGCCTCTTCAATTATGTAAATAACAGAGCACAAGCAGGACTTGCACTAGCACACATGCACATGCAAGCACATACACATAGGTTCCACAATGCTTTAGCTTACAAACATGACTTAACTCTGAGTTGCTTTTATCACAAACAAACTTAGGGATCAAGTTTCTTTAAGATGGAATTACCTTATTCTCAAGGTGACTGAACCTAATTAACAAACTGGTTTGTATGCCAGCCAACCCCCCTCCTATAAAGCTCTGATAATATAGAGGCTTTAAAAGCTTCACACCTAAACTGAGGTTCTCCAAGGTAAGCCATATATTATACTGGGACAAAGTCATCCAAATCGGTAGTGAAAGAAAATAAAAAAGGGAAAATGTCTTAAAACTATGTTTAGCAAAGACATTGGAACCCTGTGCTTTTCAGTCAGTGTTTTTCTCACTCAACACGAACACACATATCTGTTAATGTGCTGAGAGCAGCAGACACAGAGTGGATTCAGAAGGAGCCTTTCACCCACAATGCACCCTCGTCACCTTCAGGAGATCACTCAACACCTCATGGTCTTTATCAAGAGCTACAACACCGACAATGACTACGTCGCCACGCCAACTTTCATTCAGAGACGCTCCCTGATCCGAAACCATGTCGACAACCGAGCCATCTTCCTGTCAACCCGCGCTGCAGTGTGAGAATACGAAAATCAACCAATCAAAAGAAATACCGTACGCAGGCATGAGGGAGACGGGGAAAAGAAGCTACGTTTTCATTGTACCAAACCACGCACATGAAACCACATCAAAATGCGTACAGACATAAAGAAAGCTACAGTCCTGTCACGTAGCCAGTCCTGGACACAGCCCGGTTGACTAGGACCTCAGCGCTCGCCATGTACTGACTGTCTACTAACATGAGACAGAAGATAAAGACCCATCGCTGCGAGTACCAGGATTTCCTTGGTACTTGAAGTACTTTAACATAAAACTACAGGGTGAATCCTCTTAGTAGGACCATTCATCTAGATATCTGGATGATCTGGATGTATGAACTCATAATGGCCTGGCAGTGGTAATATGCAATGTGGGTGGTAGGATTCTTGGTGAGTGGGGGGCTTTACTGTAAGTGCTACGCGCTTTAACATCATCCAGAGTATCTCTAATGCCCATGCGAGAAAGACATTACTGCTATCTGCCCCTGTGGATTAAATCTAATAGATTCCCCTTGACCTTCCAATTGGAACAGTTATAAATGCTTGGCAGGGCTACAACTTCTGCATCAACCCTTAACCAATCTATCACAGCTCTATACACTCTATGGACTTTTATCAAGAAATACGATGAATATGACCCTTAGCTTTAACCCCTCGGGTAAAGACACAGGAACACAGTACAGAACATGCAGCAGAACATCGGAAAACCATCAAATGTTCTCCATTAAATGGCTAATGTCCTCACTACATCACAAGACAAGTTACAGTTACAGGATAACTTTTGGAAAAGTTTGAATTTCAATATTTAATTTTCGGTCGCATTTAAGTCCAGTGTTTGAATGTACCTTCGGTATTCTGCCCCAGGCTGCAGGAGAGCAGACAGAGGATGGCCATGCCTGTCCCCAGCCATCTGAAGAGACACCACCCCCGTCGCATCTTCTGTCAAGCCTTACTGCCCGCCCGCCTGGGAGAGAGACAGAGAGAAGGAAATAGAGAAAGGAGAGAGAGAGAGAAAGGAGAGAGAGAGAGATAGAGAGAGAGAGAGAGGGAGAGACCACAGTTAACAGGCTTGGGTTACTCTTTAGCTTCAATGTTGCTTATATGCACTGAAACATACGAAAACCACTTGTAGGAAACATACACATTCACGCACACAAACAAACCAACACGGTTGTTTTTGGAGTAGATACTAGGTCTCTTTAAAAAGCATCAATCCCAATCCTGAAGAGAACAACACAATGAGAGTACAGCTGTGCGTGTGTACATTAGGGTTTGTACGAGCTTGTAAAGCGCAGTGGGAAGCACATCTTATTTTCAAGGAAGACTGGAGAACTGAAGACTTGTAGCTTCTGTCTGGGAGGAGTTGGCGCTGTTACCTTCCACAGAAGGCTTATTCTGGGAGCTGGTGATAAGCTGCAGCTGGCCTTCTGTGTGGCAGGACCAGAGGCCATGCACACCAGCTGAACCATATCAAGCACGTTGGAGAGAATCTATATTAGTCAAATTCACAGCCCTCTTCACAGGGATGATACACACATATACTGATATAGTTAAAATCCGGGCCTCACATGCAGGCATTCATCCAAACAAATAAGCATCGGGACATGACAAATAGACTTCAACAGATGTCTTTGAGGAGAAAAAAGGCAACCTTTGTTCTGTTCTTATCCCATGTCCCATCACAGGGTTGTTTTGGAGGGTCATGTCCCCACTTCACCCTTCTCTTCATCTCTCCATCTCCCAGTGGTGCCCCCTTTGAAGACTTTTTTTCATTTCCCCACAAATATACAGCTATCTCTCTTAAGAGGGCTGTACAAAACACCCCTCACCCTTCATGTATGAAATGATCCTGATGACCAAGCAAGAAGACCAAGCCACCGTAATGAAGCGGGCCCTTTTTCTTTTTGATGTCTGTTTCTTATCTAATACCCATAATTGTTCTTACGGATATCATTGAACTGTCTAGGAATGTACCCCGGGTGACAGATTTGCAACAACACTTCTTGTCTCAATGTTTTCATCGCCAAATAAACAAAATTGTGTTCCAAGCCAAAACTCGAAAATGAAGTGTGAATCAATTATTTCCGTGTTTGGGTCCAAGTCTCGCTTTGCCTTCGGTTATTTGCAAAAAGCTGAATAACGAGCTCCATTAATCTAGCTCACTTCTGAGCAGAATTCTTGGTTCTGAATGAAAATGTAAGTATCTGTATCTCTTTCGGGGCATTTGTGTGCTTGTAAAATAGCAGTGGCACCACAGGATAAGCAGAGATATCCGAAAGATGCACCGAGGGGCGGGGTGTCAGGACCAGAAGTGAATGGATATTGTTGGAAGTGAAAGGGGGAAGAGAGGGAGGGGGTGGATGCAATCACAGTTATGGATTAAACCGAGTCTTACGAGGCTGCGCTTTATCTGACGAGAGCAGGGGAGGTCTACTCTCCTGACGAAGAAAAAAAAATATATGAAAAAAGCAGGACCGGCTTCTTTGCCGTTTGGCTGGCCTTTCATCAGGCAGCTTCTTTTCCTCCGCTGCGCCTCGCTCCACCACCCCCGCTCCCCCCCCCTTCCTCCTTTTGGAGTCGGCCGGCAGTCGGGAACGTCTTGATAAAAGCAAAATGACATCTTTCCATTAAACATGAACGGTGTGAAGAGGTGATCTAACCAGGTACTGTACCTGAATAATCACATCTAAAACCTCCATCTGCCAGCCAGCGACTTGAAACTTCTCTTCATCCTCATTCAATAACGAGGAACACCTTGGACCATCTATCACCCCTAAGGAGATGAAGTGCAAAGCAGAGACTGTATGCCAGTTAAAGTGATACAGCACTCTGTTGCATAAGGGCTGGATGTACGGCAGATTTTCCTTAGAGATTCTTATAGTTTAACCATATGGTGGATGGCCGACCACTCAGCAGGAAGGCAATAACCATGCTGAGGTTGGTTGTGTCATCCCAATCACCGACCACAGCTTGGAGTCTGCTCAGTAGAGGATTTCCCCGGCACTGGGTCAGTCTAATGCAGACGGGTATTACACAGCAGCGCAGTTCGTCAGTGTTGCAGAACACATTGGACTACTTGGCCTTAGAGCGCCGTGGCGTAATCTCATTTACATAAGACGGAAACAGTCCGTCATGCTCGAGCACAAATAGGACACGCTGGCCGGTGAAACCACAGCAGAGGAAACGTGGAGGAGGAACACGGTCGTCGACTGTCTAAAGGGAGGCCACCGCTGGAGCTGGTGGGTTTGTCGTTTTGTTTTTGTTAATCCCTCGACACCAAGTATCAGAGGAGAAACAACTGGGGTTTGTCCTCCCTGGTTGACCTCAGTTCCACGGTGAAACGACTCGTTCCCGTGGCACCTGCCCCTACGACAGTGTAGTCACATCTCACCGAGTGTGCCTGTCTCCTTTTCCTCCCATTGTGCTCGTCGCTCAGACAGTCCCGATGAGAACTGCACTGTCATCAGATTCAGAACAACACAGGGTGACATAAAGAGGAGCACCTCCCCGTGCTCAAGTGAGTGATCTCGAGCAAAGTGCTGTGTCATCAGTCTGATCAAGTGAGTTAGTGAAACACAAAGCTGTGTAAATCAGGCACAATTGACGGGTCATAAAATGTGTTTGAGGCAACGACGCACGGAGACATCAATCAGCCTTTCGGCAAACCTTGTTTCATTGTTTTGTAATTAGGCAGGAACATGGCAACAGGTAGCGACATCAGGAGTATTTGTTTCATCAGCGTGCATAGATAATTTTACAACTTGATCGCAAGTTAGAATGGCCTTAGCTTGTACTACATCCATATGGAAGACAGCCTGTATACAGGGGCATTAGGCATCTTCATAATGCTTACATCGTTCCCTGTTATCAGACAAACAGAATCTCCAATGGTCTGTCACTGACAGTTATGGATCATTAGTGTACTTCCAGCCACACTAACTGTTCCCACACATTTTATTATTATAGCCACCGCTACTCTTCCCACAGTTATTGGCCTACGCTGACATGAAAGTTGTCAAAATGTGTCTTTGTTTTGTGGTCGGTTTATGAAATATTATTTTTGTGGCAAAATATGTACCACTAGCTAGCTGGCCACTGCTGCAGCGTGTCATAATAGTCAAGTGACTGTAGACAACCTATAGCACAGTGTTTTAGGCCACCTGGTCCTGTTGACACCAGAGGCAAGGGAGGTCTTCTGGCATCTCGAGCTTTTAAAAGACAACAATTGAGTCCTGGGGAACACAGGAGTTACAGAGAGAAACAGCATCAGTCACGACCTCAGTCAATTGGCAGTATATATCAGTACACAACAGGAGACTATGGACAGCTGGGATGGCTGCAAGCACACATTACTTATGTGTGTGTGTGTGTGTGTGTGTGTGTGTGTGACTACTGAGGGTATTAGCTCCATGTCTCTCCTGAGGAGGCCTCCACGTGGGTATCTATTGCTGGTCTCTCCTGCCCGGTGACAGTCTTGTGGTAATCGGCATGCCTCAGTAATCCGACCCCCCCCATACACCACATTGGCAGCCTGGTGTAACCTGAAATGCAACTCACTCAACGTGCCGCGAAACGAGTCGACATCACCTCACACACTCCCCGGGTACGTCATCGAAAAACAAACAGGTGAGCGATTCAGCTCTGTCTCTGTTTTGCCGTCACCTGGAGACAGGAGCTGACCAAGGTCTGAGGTACTTGTGTGAGTGTGTAAAGTGTGTGGGCGTGTGTTCGCGTGTGTGAGGTGTGCCAGCAGAGAACACAGCTATTCATTACCAACTGTGAGATATAATCAGTCGTCGCAAGGAGGCCCAGCGTTCCATAATGACTCAAGTGATTAGTCCTGGCTAACAAACTGTGGCTGCACATGGCCAAACAGCAGTCTGAAGATAATGCTCGCCACACACACACACACGAGTGTGCACAAACACATGCATCGACACACATATTCACAGACACACCAGGGTGTATTACGCCCATAACTAGGCTAGCAGCAGCTGTGGCAGCCAATCTGGCTGGCCCTCTCTGTTTACCTGGACAGCTCGTGATCACCACTTGCCAAATACTAGCCCAATTAACTAACTGTTCCATTAATGGATTGCTTGTGTGTTTAAATGAGGCCCAACAGCAACATTGAACACCAAGATTAACCCTGAATGCACATTGGCAAACACATGAATCATTGTCTCTAAGCATCTATTAATATGGTTAGACTAATCATGTCAGTTCACTCACTGTCGTCATTACAACATAGAAAGCGGGCCATCCAGTCTGCTGATCTGTGTGGTGCAGATGGCGATGGTTGGTGTGGACACATGGGGAGTGCCCTCTACCTGTATGGTTCAGTATGGAAGAGAGATCCTACTAGCCAACAGAATAAACACCATTACACGCTTTTACAGTCCTCATCACCACAGATGGAGGCTTTAATACGGGTCTCAAGTGCCCTCGTGATTATTGAAATTGCACGAAATGGATGAAGCGAGTAGCGCCTTCTGTCCTCTCCGTTTGTGTGCTGTGTTTTCATTTGATGACGTTAGCGAGGAAGAGAAAGAGAATGTACTGTACCTTGTAATGAGTGTGTGGGGAGAGCCTGGCCACTGCGTCACTGCTCTACTCTGATAGGCTCTAACATGGAACATATCCTATTCTAGAGGCCAATGGCATCCCGGTTTGTTGTCACTCTCCAGCCTGACAGACACGGCAGTGTATACCCAACGTCACACCTTAGCAAGCTTTCTCTACTACATCGGCAAAAAGGAAGTGTGAGATATAAACAGCAATTATAATGTTCACTAATAAAAACCATTCATGCCGTATTGGAACAGTCCGACTAGTAATAAGCGCTATAGAGTAAGAAGGTTTTGTGGAGTAAACAGATCTGCAGTAGGCTGTAACCCTACAGCTCACGTAGCATCGTATAAACTGAGCCCTGGAGCAATCTGAACCTTTCATCTATTCACTCCGAGCTGCAGATCCAAGCGCTGCTAATCTCGCTGCCTGCCTGAGTTACCTCATGACCATGCTTTGGGTCTCTAAACCCCCCGGCGCTCGAGCCCACGTGGCTCCCACCCGCTCGCCTGCCTGCTCGCGTCCCTGCGCCGGTCGTCCGCTTCACAAGCCACTGCAGTGGTATCCATGTCACAAGGCACACCGTTTAACACAATGGCTAGATCTAGCACTTGGATTTAAACACCAACATCTGACACACCAGACAAATAACTTTTGACTTCTGGGGAGATTTCCTCTACTAAATCTCTTTTCCCTTCCACGGGTTTCGCAGTCAGAGGGGACACAGGGTGGTCCCTAGTTCTAGCATTTGTTTGACTCTTAAATCTCTACATACTTTAGCAGGAATGTTTGGAATTTTGGACTAAACTGAGATTATAAAATAGGTACTAAGATTATCCAATTAGCTTTTTTGCCAAGGTCAAGAGTTGGCTTAGTGTGCAGCTACAACAGGGGAGTATTGGCACCATGCTAACTAGGCAACTAGTAGAGATGCAATGTGATGTATACTGTTAGGATAGGTTTGCTGTACACATTGCTAACACATCGGTTTGCTAACACATTGCTATCTACTGTTAGTATTTTAAGAATCTGAGCAAATGCTTTTTAACAGCTCCGTTAATGTTTTTTGCTGGATTAAGACCACTTTCCATTCTGTTTAAAACATTTATACTCTATTGTATCCATGTGTCAGTGTTCTTTAAAAAATGTGCCACTCATTGCTGAGTGGTTGTATAACATCATGCATCATGTATAACATCTGCCTTCCAAAATCACTTCAGCATAGTAAACATGGTTGACAATCTCACCCATGTGCTTGGTCGTTCCATCATCAAAATAGATGAAGCATCTCAAATACTGAAAAAAAACTGCCACTGACTTTTCCTGAAAGGGGTCCTGTACAGAATGGATGACTTTCCACCGGCAACCCTTTCTATCTCCATCACAGTCAGAAATCGGCACCCTTCAATCTTCAATCCCACAATCTTACACAATCTTTCTGCAGTCCCGGCTTTTCAAAAGGAGCCATCCGCACTTCAAAAAGGTCCCTCGGAGAAACGTTTTTATGAATGATACTTTTGACATTCACTTACCTCTTCAAAAGCCCAACGACCTTCGCATGGTGACCATCTGAGGAAATCCACAACCATTTGTGATAGAATGGAGTGCTCCCCTACTCTAAACCTGGGAGTAGCATTCCTTTTGCAAACCATGCCACAATAATCCGTCAATAGTCAAGACAAAGCACATGCACATCATGTGCTGGAAGCAGGAAATAAACGTCAATTTTTGACCTCCATCCATTTACATTTTGATACTTTATAGCCGTCCAGCAGTCAGGACCTCTCCTCCATCCAGGAACTTAATGTTAGTGATTGTTTAACCTCTTGTGCCTTGTAAAGCCGCCTACTGAAAACCAAGTAACATAGTCTGCGTGTATGTGCATACTGTAGGTGTGTGGGTGTTACTGCCCAAGGAAAAATTGTATGATCTTTAGCAGATGTAATCAATTCTCTCTAAAGTGGTTCAACTATTCATCTTGCGCACAGAGATTAGTCAATGCCAAAAGCGGACAAAGCCCTTGCTTCATGATTCTAGTTCTGAAGGGGATATTGAAGGAGAAAGGACCTGTGATCACTCAATTGATTTAGTCAGATTGACAAAGAAGGAGAATAGCATTCAAAGAGAACAGTCAGCGCTCCGACCCAGTAAGCATAAATTGAAGAATCTGTCTTTCTATTATACAGAAAAATCCAATATATTCAAACTTTCAAACCCCAATCTAGAGATGATTCACACATCAAGTTACACAGATAGGCTTTTAATTGCTCTATAAAACAGTATTAAAGGAGATTTGAAGCCAAGACAGTTCATATAGAGTTTTTGAATGTGCAGCAATGAGGCCTCAAGCTACTGCCAGGAGATTTCTGGTCTTACCCACCAACACACAAGTTGTGTTAGTTCCACCTTCAGACATAAAGTGCGGTGAAGTTCAGAAAAGAAACTGATGCCAAGATATATATAATGCCACAAAACTCACAACATTGGTAGGTAAATTAGACTACAAGAACAAACTGTTCAAAAACAGGTTAATCGAAAATATGACACCTAATTAAGTGGTAATTTGGCAATGAACCATATTAATTTCACTAAATGCCTTCATAGAGAGAAGGCAATATCTCTGGAGAGTACTATTTTAGCTACTCAAACCAACTGGTAATTCAGCCTACTGTGGTGCCCGCCACCCTACCCACAACCCGGCTCTCAATTAATGATCACAGTATGTAGTGCTATGGAGCAGAGCAATTATTGTTTTAATGACTTGTGAAATCTTTTCCATACGACTCCTGATTGTATTTGCTGGAGGTTGCTTTCAAGCTGCATTAACTTTATGTTGATGTTTAATCAACCCTCACCGGACTTCGCAATCCCACCTGTTCATCCAGGGCCTGACCGTATCTCTCTTAATAAAGTATCTGACCCTTGAATGACTAAGACAAGACAACCTGAGATGAACAGGCATGGTGCCACGTCCTAGGGGTAGCGTTTCCATGGCAGTGAATTATTAATACCACACCTCTTACTCCTTTCCTGATCTTGACTGGAAAGATCAGTCCCCCTGACAGGGAGTCAGGGGGGGGGGAGGGAGGGAGGGAGAGAGGGAGGGACGGAGGGAGGGAGGGAGAGGGATATAGGCCAGCAGGCAGGCAGACAAGCATGCAGGCAAGCAGACAGGGGCCAGAGCTCAGAGCCAAGTCTCTCCAAAAACCTCTGGAAATCCATTAGGTTTATGCCTAGTTATCCATATCCTGCAGCCTACTGGTACTCGCCGTGTCACCAAATACTACCCCCTCTACACGCCAGCTGCCCCATGCCTTTTGTCCACATTGTGGGAGCCCTTCACCCCCCTCTCTCTATCCCTCAGCATACCGTAGCCCTATTTCACACACACAGAGAATGGTCATTTGTAAGACATTCATTCCTCTACTCTCACAGAGTCTCACCGATGTTAGTATTACCATGACAACATTTTGAAAAATGTAAAAACCAGATCCAACAGATTCAGAGGAGGGGAGATATCATCACTTCTCCTGTCAACTATTCATCACTCCATCCTATCGAGATGGACTGAAATCATTTCAGGAATCGCAACGAGTCGCTTATCAAATAATGTTGAAATGGCTTCCCCAAGGTGTCCACTGTGCATATAAATGCAGGCTGATAAGTTGTCTACCGTGAAGGAGGCATGTCAATATTCTCAATGCTCTCTTCTACTTGACACACAGTCTCATTTTGGAAAGCTCGATTACATGCCATCTTTTACTGGCCCCAGTGTACTGTCTGCGTTAAGAGCCAATACGGTGGCAGGACTCAGATGCCAAAGGTTAGGTGCAGCAGAGGAGTTCCATACAATTGTTTACGAGACCCCATGGTCTCTGTTCCTTGCGTGGAAAACAAATTCTGACTCTCAGGCCCTCATTCTTATTAACCCCAACTAAATTCAAACATAGATCGAGCAAAGACCCTTGACTACCGCCGCAGGTATCAAAACAGCTTAACAAACCCCAAACATCAACGCGTAAGGCAACATCACAACAAGCCCATTGAAACTGACTCTGACATTTTCTCTGAAGCAATAGCCTAAGCCTGGACTTAAAACAAACAGATCCGTGGGACTTATCAAACTGTTCTGCTTGATTTCCCTGTCCGCTCAAAGCAAAGAACGCTCTCAAACTTGTCATCGCTCCGCAGAAGCTCCTGGTGGTGCGGTGACAGTGTGGGCAGGATCATTAGTCAGTCATGGGAGGGTTGGAGCCCTGTTTAATGAGTGTTTTATCACACACACACACACCTCCCCAGTGTCACCCATTATGATGAAAAGGACATGAATAACAAGCACAAGCTATTCACCTAGGACAATCAGAACACAATAAGCTGTACACTGAAAAGCAGTGTATGGTTCAGTGCAGTTTTAGCCGTAAAGGGATGAGACAAAAAGGAAGACATCCGATACTTGGCGGAAATTACACTGAGACGGCATCCACAAATCAGCTGTTTTCATTCGGTAATTTGCCCATGTTACACCCTTGCAGAGCAATACCTGGCATATATCTGCATGATAAGAAAGCACTTTATGAGAGCAAAACGACTCATTTACACCATGTGGTTTCCTCAGCTATCACAGTACTGTATAACCTCTTTGGTGTAACTTACAAATGCCTCAACTCTTTATGTTTTAGGCCTACTCTCTTCCTCAAGATAGATTGCTAGTGGAGCTGTCCACATGCATCATGTATTAAAGACCCACCATCAATCGTCTGGATCCCCAGGTGGAGCAGGCTCCTCGAAGCATAGAGCAAACCAGAGGGGATCAAATCACGGCCTGTCCCATCCAGGGGTGACTTTTGAAGTATCCTTGTGTGTCAAAACAAGTCTCATAACATGGCTACCTTGTAATGAAAGGTAGGTATTGTGTAGGCTGGTGGTGCAACATACTGTAGATATGAAATGAGGCGTGCAGAGGGCGTGCAAAACCAACTCAATATCTGCCTTGATCAGGAAATATTATGCACGTGGTCAACATATGCTATAGTAAACAGCGGTGGAGCCGATCAGTCAACAGTCAAGTCTTTTCTGATATCAATAAAACAGTGACAAGCAAAAATAAACACTGGCTGGCATATGCATACAAGTTAGGTACGATTAATAGTACCAAAAAAACGTACTATAAATAGACAAATCATTGATCACAAATCAATGTGAGCTTCAAAAGCGCATGCGCGCACATCCAAGATATATATTTTTCAAAGTTTGTACACGTCCATCATATTCCAGTTGGGAACGCTAAAAGCCTGATAGCCTTCATTCACGGAATGTAGCTGCTTAAAGTCTGTTCAGACCACTGGGTTTGGAAATCCTCAGAGGAGACCTTTCATGCGCACAATCGTGCGCTGCATGCGTTTACCAGGACCTAAAAACGAGCAATTTGGTCTGATGTCTTGAGTTTACTGTTAAATCAGTAACCAGGACTATGGCATGTGGATGTTAATTTCAACGAGATTTTAATTTCAGCGAGATTTTATTTTATCCGAGAGCAGCTGCAGTTTACAGTACAACACATTTGTTAATTGGCTGTATCCCTTGCCTAATCCAAAGTGAATGCTAATACGTGTGTTTTAGAACTTCACTTTCAAGAGATTATCAGCGGGTTATCTGGACAGAGTTGAACTTGGACGTGGAAATAAACGTACGGAGAATCTTAATTATGCCACGATATACTAGTTACTGCACGGGTGTATTGGATTTATAGGCAATTATATTATTATTCTGATATGACGGCATGGCAACCTACAATATTAAGAGTGCCTATACTGTACACCACTTCATAGGAACTGGACAGAACAGTTCATTTAACATTTATAGATTTCATTTTTACGAATGGTAATACCCATCTCAGTATATCATTCTAAGATGCAGTGATGTGAAGCGGCATAAAACAAATGTCTTACCATATTGGCTCCAAAAGCACACAAATCCTACTCGGACTGCCCCAGACTCCACGGACACCGATTGGCACTGCCGCTCTAGAGCATATTCACACAAGCACATCAGCCCTCGAACGCCCCCTGCCACTATAGCACATTTTTTCGAGGTGGAGAGGAGAAATATAGTCACAGTATATGCACACCCGTGTAGTGAAAAAAAAACACTTGACTAGTTACCTATGGAGCCGTTTTACAGCAAGAAGCAACGATGGACCATTGCGCGTACAGCAAGCAACTTTCATTTCTCTCTCAGGTCCGCCCCACCCCCCAGTCGAGATAACTGGTAGTGACGTTTAGAGGGGTAATCTTATTACACTGGGCAGTAGAGTTGAAGCCGGGCAAATCTCCACACTGACCCCTCCTTCTAACTCTTCTATGTGGCACGAATTTGGAAAAGCACCTGTCTGAGGCGGACACAGCAACGGGCAAAAAATAGGCGGGTGAGAAAGAGAAGGTATATAGCTTACTGTCTAAACGCATTTTGCCAAACTGCCAATTATAAACTGCGTATATTTCTGAAAATAATTCAGAAATATAAACGATATAATAGAAGCAAAGGTTTAATCTGAATGGAGCCATCTACCTGTTCACAGTAGCATTGGCAGACTAGGTTCCCTCTTCATTTCTGATCATAGTGTGGTATAGGGTCTGCGTGCTCCTTGTGCAAAAGGCCTACTGCATACAAGATTTACAGTATAGCAGGCTTGTCTACTGTGACTGAAGAGGCTGCCATGGCTAGTCCAATGCCATACTTCTGATGCTAAATTAGCCAGTCAAAAAAGCCACTATTGTCAGATGTCAGTTACTTCATAATTGCTCTGTGTCAGCACTGGGGGAGACAATACTTATTTGAGATTCCAATGATCTTGTACTTGGTGCCAAACATTCTCTGGCAAACCCAGTATGTGCTCCAACTGGACAGTTTGGTGTCAACTGAGCCAATTGTTTCCAATTGCTCAACATTTCTATGCCAAAACATAACACAGGAAATGGCAGTCTAATTGGCATTCGTCTGCCTTCCCCCAGCACAAGTGCTAATCCAGGTTAAGTCATCAAAACCTCCACTTGGCCTGCCTTGTTTTTGATATCAAGCAGGCTTTGTGTGAAAGCTCTTTAATAATCAGGCCTGTCAGTGTGCTAATTCTTCCCTCCTCTTGTCTCCTGTCTTTGTGCAGGGAAAGCAGATCAGAGGTCATGCAGGAGTGCACAATCTCCACTAGGAGGATGATTACCTGTATGTTGCTCCAGGGAAGAGTATTAAAGTCTTCTTATAGGAGCAGTGACGACCAATATACCATCCATAATAAGTATTCAAACGGACACAATGGAATCCATTGAAACTGACGTGTGGA
This sequence comes from Mallotus villosus, assembly GCA_903064625.1. Taxonomy (NCBI): domain Eukaryota; kingdom Metazoa; phylum Chordata; class Actinopteri; order Osmeriformes; family Salangidae; genus Mallotus; species Mallotus villosus. The sequence continues at coordinate 249,362 of CAEFZP010000441.1, read as the reverse complement.
GGTGTGTGTTTGAGAAAGAGAGTAAGGGAGTGAACCTTATATTGGAGACACTTGAGTATGTGTTCGAGAGCAAGAAAAAGAAACAAAAGAGAGAGACAATGAGAGGGAGACAAAGAAAGAGAAAGAGAGCGAGACAGAGAGAGAGAGAGAAATGTCCACCCTGTAATCTTGTCTGCATCTCAGATGGATAGTTCTATGCTATTCTGCAGCAGCTGTAATGCTCCAAAGCAATTGTCCCAAGATCAAGTGGATGTTCCAAGATCCCATATTAACCTACACTCATTAAATGTACTTGCTGTGGTCAAGTGCAAAGAGAAAAAAAGCATTAAGTCAAATGAATGCTTTGTCAAGACTTGTTAGTTTGACTTTGAGCAGTGCTTAGTTCTTCTCAGGGTTTTGTGACATTGCATTTACAATGTGTCTTTTCTAGCAGACGTGGCCTCCGGGATGATATCCGATGTAAACTGTCTCGCTGTCTTCAATTGAGGGGTTCAATCACAAAGCATACCAAACATTTGTGAGACGATAATTTATATTAGTTATGTTTCATTAATAAAGTGCTGTCAGACATTTCCAAGTGAATCTGCCCAACTTCCTACAGTCCCATGTCGGTAATTGTCTAATTACTCTCCATAAATGACTTCCTTTCTCACATCTGTAGAGGATATGGATCAGTAGGAACGCTCGTGTTTTTGGGAGACTGTTGTTTTATTGCGTCTTGCCGACCCATAAAATTGCTTTCAGGTCATTAAAATGTGCAAGTCTCACTTGATGTTTCCCAATTCCGATTGGATGTGTTCAAGACTGGGATAAATACCGCAGGGGTAATTGGTTGTATGCCATCTGCAGCATTAATCACAGGACGCAGTCTCGGCTTATTTCAGCCGCGTAGGAATCACGTATGTGTGAGGCAGCACTGATGTTATGGAAGGGAAGTTCAAGCGCTGACGACTCTCCCTACTGATTTGAGAATTAGCTCGCTAGCCCGTGCTTCTCCCATCTCTCCCAAAATCAATCACACAATAAATGATTCAGAGGCCTGTTCCCAGGGAAAGGAAGGGCTCCGGATAAGATGAGAGGAGAATTAATAGAACTCTTCGTCTCCGACATGTCTGCACATCCATAAGGTTACACAGCATACAGTCGAGCCAATACATGCCACACTCCACCAATCGGCTCCCACGAGTCCAGCTGCCTCTTCAGGCAGAAAAAAAGAATGAGTGAGAAGATACAAGCAGTGAAAAAACACACAGTTCATCTTGAATATTGTTTTCTGCGTGGGACAAATTGAACGATTCCTCTTGTTGAAGCATCATTTCCCAGGACTATTCCATGTGCTGAGCCATTCAGCCCTGAAATTCTCTCCCTGGGAGATCCCTGAAGGGCCACCCCCAGGGAACACACACACATATGGCCAGCCGCTAAACATCTGAGAACTCAAATCTAGGCGCACAATTGAAAACCATTTTCTACGATGGTTATCTGAAAGAACACAACACATCAGATGGTGTTGTTTCGGAACAGCTTGTTCAATTTTATTTACTTTGAAAAATGTTGCTAGAAATAATTGATATATTAACACAAGGTTTCAATCTTCAAATGTTTCATATATTTTCTCTCCATCTCTTTTGAATAAACGGTAAACAAGATATTACACTGGAGCACAGCTTGCTTTCACTGACAAGCAGCAAAATCTATATCCAAGCAAAGGTGTGAATGCGTCACGCCTTTCTATGTCATCAAACACAGCATTGTGTGTTTGCACATTCGTCAATGTGTTTCACACATATGGAGGAAAAACTGTGAAAAGGTTTGTTGGACACACACAAACACACTGAGGGAGCTGTCTATGGTGCTGGAAAATGTGGCCGCACTCTGTAGTGTAGATTATGTAGTGCAAGGCAATGGTGGAACTGTCCATGGTGCTGAATATACAGTGCTAGGCATCTTTAGTGGTGGGCTATTTACCATGATGAACATACCTCACTGCTGACTTTTTGGAGCTCAGTGTTGCTTTTTAAGTTGAATTATGCTTCCTGACAGATGAGTTCTGCCTTGATGAGTGTCAATGGAAACAACAAAGGAATATGAATGTGAATGAGCTTGAACACATTTTTATTATTGGGAAGTAAGCTTGTCATTTTAATGGCACTTCATGAAGGCAAGACGAGAAAATACTATGGAATATTGAAAAATCGGATCAATGTTTATTTTTCTATGTGAAGCAGAGGAAGTGCAATGCGAGTGCATGGTTTGTTTTTGAATGGCTGAATTGACTAAAATTGGATTCAAATGGCCCCAGCTTGAAGTATGAGCTACCCTTTCAGCTGCAACACAGAGCAAATTGCAAGACACACACACCCACACACAAACACATATTTATAAGTGTGCACAACTCTGCATCAGGCTTTTGTTTTTCTGCCTTCCACAAGGACTATAGAGTTCCATGGATTTTGGAGTCTACACACAACTAGTGTTGGTTAGCGTTTGTGATGTTTGCATTATCAGAATTTAAATGATTTGCTAAAGCTATTACTATGTTGTGTTTGAATTGTGTCAGCATCTTCGATCCTGTGGTGTGCCAAGAACTGTTCCCCATCACCACTAACTACCCTCCTACCTTGTGAGAAAAGGGAAAAAGGTTTTGAACAAATGTAAATGCGCATGGTAGGATAAGCAAAGACATATTCCAATGCTGCTCAGAGTTTGGCACCAACTGCTGCTCTGATATTAAAAGGTCAAGAGTGAAAGAGAGAGAGAGAGAGAGTAAGAGAGAGAAAGGGAAGGAGGAAAGAAGAAGCGATAGAACGAGAGAGGGATCAATAGCAATCCCAAAACAAAGGAAGTGATGCCTCTTCATCAGCCTGGTTACATTTTAAATACATTTTGAAATTACATTGTTTATTAAACTAATACATCATTTGGGGAACAAGTTAAAGAGTCCTGAGAGAGGTAGACGTGGATATTAATTAATGTCAGACAAAGACCTGACGCTACACAGGCCCTCAACTAACAGGGCCCGGAAATGTGAAGACTACTGACTAAACAGTACACTCCCTGCAAACACCACAGAATCAACTATGAGCTTTGAGAACTATTAGGATGTGTTCATTCAAACCAACGGCACACAATTGGATTCTTTAAACAGTTTTGTTTGCGTAAACCACCCAGCAGGAGGAATGTGCAGTACAATGCAATCTGTCATCATCGGGAATGAGACCAGGGTGAGAGCTCTCAGAAGAAGTATTGGAAAAAAGAATTGTCCAAGTGAAAAGGGATGAGACAATACAATCATTTATTTTTCCACGTAACCTCCCCCCAATCTCTCTGATGTAACTCACAGTCACACAACTCCACCTCTTCTTTTTACTCTGTGTTGTATTTCCTGTGCTGGTTTTACTCTACACAGCACAGAAAACAGAGCTCAACCCAACTCAGCTAGAGATGTATGAAGTGGCACGATCGACCGGGTGATCACCTCTCTCTAATCTGACCCAGTTGTTTGGGACAATGTGAGAACAGGCGTTAATAAGCGGTCTTGGCGGTGGGTTGATCATAGGCATGACTGGCCGAGTCTGATAATTGGAACACATGGGGACCTGGACGCCAAGCCAGATCTGGGACTGGGTCTCTCAGAGCCTGCAGCCTCTAATGAAAATGTTCTCTCCCTCTGTTTTTTCCCCTCCCCTCCTTTTCTTTTTTGAAGAGTCACTCTTCAGCACCTTGCTAAGGTGGGGGTTGCGACTAGCTAGCTCTTTGACAGCTACCACAGGTTATTACTTTTCATGACCAGGGGCAGGGGGCTCTCAGGAGACTCCATTAGCACTTTGGAGAGCAGTTGACTTTCCTAACAGGTGACTGGCCGCAATTCAACTTGCACACTAAAGATAGGACTATCTTTGTGCCCTTGTTAGTTTGTAAAGACCAGATTCCGAATGATTTTCTTTCTGCTCTCGATTGCATCAGCAATGGGAAGATTAAACTTCAGGCACTGCCTCAGAAATGTTTTTTTTTACAATGGATTTAGAAAGCTTGATTTTGTAATGCACAAACTTGGACCAAACACTACAACTAACAAAGAATAAATAGCTTCACAAGTTCTCAATCCCACCAGTCTACCCATGGAATCCCAACCAAGCATATGAAATTGGACCACAACGCCGCAATATCTAACTCTCTGCAGGAGCACTTGATGAAAGTGTCTTGTCAACTTTGAAGTACTGTATGACTGCAAGGACCCGTGGGTCCATGTTGAGAAAATGACCAGATTGTGTGATGATGCTCCGTAATGCTACAGGCAGCACACAGAGCAAATCTTTCATCCCCTTTTGGTGCCACTTTTGATGTCTGGGAAAGAACAAGAGCTTCGTTCTTCTCGGCCACCGAGGGATTGAGGGTCACACATCTATGGTGGTCTATTCCCAATAAAGGCACTCATAAACAAACACACATGTAGGGATTTGTCAGGCCTGAAAACACTGACCATAGAATCCATGTAACAGCCCAGGGGGTTTCTGAATGCTATTTGATTCCAAAAGGTTATGCTTCACTCCCTGTGCCTCTCTGTATACAAACAAGCTCATTCACACTAACAAGCATGGCAGGAGGCAAGAACTCTCTTTCCCCATCCCATCACTCTCTCCTTTCATCTCTACCCGCCTGCCCTTCATCTCTCCCTTCCCCTTCTCTGTCTCTGTCTCTCTCTCTCTCTCTCTCTCTCTCTCTCTCTCTCTCTCTCTCTCTCTCTGTCGGTCTCTCCCTTCCCCTTCTCTATCTCTCTCTCTCAAACACAGACATGCAAACACACATACACACTTGGACTCTATCCTCCATGCACATGCCTTCCTTTGACTCATTTCCTTGTGTGTGGTATTGTATAAGATCCAGGAGATGGAGTAGGAAATCGTGCTGGGCTGAGCCAGGCCGGAGCTGGAACTGAGACGATGCAAAGATAGAGTCAAGACAGGGTTGAGTTCAGGATGAGAGCAGCTGTAGAGGAACAGGAACGCACAGCGGCCATGTGTGTTCTCGCCGAACATCCAACGTCCTTAACTTGTTTGTGCTGCCTGCAAACTTAGTTATCTTCACAGCTGCTGTGCACCTCTCACGGTCCTCTTAGTATCGGGTAAAGGTGAGTAAATACTGTCTTGGAATAAAAGATGAACACACAAACAGACAGACTGGAACATTAACAGGTGTGCTCATGCGTGCGTGCTTGTGTGTGTGTCTGCATGACAGAGTCAATGTGTGAGGTATGCAAAAGGTATTTCTAAACGTCCGCCATTCAGGCGGAGGGGAGTGATGGAGATTGGAGCTGAAGGCTGTTGACTGGGTCCACTCCACAGCTCTTAACCTCACCCCTCGGGATGGCTGAGTCCCAGACAGCTGAGTGAGGGGCAGACAATCAGCTGCAGTACAACCTGGCCCTTATCACAATCTCCTGGTCCCCCCCCCGGGCCCTCACACTGTACCTCCAGTCTCTGACCTGTCAAACACTGCTGTGTCACTGGCACCTTGACTTTATACGCTGAGGCCTCCTGACAAGAGTAGAAGCACGCAGAACACACTTTCGCACACTCCCGCATAAACACATACTACGCGGGCACACACACACAGGCAAACACACACTCACACGTCCTCAGAACAGGACGCGGGAGTGTTTTACTTCAACACGCACACACAGAGCCAGACATACACCCACACACTGACCACAAACACACAACCTCAGCCATACACGCACATACATTACTACCTTCCTCCTAATGACAGGTAATGACAGGTAACGCTGTCATGTATTACTATTTCATATGGTGTACTGTTTCTTAAAGTACTCAGCAGCCAACCTCATGTCTTATTTCGCAATCCTCCTCTGTGTGGACGTTCCAGCTCCTCTCCTTTATGAGATTCATATCTCAACTAGAATGTTCTTGTCGCTATGACATTGGAACAACTCCTGTCCAAATAACACTGAACGGAGATGAATCGAATTATGTTAAGCAGAAGCATGGTCAGAATGGGAAGAGAAGGCTAGGTGACCTTCACACCAAACACACACGAGGTGATTATTCTAGACAACTTCATTGCTCTGTGCCACGTATGTTTGTGTGTATGTGTGTGTGTGTGTGTGTGCACGTGTGCCTCCGTGCTTCTTTGTCTCCCCCCTTGTATGTGTGTGCACTTGCTTCAGTGTGTGAATATGCGTGCTGGTGCGTGGCGCGCGCTGCCATGTGATTTCCATTTGAGTTGTCAGAACACCTTACCAACCTCAGCGAAGTCTGCCTCGATTGAAGCAAATTCCCGGTGAACTGTAAGTGTGGAACTCAAAGGCCAGGCAACAAAGGGAAGCTGTCAGACAGCACGTGGTGCCCGCCGAGACACAGGCTGTTGTTGCTGCTCTACCTACCGACAAACTCCAATGTGAAACCTGAAGCAAAGGAGACAAGGATAAAACAGGAGGCCGACCCAGACGTCTCATTAACGTACTGCTGCCACCGGCGAGCCTCGACTAGGCAGCTGCATCAGAAACACAGTGATAGAGCCATGGACATGGGCTTGTCTACAAGTCCTGTGTGTGTGTGTGTGTGGTAAGGAATATGTACTGCCTCCTCCATACCAACCAGCCCTGTCTGATTTATATTTATTTGGATAATCTCATCCTGACCTCTGACTAGTTCCCTTGGCCAGCCTCTCTGCTGGTGAAACATAACAATATCTAACATCTGCGCTGCAAGGGGTCAAATACAAAGCAAATACAATGCTCTTCCTTTTGTGACTCCGCTGAGCAGCAGCCACATCTTTCACATTAACCCCCGCACTTCCCACTGGCACACATCCCTGTCCTCCACACGGCGTTCGGGCCTCTAACTGACCGCAAATGCCCTTTGAAACTAATGGTAGACTGTGCTGAATTCTGTCTCTGCGCCCCCCACCATCCAACGCCCCTTCCCGACCCCTCCTCCCTCCCTCCCTCTCTCTCTGCTCTCGCTTGTCCCGGATCTCCTCTACTTGAGTACATGCCTTACTTTCTGCACCAGCAACTCTAATCTATCGCACTCTCCCCGCCTCCCTCCACCCTTCTTTCAGATGGAGTCTGTCAGTCGGACACTAGAGAAGTCTGTGTGTGTCTGTGTGTGTCTGTGTGTGTGTGTGTGTGTTATGCCCATGCTGACTAAGCAGGGTGAGTGTTTGGCTCAGACAGACAGGCTTTCTGAAGTCAGTCAGCGGATCTAAGAGACCACAAAGCCCAAGTGGATGAACCCAGCTCTGTGATTTGACAGTTAGTGTGGTCTGGACATAGAAGCCCACACTACTTACAATTATCTTACAGCGCAAGCTCTGTGAATAGCCAAATCAATAGATGAGAATGCTTAAACGCAGATCAAAAGACCCTTGACCAATCAATGTGCTTACTGACTATCTCTGTACGGTGTTAGGGATTAGGATTTAATCCATTTATCAGGAACAGGCCAAAACCCAGGGCCTCTGGTACACATCTGCTGGTTCAGGAGGGCATGCACTTCTTAAGAAGGCCTCAAATATTTACCATGTGGACCCTTGACAAGCAATTTTATGATGGCAAGTGAGTTTCACGAGACAGAGAGCACTGGTGAATGTCTTAGTGAATCATCTGAGGGGCATAAATAAACCAGAGCAAAGCAACGTAAGGCCCACTTTAAAGCCCCATCACCCACTCTGTCATGACTGCCAGCATGGTCCACTCAGACCCGACCGTGTAGTACAGTATACTGGAGCACATACAAACATGCACACACATACATACACAAGCATAAAGACATGTACAAGCACAAATACTGACACGATATAGCCCTCAGTAGAAACAGCACTGTCTGAAATGAAAGGACGGACTGCTTACCTGAGCTGTATTTCTGTGGTTACACGGCATGGCTCTTCCTCCAGTGAGACAGATCACACCTACAGGATGCAAAACATATGAACCATTACAACACCTCCACGATGGAGTCAGTCGACAACGGACACACCAGCCCTGCTCACGTCACCATGACAGCAATTGTTGGTGAGGATCTCGACCTTTCTTCGACGACCTATTATAGGTGGTCGAATAAATCTATCAGGGCCAGGAAAAAGGGTCCAGTGTCCTTCGATCACCATCCCTGACCACACACTTGGAGCCCTTCCTCTCCAACAGGAATCTTAATGAGCATTCAGAGTTCATTATGGGCGAGTGGAGTTAAGGAGTCCTCTGCACACTCCCCTAGCAACAATGGAATACCTCTGGAACCTGTTCACCCGCGCACTGCAATCACACAAATTAACAAATCATTAGGAGTGGGAAATGTTGGCGGCACGCTGAGTGCCTTAAGTAAACTCTCCCTTGGTTCTCCTCACACACAGATAAACAAACTCAACGGGGCATTCAACTGATGAGCTTTGGTGGGTTTTACGGTAATAATATGCATTAATGAGTGTGCTGGATACAAGGTCACGCTTACTGATTGCTGCTTGGCAGGGTCATCCTCATTTCTGCGAATCAATCTACTGTACTGGTCCGTCAGTCATCAAACACGGCACTCGGCACGGAGGTGGCATGCATTTGCATGGATTAACCACACGGAGAGCATGTGTGTGTGATATCCACGTGAGAAAAAGTCGAAAACAGAACATGCTCTAGGAGGTGGAAGGTTCAAAGCACAGAATAAATGAGCACACACCGTACAGCGATCATGTCATGCATTGTCTCTGTATTATGAGTGTGTGTGTGTGTGTGCGCATGATGGATCACAGTGCAGCGTTTGTACTGTGCTGCGTGTGTTTGTGAGTTTGACGGTGTGAAGTATGGCTTCTGGACCTGAGTGGGAGTGGATAAACACACATTGCAGTCGCTCGAGCAGCCTTCAGAAGCAGCCCCAGTCACGCCTCACCTCCCACAGCACTCATTTAGCCGTTTCCTCTTCCACATTCTGTAATGGATAGCATTCATCATTTGCATGTGTCCTTACATGATTGTGTGTGTGTGTGTGCGCCTGTTTGTGTGTATATATATATATATATATATATATATATAGAGAGAGAGAGAGAGAGATGGAGATAAGAGTCAGAAGCGGTGGGAGAGAGATGGAGACTATTTACATATTCACTTATTTTTATTGACTTCACCGACACCAATGTATTGCCTTGATCTGTTTGCACTCTACACCTTTGGCATGGCTGAGCGATCTTATGATTCACCCACGGTTTGTGCAACCCCACAATTGGCTTTTCATCAGGAGCCAATGAAAGATTAGCTCAGTGGATTACAAGGGTGTGCACAGTCGATTAACCAAGCAGTGTATGTGTGTGTTTCCTGGTAAAGGGTTAGGGTCTGTGATGAGGATACTGTGAAGAAGGTGGTTAACTCCAGTGTGTCTGCTCTCTAGTCTACTGGATGCTTCTCTGCGGCAGGGTCCCTCATCCTCCCCTACCAGGCCCTGAGGACATGCTTCTGCTGCACAAGGCACTTTCAGCACAAAGTCCCCTGAGTTCCAGATGGAATTTAGCCCTCTCATTGTTTTACACATCAAAGGAACCAGGGAAGGCACGAGCAAACTAAGAAAGAGTGGAAACAGATATAGAGACAGAGTGCAAAAAAGAGAGAGAGGGAGAGAGAGAGAAGGCAAGAGGGAGAGAGGGAGACTAGGGAGAGAGAGAGAGACAGACAGGGTAGAGAGAGAGAGACAGACAGGGTAGAGAGAGACACCTAGTTTGGATGCTGGTGATTTATGCTTACGCAGCATCACAAGTGCTTCAGCCATAGTACCCAATCACAGAGGTGCCAAAAAAAACAGGCCACAATGCCACTGGGAGACTTATGTATCTAATGCACATGGCTGATTTCACATTTACTTTGAGAAAAAGCCCGTGGGACTTTACGTCCATAGCACTAAACAAGTTTTTTAACCAAAGGCGATGAAGATACACATTCCATACAGGTAAGCATAAACTCAATATACAGTTCTGTTCACAAATAAACATATCTGATTCAGGTGATTAAACACAGAGTGCAGTCTCACTACTGCAAAAGAACAGCCTCTTGTCTCTGGGCTGGTCTGCAGTGTGTTCAGGTCGGCCTAAGGTCTCAAGCTGAGGCCTTCTACACACCTTTGAAAGACCTGCAGGCGATGACAGCAGCCATCGCAATAGTCCTTTAGCAACTGGAATGAAAAGAACACAAACGAAACACAGGCTTTCTTTTGGTAAAGACGTATTGGGATGCGTGCCTCCCCCTCCTCCAACCCCCGCATTAGCCTAAATGAACTGTCAGAGAGTCTGTCGGCTATAACTGGGAGCATGTTGTTAATCTGCATAGTGGAGAATGACACACCAGCACACGGTTTAGCATCATTACAAACACTATAATTAGGACATTTTCAATGCAATTAGAGGACACATCTTTTACATTTTCTCCTCACAGACATATTTCGTGGGTTGATTACGACCCTCTTGAACTGTCATTTTGTTGTGTTGCGATGACAACAAGGAGATGTGTGTATTACACGTATCTTCCGTCCACAGTAAACACAACCACATACGAGCGTATATTCTTCATTTTCAGCAGTCACAACAGGTGCTTCGGGTGTCAAACATCTAAGTTGAAAAGCTCAAAGAAATGCAAATAGGGAATTGAACGCCATACCCCAAAGAGGCTCCGGCAGCTACAGAGCTCTAATCAAGAAATAAAATAAACTTGAATAAAGACAGATGAGAAATAATTCCAATAATCTCTCCTAAGCTTTTTCTTGCGCATCTCTAAGCTTGAGGGATGTTTAAACAGTGGCACCACCTCAAACCCTTTTATCTTCGCTACGGCAGATTGTTTGAGCAGCGAATATCAATTGTTGCATTATCCTGTCCATATTTGTCTTCCTTTAAAGGTTTGTTCCATCCCCTGCCTGCTTTGGAAGGCGAGCTGAGAGATGATAGTGGGCATCATTTGAATGCACTGAATGTGGAGCTCTGGAGCACCATCCAGTATTATGTGCAGCCTTCTGTAATGCAACATCATTTTTATATGAAACTACAGATGCATCCAGGTGCTATTCTGATTTATTTTGCATTTATATTCAAATAAATGTTTCATAAATTGTACACTCTCCATCTGATGTTCATCTGGAGTTAGTTTTCAATAATGCTAAGTGATTGAGGATCCATTCAACTCCAGTGAAAAAGATTGATGTGGCTACTGATGTTACAATTCTTCAAACCTGATAAGAAAAAAAAATGGTATCCATTTTGCACGGATATCCTTGTAAATAATATGCGTCATAGTTGATGTGTTTTAATGGATAGTAAAAGCTATTGATAAAATGTCCACTCCATAAAAAGAGAAAAGGAGAGAGAGCAAGACAGAGAGAAAATAAGCCACTGTTTATACTGTACTGCCATCCTCCCCAGTCAGACTGATGTGGATCCAGGGTGATCCTGTGGGACCAGTATGGTTTTCTGGTGCTATATTGGTGGGCACAATGTGCTTCCATGTGGAGCATCAAGTTTCCCAGGACTCTACACCATACACACCTCACATGGAGAAAGTATGTATGGGCTACCACTGAGTTTGAACTCAAACTCTCCTTCTTCTTCTTGCAAAGCTCAGTCCACAGCCCAGGGGAGACATTAAGCCTGAGCCGTGGGAGGCTAGAGTTTCTCTCTGCTGTCTACAAGTGGAAATCAATAACAAGACTTCAGCAGCTTCGCACAAATAACAGCGTGGTACATGCCAGGATGGATGGATAGATGATTTACCGGCGGATAATTTAATCATGCTAATGTCGCAGTGGTTACAGTACGTTTTACAGTCAAGTTTTCCTTGGTTTCCGGCTTTGGCAAAATATAACAACATGATCTAATATTTCAAAATGTGTTCTCTTTCATCTGTGCTTAAGAGCGGGAGGTGAGCCCTGTTGCTAAAGTTACCTGTCATAATACTATAAATACAAAATATTTACTTGGAGAGGAAGAAGAAAAGAATGTTTCGGTTTGTTTGCCAAATACTACTGATGTGGTTGTTTACTGTTTCGAGTTTTTACAGTGCAGCCTTAAGTGTACTTGGTAAAGATAAAAATAACTCCTGTTTTTTTTACAAATCTAGATGTATCAGGGATTAAGGTAATGCATGTCAATAGCGGTAATCATAATGACCAAGGGAATTATTTTAACACAGATGTTTCTTTAATTGGCAAACTAGCGACCATAATGAAATAACCACTGATCTATGTAATCTCAAAAAGTGAAAATCCATTGAATAAATCAAATTTTAGTTCAATTTAATCTGAATTGCAGTTTGCCACCATTTTCCAGATGAGGGGTGCTGTGTGAACCAACAGGAGTGAGCAGCACTTCTAATCTCCAATTTTTGCAGATTTGCACACAGCACCATTTCATAGCTAGGTTAACTAGATTGCAAACCATGTGCATCTACTATTCTGGGTTCTTTCACATTTCTTTCCACCACGGCACTTTCGTAAATGTCAGAGTGTCATAACATGCTTTGATAAAGGCTAGGCCTGTTGTGCTGTTGCACAGATTCATGTTTTATTTTTTTCTGTTTGTAGCTAAAGCACTAAATGTCATCTTTCCGAGTAGTGAAAGGGTGTGTGTTTTAATCTCCTCCGGGCCTGTTGATGTAGCAAAATGCTTTGAAGACAAAGAAACGACTTGATTGCTGAAGAAGTGGAATCGAGAGGCTTTTAAAGCAGTTTTCCGGCACCTTGAAAGAACAGGAACATATTTTCATATTTTCCTTGATGCCTCATGAGTAAAATTCATCGAGGATTAATTACTGAAGACTTCATCGACAGCTTCGCACCAGAACACAAGCACACACACAAAGACTTCACTGGAAACACACTAAGGCTGCCACACTTCAAATACTATACATGGAGTATTGCATGCATTTGCAGTGCGATTCTAACTCAGATTGGTCGGTTTACAGAGGAGTGTGCATTGCCTTGTGGGGATGTGTTGTAGCCAACTGAAGGTTGTCTGAGGTCCCTCTGCTCTCTGCTGGCAGACTGACAGCCTGAAGGAAGCAGCGGGCAGCTGGGCCCATACAGTCCATCCCTTGCCATGCTTGGTCCTGAACTCTTTAACTCTCAGCAATTCCCCCCAAAAAACAACTCTAAATCAGCTTTTTAATTCTGGAAAGCCCCCACTTAGATTAATCGAGAGACTGATTGTAGATGTACAATTCCTGCTTGCAGATAGAGGGAACACTACGGGAGGCTTTATTGTGTCAGACGAGGTTTGCTCCGTCTTCACCTCTACCCAGCCAGGTAATAATGGAAGATGATGATCTCGTAATAGAGGGTATAATTCACATCACGGTCTCACACCTGTGATTCACCCAGACGACCTGCGCAAGTAGCTGGCCAGCTTCTGCTGTGATAACCTTTAGCACCCACCTCAAGGTCACTCACTCATGTGATGCTCTCGCCCAGTAGATGAATGCAGAGTCAAGACAAGTCTGTGTTTTTAAAGTGCCTCGTTCCTATCCTGAGAACAACAGCTGTGCTTGCCAACTGGATTCTGGATTCAAATGACCATTTTTGTTCATTACTAGCCTGAGGGGGTGTCTGTTGTTACTGGAATTGTCAAAAGGTTTGATTTGGTGTCAGTGCACATGTAATGGTTGGCTTTTCCATGACACGGATGTTGTATCCAGGACAGAGAAGGAGAGACAAAACAGAATAAACACAAAAGCAGCCAGATTGCTCTCTGGCAAGGATTTGCATATTAATGCTTTGTTTTTGTTAGAATTTAATACCACTGCACTACATTTTATATGCCACATTACTAAACAAGAACTATGCAGACAAATTATCCACCCCAAGACAGTATTTATTATTTGCTATTCCCAAAGTTAAAAAAAAATACTTAGCCTTTCTGATCAATGACAAAGTGTTGATGTGTTTAATAATAGATGACAGTAATGCACATAATAATGTATTTCAAATCCAATTTTGACATTAAAGTAAGGCACTTAACTAAAATGTTGGTATTCCCTAAACCCATCAGAGCCAGCAGTATGCTCTATTAACATCATAGAGAACAGAGCGAGTTGCATGACTCTCTGTCTCTCTCTGTCTCTCTCTGTCTCTCTCTGTCTCTCTCTGTCTCTCTCTGTCTCTCTCTGTCTCTCTCTGTCTCTCTCTGTCTCTCTCTGTCTCTCTCTGTGTCTCTCTGTGTCTCTCTCTGTCTCTATCATTCTCCTGATTCCGGGACTGATGAAACAGGGATTTAACAGGACTTGAACTCCATGACCCAAATATGCTTTCATCTGACATTTTAGGGAAACAAATCCCTTTGAAATTAAATTGATCATCTGCCTTTTCATATTATTCTTTCTAAAAACATGTTGATAATGCTGCCTGGCATTATCTTTTGTTAAAATCCCACATTCCTGTTTCTGAAAACCCAGGCTCACCAGAGCCAGTGTGCAGTGGCATGTCAGTCACGTGACTGACATTGAATTCCTTGTTACAAAAGTATCAAGAGCCCAGAGTTCAATGGCTGAGATCGGATCAGATCAGAAAGATACACATGACACAACTCCAGGCACTTTCCACTTGAAGAGAGCCCACATTAGAACAAGGGCAATTACATGTAATGGGAGCTTAGCCTAACGTGGGTGGATGAGACTAAGTGATCCTACCATATGCTACTTTAATAGAAAATCTAATAAAGAGATGACAGAGAGCATTCGCATTTGCACTTTTTCATTGTGTTACAGTACCATTCATTGGTCAATAAAATGTTTGCTTGTGGGAAAAGAGTAGGAATGATCCATAAACGAATGGTGTAGTCACTACAGGTGAAGAAGAAGTGACTGAGTCATTCATTTCATTCCTCTATTAAGGTAATCTTGATGATGGCTGTATTGTAACTAACCCCCGTCACAACTCATCAATGCGTAGGAATATATTTCTTCCCAAGGGCTGTATCCCAGTGTGTTAACACCTTGAGGAGTTCGAAGGGCACGCTTTATAACCTGAGCGGATCTCCTTTCACACAAAACCTCATAGGCTATGGCGGAGTTATTGTTTTACTGTATTTTTCCGCTAACTGACGTCTCAGATACAGACAGTTTTGGACTGCCAGATTTCCAACCCTGTGGCAAAAAGTTTCTCCTGACACATTGTAAGTGAAAAAGAAGAGTGAAAAAGAAGAAAGAATTTAATTTTCTCTCTTGAATTTTATACCCCTGACTGGTGAGGCAATGGGCCTTGACCAGGGCCTTGACCATGTGTTTTTACACACTGTTGACATCCAGAATAATACTGCACTATAGCTGCTAGAGAAAAGAGACAGCAGAAACTCCAAAAGACCTCATCCAAATATATACATTTCAGGAAGTGTCACTCCCAAAGAACCACATGTGGGCGGGAAAACCGAAATCTCTCTCTGCAGCAGGATGGAGACCTCTGCCTAGCGGAGCAAAGCCGGATAAGAAACTTCCGTCTTTCCCCCCATTTAATTGAGCCCAGTACATTAACTTCAAAGCAACACTGCAAAGTAATTCCAGGACTTTGCTGGAGCTCGTTTTCCCTCGCTGAAACCTTGTCCTCTTCATTACAGCCAGGCTCCTCCTCATCCCCTTTAGTCTGTCATGTTCAAACTGTGTCCTGTAGTCAGCGCACGGCTGGATTAATGAAATACGTTGTATTCAATGTCAAAATATGGAACATGGAGGATGGCAGTGGCTCTGGCCCGATTACAGATGAGAAAAGAGAAAACATTAAAGAGAAGCTTTACCTTTAACTTAGCCTCAGCCACATCGGCTACGAGGCTCACATAAATACAGTGCTTCAACCACGCTGAAGTGCTAGGGCAGAGATAACAAGGGAAAGTAGAAAATGACACAGTAGCTTTACCGCAAAAAGCAGACTATTTTATGTGCATTTCAGGTGTGTTTGCCACATTGGAAATCTAAACAACATATTGTTCTTCAGGTTTTCTGAGAAAGCATTTTCAAGAAGGAAATTCAATGTATTGCAGCTTTATTGGCTAAGAAGCCAGGACTGAGGCACTATAGAAAGATCTAGCAGTCTATTGACTGATAAAGGAGAGCAGTTAAAGAAGAAAAGGGTAGAGTAAGCAATATTTCCTTGTTTGTTGTTCTGACACACTAAGCTCTGCTTTCTTCAGGTTTGACAAACAACAATCTTGAAGCTGTCAAAATTAGCTTGCGACCACACGTCCTTGAGACAACGTAACGTGCAGGTTTATCCAGTCTATGACATCCCAGGAGAGTCAGTCTTCCCAGAAGAGAGCAGGCCAGGTGGCCTTGTGGCCTGCTTGTGGGCAGCAATGATAACCTGGCTGCGTCTTGTTTACCAATCAGCACCCTCTACAAAAACGTAACTGGCAGGCTCAGAGGGGAGGGGCGGGAGAGGCAGTGTGTGCCCGTCACCAGCATGAGTTGTGTGCCACGCGTACAGGCCAGAGCGACCTACCTGGGTGGAGCGAGGCCCTGAGTACTTCTGTCTTCATGTTTGAAACCTGTTTCCTTTGTTAATTAAACGCACATCTAACAGACTATTTTCTGTCTCCTCTCCTGTCTCAGCCCTCTGACTCTCAGCAGATGTCACGACACACACATAGAACACACACACACACACACCAGTACTGATCCAGGTATGAATCAATTCTAATACAATCTCTAAACCAATTCACAGCGTGCACAGTGAGTAATCTCTGTTGTGGGGGGTGGAAAGGCATGGTGGACAAACTAACAGAGTTTATTCTAGTCAAGCTCCAGTTCCCCAGACCCCATTCTGGACAGACTTCAAACAACTGCCTTACTCACATCCACTCTTACTTAGTTCTTAGTCTATTTATCTATTCATCCATTCATCTATCCATCCATCTATTTCGTACCATATCTCAAGATCATAATGTTACTGACTGAGAATAGGTCAGACGTAGAGCATTTAAAAGCAGATTCAAAAGATGTGTTTTCTTGTCTGGCCAGATTGTGATTTCACACACAGCATATTATTTTCAGAATGTGTGTATGTATGGTTGCGTATGCATGTTTTTTGTGCATACACATGCTGTATGAGGCCCCAGAAATGAAAAACAATATCAAAGGCACTTCTCAAGAAGCAAAAAGAAACATGTGTTCCTTAAATCAATGGTGTTTACATCTCAAGGACCTTGAGAGAAGGAGGGATGAGAGTCGCAAATTGTCTCTGTCACCTGGAATGAACAAGCTTTATCCCTCCTCTCCTGAAAGTAAATTCTAGCCACTCTCAGCTGAGCGCTACTTCTGCAGAAGATTGGTTTCCTCCTCTTTACCACATTAAAAGTATACTGTATATATTTAGAACCTGTTTATTTCCCTGTTCAGAGGGTAAAGTCCACCACTTGACTAACTACTGCACTAAATCTGTGTGTCCCTGGCCTTGGCTGTGTCAGTCCTTCCTCTATGCCTGGAGCAGAGAATTGGGCGTCAGGTAGGCAGCTGTGGGCTGGGACTAAACTACAGGGTAGACTGGGCAGGTATGCATGGGTGATGGAGAGAAGGAACACATTGACTCACTAAAGAGAAGAAAACTGAGACCTATGGAGAAAGACACTGACTGGGGCGGTGTATAATTCAGGTAGCAGCACACAGACTTGTGAATAAATCTAAATCTGAATAAAGTTTAATCGCCAAGGAATTTACTTTGGAGGGGCGGGTGCATACAGTAAACATATAAGAATCTTAAAAATCTGTAGAGACATTCATTTACTCTATGAAAAGAATGGCATTCAAAAGTATGACCGGGAAGATAAGTTGCTGATTTAACCTGAAATACAGGCCATTTCAGTGCAATGCAGACCATTTCCACCATCCAATAGGTTTGAAAACATTTCAAATCTCATGAGAGTTTGGTCCGTCAGGGTATTATCGTGCAGTGTTATGGATGTAGCCCTGGAGCTAGTGGGAATTTCACTGGCAGAACTGATTGAAAATCAGTGATTGCAATTTTCTGTGCTGCCACTCACGGTCATGCAGTCATTTCAAACTCAAAAAAATATCTGTGTGTTCATGATGAGGTTTGTTCTAGGTGATTGGTCCGCTGCAGTAAACTTGCAGCGAGAGAGAGATAGAGAGAGAGAGAGAGAGAGAGAGAGAGAGACAGACAGCAAGCTCCTCAGACTGCAGCTGATGTTAAGAAGCCTTCCTAGGCCCAGATGTCAAAGCACTTCCTCCTTGCCACGGATGGGAAGTTACCCATAAGGAAGGTGTCTGCTGTGAGCCAGCTACAGATATGTGGGCCATTTCTCTTGGCAAAACTACTGTACATCCCCCATAAGTCAATTCTCTTTGATGTCTCATGAACGTCACCCATGTGGCCATTAATTGGTACAATGAATAATGTAATTGATAACTTGGTTTATTTTTGACATCAGAGAGAAAGAGATTTGACACATCAGACCATTTTCTATGAATAGACTATTGGCAAGGCACAATAGATAGGGGAACAGATGTTAAAACTGCTGAGCGTGAGAATGAAAAATGGCTGTGTTATGAAAAATTAAAAAATGCTTACGAACATGAGTGTCCAGGGGAGCTTGATGAATCATCTTAAGGAAACAATGAAAGTCAGTGTGAAGTAAAATGTGAGATTGTGCTTTTTTTAAAGGTACATTTTCTTACTTAGTGTAGGCCAGAGATTCGATCCAAATCACACGACAGGGAAACATAATAGAATTCCCTTTAACATTCTCTGTTCTCATGTTTGTAGTTAAACAACATCTGAAAGTTCAGATTCAGTTGTTGTATTTCAGATTGCAAAGGTAAACAAAAAGTACTGTAACAACAATTTATAAAATGAATCACAACCAAATAAATAGGACAACATTGGAAAACACTATCTTGTAATGTTTAGACCAGCTCCAATTCCAACTCCCTACCTCGAGGACCTATCAATGAGACAAAACTCATTAAGATCTAACAAGGAGAATTGAAGTTTGAGATTGGGATATGGATTTTAAAAGGTTTGAGCGACTGCCAAGTTGTGCCAACAATAAAAAGCGTATCATCCAATTCTAAATATACAGAGGATAGTATGAGAGAAATACACTAGCCATTCTGGCAGCAGGGGCTGAAGTTGTCAATTTTCTAAACGACTCGCATTACATTCTAGCACAGCAGGTTTAATGTTGTGTATATCCTGTGTGTGTAGCAGGCTCTGTGATATGACAACATACTGTATTTTGTGCAAATGGTTTGGTTGTTATATATGCTATTCAGAAGGAGTGTGTTGTAATGTATTGTCCTGAAGGACATTTTTGTCAGATATAACAGAATTATTAAAGAACTGTACAAATGTAGCATAGATGCTCAATTATTAGTGCTCATGGAACATGTGAAGTGCCATATTTCAAAACATGTGTTCTGTGAGACCCATTTCATATTTTGTCTTAATGATATATAAGACTTCAGATTGTACAGCATATTGCATTCATGGTCTCCTGCCTCTGTGGAAAAAAAGTGATGCACTTGATAGACCGAATTCCACTAAAGTCAGACTCATCAATAGGATCCTATCTAATAACCCCAAATCATACAGTCAAACAGTATAATAAGATGGTAATGATGGCACAGGAAGTCATGCAATTCACTCCAACACCCTGCACACCAGTGCACTTGACTGCACTGCCACAGATAAATACTATTACTGGAGTGTGAAATTAAAACATAGGCACAAACGCTATCTGCTTCCAACTAGAAAGGGGGCGCTGGATGCTTATTGCTTAGTCTGAGTGAGGTTTGATCTACTTGCTGGGGTACTATTACTTGTTGCACCAGTTTCTTAAATAAATGCTAGTTTCCATTGGCAACCAATTGACAAATGTATTGTTTAATGACACTTTGGGTTGTGTTAATGTTCAAGCATGCACACAAGCACACAATCATCCTGTGTTAACTGCATATCTTCTACCACTAACAATACGGAGTACTTTGTATTCAAGCTCTCTTCAGCTGTGTGAGAAAATATGAATTTGTTCCAAGGACGGCTGCTGAAAAGAGATTGGGAATCAGTTTGACTCTTTTTCATACCATACAGACATTGACTGAAGGGTAAGGTTGAATAGACGGGGGGAAATGCAGTGTCCACTTAATCATGGATTCAAATGGCACAAAACACAACATGAGTTAAATGATAAGAACATCGCTCTGCACTTAGGCTAGGTGAGAGCACTCAAAAACTCATTTAGTCACGCTGTATTAATCTGGAGTGTGAGTGCATTCTGTACCATCGTTCCTTTACTTGCTAAGATTATTTTGTATCAAATGGAACTTGTCTTGAGGTTTTCTAAAGGAGGCTACATATGAGGATTGATTCAGACTACTGAGTCTATCTTAGTGGCCTGCAAATCATACATGGAATAATCAACACAGTAAAACCTCAAACTGGATGTTTCACTTCATCTGTCATCAAAAAGGAAAACGGAAATGATTCTAGCAAGATCATAACTTCTATTCTAATGCAATAAAGTTATGAACTCAGAGGAAGTGTGGTACGGTTAGAAGATGAGTATCTGCCATGTGTTCACACAGGGTTTTTCATATTCATATCAAGTTCCATTTCCATTAATTTCCCAGAGTATTGCCATTTCCACAGGGAGATAACTTGCATTCAATCATCCTCTCTCCTTCATGGTTCGGTAAAGGCCTCAAACACTGACATTATATCTACCTCCCAGCCATTACTGTTAAAGAAGTTTCACGAGGTGGTGGGGACTACTAAAGCTAAAAGATTGATATTGGTGTGCTAACCGTTACAAGTTACACACTTTCATTTGAAAATCCTCGAGTCCTGAACCAGATGTCTGTTGTAAAAAAGAAGACATGCAAGCCTGGATGAAGGTTGATGTGAACCCTGTAGTACATTTGGAATGTGTCGAGTCCTGGGAACTGTGGACGAAGATTCTGTTTCCCCTGTCATTGTATCGCCTGCTTATTGTAGAATGTGTATCAAGGACACTGTTCACATCATGTCATTGTCTTTTTTCAGCGTTCAAGACAGGGCATGCAGCTCCATCTCCATTGATTAACCTTCCAGGTTGCACCTTGGTGTCGATGAGCGTAGTCATAAAAGCTCCTTGCTCCTGCTTCAGAGTTCATGGATAGAGTGTGATATAATGCATTGTAGTATCAGCCCCTCACTAATGTCAACATCCTTAGTTGTAAGGCATTACTTTTCACTGACCACTTTTCACTAGGTGTTATTTTGGGTGTGTTATCCGATTGGCTCTGATCTGACTCCATCTACTTCCTTGTTTGTTTGATCTTACATGGCGAATAAAGCTCATTCGGATTCTGATTCTCTACTTTGCTCTTTTCTTATTTCCTTTCTTCTTCCACGCGAGATAACAACCTTGATTGCGTGCCATGGAACAGAGGCAGTCATCACCGTTAACAACCTAGTGTGCTTGACTCCTATCTAACTCTGTTAAATTCTCTATCTTTGTTGAGAGGAATGTCTCTCTATCACCGGGCCCGACCAAAATAGTGCAGAGCATTGCAATTTCACGCACTCGCAACCGATGAATCTCTCCTACTGGCGGGCAATGAATCTTGTCTCTGGAGGGCGACCAGCCACACAGTGTGCTCCTGTTGTTGCATCTGGCTTCACTGGCCTGGCAACCTCAAATATTTTAGGAACTCTGGAACACCTGCATCTGATGTGTGGGGAACTCTGCCTTCTCCCTTCTCATGTTCCCCGTAGGGGCACTTAGAGGTTAAAGTAATGTGTTTCCTAATAAGGGATGCAGCTGGAATTTCTACCATTCTCTTCACGAATATTAGTTCTTCCCATGCCATGAATACATGTGACAGACAGCCTTATTGTATATCTGAAGGGATCAAATCAGCTGTGGACATGATTTGGTCCTCATGGTTTAAACATACATTTCAATGACTTTCAAAAATGCTACTCCTTCCCCATGCAGTCCCTCTTAACATATCTTCAGCACAGGCACTTTGAGCACATTGAATAAATCTTCTCTCACACGTTCACTATATTATCTGTCTTTCAATCATGCACACACCCACACACCACCGTTACAGTTCAGACATATTTTAACCTTCAATAAAAGAGCATTAGTTTCTTCACAAGCTGGCCTTCAACTCTACCTTACAGCCTTCAATCATCAGACACTATGCCACTGAGTGAGCAGTAACAATGGGCTGCCTATGGAGCCAGACATGGGCAGAATACAAATAGAAGCAGGCATGTTTGGATCATGCTACTTTTCATGCCTCATTTCCAAATGTGAGCAGTCTGAAAAAAGCTATAGTATCCACGCTGACATAAACCAACTGCACACACTTCTTAAAAGATTTCCTCAAATTATACTGACACAAATAGGCATGAACAAACATCTAATAAAAGTAGATGAGTATTGGTAATGAGGAGAGCCAAGGAAAGGATCGAAAATGTCTGCAATAGATTCTAGCTGTAGGCCTATGCACTGCACTCACAACACTTCAAATGATTTACAATTAAGTACTGCTATTGCCTTATTCAATAGGCTATATACAAAATAAAACGGACTTCAATGAATGAAGAGAAATACGCCTTAACATTGTAACAAGCACTTCTCACGCTGACTGTATTCTCGCACTCTATCTAACTCTGGAGACAACGGGGCAGCTGCAAAATATATATTTTTAAATTCGTCCAAATAATTACCTTTTACGTCACGGGCGCTGTTCTCCAAGTTCGGTGCCAATCATCATCCGAGGCTTCAACGAGATGTAAAGGAAATCTTATATAATCCTTTTGCTCTTGTCCTTCAGACGTCGTCAGCCCACTAATCTTCAAAGAGGGGTCGAAACAAGATAGCGCGTTTAGAGACCGCCTCTAATCTCACTAAAGCCAGGTTGCTGTCCTGTGCACGAATTGTCAGGTCACTTTCTCTCGCACAAAGTTGCCCACAATTCTAAACTAGAAGAGCTGGAATCTCGACGACGTCTCGCATACATCAGAGTGTATAGGAAAATGTCGTTGGTCAATATCTCCCGTGGGGTTGTCAAGTATGGACTAATTGCAGTGCCTGACAGGTGGCAATTCCGACCTCCCGTTAACGGCACTGATTCTAGCCTGCAGCGCGGACGGCAAACCCCTTATTTGACTGAATGAATCCTCGGACCGTCTTTTCGCTTCTGGTGAACTGTAGCGCCACCTAAAGCATAATCGAAGAGCTAGAGCTCCATCAAGGCTTCCAGGAGCTGACCAACGGTCAAGCGTTTTCAGTAGATAATCATGGTTATATAGTCACACTGTCATGACCCCCCAAAATTAAAGGGTATCTTTCTATCAAGTAGAGTCATAACAAGAAGAAGAAAGGATAAACTGTTTTTTTGTCTCACAGTATGTCACAAACACATGGAGGGAGACACACACATGCAGGACTGTCCACCGAAGAAACTTGTTCTCTTCATTTTTCCCATCCATGCTGGCCTTTCATCCAAGGGCAGCCAGGAACAATGGGGAGCCATATCAGCGCTGCCCAGGGACCGATTGCAAGTGCTCACGTCCATGTCTTGGTCAGGGACAGGGCAGGACTGCGATCTGTTCTGGTTCTGCATGTTTTTGTATAGGCGTTCTTAGGAGGAAGCCCATGTGATCATGGGGAGAACATGCAAACTCAACACAGAAAAGGATTGTGCACCAAGAGGCCTGGGGAGAACATGCCCCAGTGCAAAGCAGTAACGTGGCACACTGTGCCACCGTGCCACGTTAATATGGGAAATCAATCATCAGCCTACCAAACACATCATGCCACTGTGACAAAGTGAGCAGGCCAACTATGACTGTTACTGTACATCCACACATGTTTATGTTTAACAGTCCTGCCTGGTAACAAAGCTAAAGTTACTTCAGATGAAACCAAATACAAAGACAGATCATACATGCAGATCACACGAGTTTGAGTAAGCCGGAGCCCTGTTCATAAACAGTCTAACTCTGCAGAATGTTTACACATTATGTAGGATTGAGAGGATCAGTTGGGATTTGTGTCATTCTTGCAAACAACTCTGTCATTGTTGCAAAAATAACCAAACTCAAAGACAAGACATACTTTGCAGAAGGGGCATTAGCAAATGTGCTGAATGTGCACAATTGTTTCAGTAAAACACCTGCAGTATAATGCCTGTACCTATCTTCAATCTATCTGTTATTGACCTGGAGGTCATCTTCACCCAACCACCCCAGCTGTAGAGCTCCTCATATCTGGGGGAAATGAAGATACATCAGCATCAGCTGTTTTAGAGCTTACAGTCCCAAATCCTTCTTCTCCTAACTGTCAACACAGGGCTAATATCTGCAGTGTTTTCTATGAACGCCACAAAACCACACACTTTACATACACAAATAAGTGCACACTATTATTCAGTAATATATATAGTACATTGAAAGGTTATAGTGCCAATATTTAAATAAGTGCATATAAGTGCAAATAAATGTGTATTTTCGATTATCACGCCCTGAGAGAAATACTAGGATGTGCATGCCTTATGTAGCACAAAGCCTACTTTAATGTCATTTCCAAAACTTAATTTAAGCGCTCACCTTCACAGTGAATTACAGTAAGACCAAAAAGAATAAAAGACCAAACCTTGTTAAATATAGAACATCCATCTATGCTGAAATATACAGCCATAAAATGCATGTTAAAGGTTGTATCATACATGTATCATGATTGTTTTCTACGACAGTATTTATGTTGACAATTGGCAAACAGATGATGTTGTCTATCCTCAGAGGAGTAGCAGCACATCCATAATTGAGCAACTGGTCATACCAAAAAAGCAACTCAATTTGAATAATCAAATTTGAAGTATAATAAATTATGAATGATATCCTCATCAGGAAATTGTTTTGCTTCACTGAAGACAATGCTAAACATACCCGTAGTGATTAAGCAAACATTAGTAGTTTGGTTTGAATCATGATTTAGGCTACAGTATTTTGAGAAAGTCCCTGTTCAGTCCTGTTCATGTTCAGCACATTAACGTTTGTAGAAATCCATGTAGAGACCACAGTCAATGTCAAGTCTGAGAATAGACAAGCCATGTCGTCTTCTAATCCTTTGAATCACAAATGAATCTGGAAAAAATGTCAAGCAGTCGGATGTCGGAACATCAAACGTCGAAAGGTCCAGGTTAATGTTTTCTCTGTTGTCTGTGTTTTCAGTGTTCACACATTGGCAGAGAGTTGAGTTCAAGCGGAGGAGGTCGGGAGGAAATCGAGAAATAGCCACCCACCCTCTTGCCTGTCTGACTTCAACATTTAGAAAACCGTCAGCGCATGAAAACAACAGGGATGGAAGGGGGTTTTCAATGCGCTGCCAGCCAGGGCCTCTCACATGAAGGGACAGCGTGCTTCATGGGGAGTTGAATAATGAATTGTACACTAAACAAAAGCAGCGAGTGTGAAGTGTTCCCCCACTGTGATCCCCTGGCCGCCAGGCCATTCTAGTTCCATGGATGTGTGTGTGTGTGCATGTCGGTGTGGATGTGTGCTGGGGTGTGTGTGCACGGATAATGTCATGGGGATTTCATGAGGGAAGGAGGAAGGGGGGCTTGTGCTAACAATGTCTTGATATTAAAGTACAATTTTGAGCTTCTCTTCAGGGGATTACAGGAGATTGGAAGCTGAAATCATTACTGAGACACACCACAGGTATGCCTTTCTGCACATACTAAATGGCAGTTCAACAGTAGTATTGGATGTAATTTATCATGAGTTTAAAGCAGGAGGAAACCCATCTTAGCACCACACAGTTTGCATGCGAAAGACTCCTTGAGTTGTCCTCTGTCGATTGAAAGGTGAGCTGGCATCGTTAGCTAACAAATTCTCAACTTAATCATAATCATTTGAAATGTCTGATCCAATTAGCATTCGGTATAAGGTGTCAAAAGGTTGTTTATCGCATTTGTTTGTGTTTGAGGGATATAACTGGTTTCAAAGGTGATCATGCATTCTGAATGAATTAAACCGACAGAAATTTTACAAAAGACGGTTAGAAAACGAGTGGTTATTGTATATATCAAAAAATGTTCTCTTTCTGCATCCATCTGACTTAGTATTCATAGCCAGTGACACCTCTGTCATTTACATGTGTGTTACTTTTATTCCGCCCTAACAGCTTCAAACCAGGTCTTATCCAGATATTCTTGAAACATGGTCTCTCCTGGTCCAAAACTGTTGTTATTTGTTATCAGTATCTTTCTCTCCCTCTAATCCCCTTCCAGGAAGGAATCAATTGCAGAAAAATGCCTGGAAAGAAGTGTGAACTTTGTTGTTTAGTCTATTCTTTGGCAGAAGGACAATGGGGAAAGGTCTGCACAAGCTATTCTCTGCATACATCACCCAGTGCTATTATTTAAGTATCCACTTTGTGATATTGAAACAGTATTTACCATTAATTGAAATTCCATGTCTGAAAATGAAATATAAAATGGATTTCAGAAAATGGCGCACACAATTTGGCAGCGGAAGCATAGACCTTGGATTACATTCTCAGAATTGGAGTCAACAGCAAGGTTGAAATATTGAGACTCCACACCCACTTACAGCTCTGCACCAGCAAATATGATTGGCCACCCCAATCTGATGACAGAGTTTGAGAGGCTCAGTTTCCTGGCAACACCTATTACCAATATAGAAGCTCCTCCAGGCTTTCCTGAACCACCATGCTTGGACACCCTTTAAACTGAGACAATTTGGTTTCTATCAGGTGGAGAGAGTGTAGAGAGGAACCACTTGTCAAAACCAGAACCAGAAATAAACACGAGATCCTTGATTCTCTGGATAGAGAGACAAACAGCAACATGTCATCCACATGTGTGAAAGCTATGATGGATGTTGCTGATTAAAGTCCTCTCACTTGAGAGGTATGAGTCATGCGTCAAAATACAGTTGTCTGTTACTGAAGGATTTTATTGTACATCCATCTTCAGCTATGGTACTTTAAGACGTAAGTTTCCTGGTGGTCTATCACACATTCACCTAGCTAAGGAATGTTCTCTCTCCTTGTTCTACTACTTTGTATTCAGGACCACATTTTAAAGATTAGGATGGTAATTGAAATGAATATGAAATCAAACAAGTTGTGTTGCCAATGACAGGTGGCAACCAATCACTGTGTGGCAATGACAGGTGGCAACCAATTGTAATGTGCCAACTGATTTGGCCTCCTTCAGTAAATTGTTTACATGGCCATTGTCAGGATGCAACCAGAACAGCACCCATTTTCTCTGCCCGTTAGAATCTCCACAGATTTTTATGAATGCATATTTCCAGTATTGTGTCTTTCGTGTATGTACTCAATGTCAATTATTTTCAACTTTGTCTCTCTCATACCGTATCTCCTATATGTAGACTAACCAAGCAGGATACATCCAGGTTTAGATATTTAAAGGAAGTATCTTCATTTTTAGCTAGATGTTGTTCAGGATGAATATCTAGTACACTGTGATGGATTGGCTGAACCCAATTTCATAACATCCAATCAATCACCTCTAGGGCCCCCCTAACAGGCAACACTTAATTAATGACATGTCAGTGGAGCCAATAGGTCCCTCCCTGTCAGAACACAAAGTATCACTGATGGTCAAGATGTCAATCATAAAGATGTGCTCGAAGAAGACTTGTTTGATGATAAGGGACTGGGAAGGTGACCAGACAGCAGTCTGTTGTTCTTGTTCAAGAAAATGAAATTGCAATATGTGGACATGTTTTATATTTCAGTCACCTACAACCTGTACTATACCATACACCGTTGTCTGACACCATATCTACTGACAGATGCAGCATCAATTTGTTGTCAAAATGAGGTGGACACACCTAACACAACACACGGTCCTATGGCAGACTGCATGGTTCAGAACTTGGTACTGGCAGCAACACCATCTGTACAACCATTAAAAAAAGCATAAAAAATGATTTCCCTCAGTGTCAGTGACAAACTACAAGATCACCTTGCGAAGATTATAGTCAGTGGGCCATCTCAACATATACTCATAAAATCCTTGGACATGTTACAGATCCGGATGCTCATAAAATATGTATGTAAAACAATACACTACTATAATATCCAGAATAACAATGGGGGGGGTGATTTATTTATCCATTGTCTTTTGAAAGTTGATGTAAAATAGCTTAACGAACCTGACAAGAGCATCCAACTTTCAACTGTTCAAATCAGCTTGCTGTCTTTGCCTTCTAGTGACGGAAGATTGAGAACTAATTGATTCCTGCACATGTTATGAGGAGACGGGACTCAGGATTCTGTAATGCAAATTTACAATTCAGTAAAATACCTCAGGGGGCAAAGAGGGAAAACCCACAGTGAAGAGAGGGATTACCCCCTCCACCACAGAGTCAGGAGGGTTGGTGGTGGGTCTGTACACACCAGACACAAGGTGAGGGGGTCAGGTTACCTCTGCTGCTTTGTGACAGCCTGCTTATCCTAATTGGCCCTTTGAGAGCTCATTTCCAACCAGGAGTTATAAAGTACTGAAATGAACTCATGCCATGATTCACATATCCTCTAGCTAACGAGTGTGTCAATTAATTAACTCGCT
Source organism: Mallotus villosus (assembly GCA_903064625.1). Taxonomy (NCBI): domain Eukaryota; kingdom Metazoa; phylum Chordata; class Actinopteri; order Osmeriformes; family Salangidae; genus Mallotus; species Mallotus villosus. The sequence continues at coordinate 220,756 of CAEFZP010000441.1, read as the reverse complement.
GAGGAGGTGAAGTTGCAAATGCTATACTTGAAATTATGCTTTAGTGTCGTAGAGAGGGAATTGGAGAAGACTGAGTGATTTGTTAGAACTTTGAATTTCAGTGGCACCAAATACTGAGGTGAGAGTAGAGACAGTAGGAGAGAGCACTCTGCATATTTATTAAACACCACAATTTCAACACAATCCAATTTCATATACTCATCATAACTCTGGTCAAGTTTAGCCAGTTTGGCCATGGCTAGAGTAATGTTTATGATAGCACAAATTAGCACAAATGAAATGCTGACTCAACAGGGTCAATAGCTGGTCATAAGGAAGGGGTCATTATGTTACTGGAAACAGTTAGAGAGGAGCATAGACCAAAGTGTACAGTACAGCCAATGACATGTGTCTGACTGTCAGCAACGGTGACTTCGATTCCCTGGGTGAGTGGGCTTTCTCAGCATAAAACATTTATGCCATGAAGCTTGTGACAAATAACAGCATCTTCATTGGATGCCAGAGCAAGACATGCATACAAATTACAGATGTTACACAAGTTTATGCTTCAAAGAAATTATCTCTCTGTGTGATACTTAACACTAACAAACCCACAGAATGGTGTGAAATACAAAGCATCATCAAAAAACAAGCTCAAAGGATTTTGTAAAATGGAGTACTCAGTGCCAAATAGCTGTTGCTGACAATGAAGGGATGTGACCTTGACTTGGTCCCATGACCTTCGTCCCAAAATAAAGTATGCATTTAAACAAAAATTATCACTTTAATGTTATTAATTGAGAAATACAATGGATTTAATACCAATGAACACACAGTAGACTATACGTTTTTTTTTGTTTTTTTTCTAATTTTCTAATTCTAATATGAAGCGTTGAGGTTGCAGTCGATTCAGAATTGTTATAGTATATTCAATGTTTTCATAAAGAAACAGGAATTGATCAATTCCTCACAATGAATATGTTGTAGAATAATACCATTTTGATTTCCCAAACCTTCATCCATCAATCCCCATTACACACAAAGGCTCAGACCTGGAGATCAAGAGTTTCCTTCACTTTCAAAATACATTACTTTTTGATTGATCCATCTATTCTGTTTACCTTCATCCTGCGGTCTTTCATTTGATTTGTCTCTCTTATCACTATCTTCTAGAACTCCAGTTGAGGTGAAGGATGCTGTGGTGCATTTTCTGTGGAGTTTAAAAGAGAATCCTTCTGGGTTTTTCGCCACACTGTGCCTTTGAGAGTTGGAACACAGCCCAACGTTGTTGCTGCATGTAATTTAGCGACAGCATCTTCTGTACTCTCATATCACACACATGCACACCTAACTACAACACAAGCACCTCTGACAGCCCAAACCTCGGAGGGTGAAATTAATACTCACGACATGCATCAGGTGTCTCATTATTTTTCGCTTCAGAGAGAACACAGTCTGTTGGTTTATCACACTAAATCATGTCTCCTCTCCTCGTACTGTGAACAGGGGCCAGGTTGGAGACGGAAAATACTGCTCAGTGTTGTAGCACACATGGGCTTTAAAGAACACTGTCATTGTGTGGAATTGTACAGTACATTATGTACCAGTCTGCCAGTTTACATTAGAGTGCAATGGACCAGGATGAAGTTCTGTAAACAGAACAGAAAGGATCTGCTCAATTTGTAATTAGTATCATACGGTCGATATCTTCACGACTTTGATGAGATTGATTCACTTATACGGTACCCTACCATCCACTCTCCATTCACGTTTGAATCTTGCAGTAGCTATCTTTATAATGTATTCAATGCCATCATCAAACATGCTATGAAATTCTGGGAAAAATCAGATCGATACCAAAATGCATCCGAAATATTGCCTCAGGAAATTCAAAGATTAGCCAACACCACCGCACATCTTATAAACATGCTGCAAGTGCTATTCAGGTCATCTTACCAAAGCCTTGAGCGAGTCATTTTCTCATCTGAAGATCGAATTGAATCTAAACTTTTTAGTTCGGCCCTTGGCCTGGCTGCCTATTAAGATTCCACTTAACCTGTCTACTTCTGAAAAATGACACATCGTAGCTGGATTAATTCGATTTCATCTGGACTAAGTCTGTAGAAACACCTACTGGAAATGGAATCCCCTTGACCCCTACCATTAACATTTGCTAATGTATCCCCATAAGAAGCATGGTCGATGAAGCATATCTTGAATGGGTGAAAGAGTGTAAAGTTAACATACGCTTGTCACTGACTGTCATAGGGTATGGGGCATAATGGTTAAATGTGTTAAACGATTGTTTAATTGATTGAGAGATAATACCTGGGTATTCATTTTGTCATGAAATATTGTACAGTGCAGTATAATAGACTTTCTGAGATCAATTGAAGTAATAGATATTTAAAGCAGAGCATGGTACTGCGGTAGCAAGATGTGACTTGAATTCTGAAGATGCACAGTATCGTCATCACGTGTAATCACCACCGCCCCGAGAGAGAGTGTGTTTGTCAGCGTGAAGCCTCCACACACTGCACTCGGTGGGCTTTCACTTTCACACAGAGCCATGGCAGAGCCCAAGCTTGGCAGGGTCTCCCAGCAGCATGGGGACTGTACTGTGTGCCTGACAGACAAGAAGTCCTGAGCCCAATTTACTCACCTGTCATCACCTACCTTCCAAAAAAACGGTGACTTGAAGAGACAAGGATGCATGTGCAATGATGCCCATACTGAGCAGAAAGGCAGACTGTGGAATGATTGCAGGCATAGTAATCTTAGTTACCCAAAACATCCATTCATAGGTAATTTTGTATACAATTGACTGGCTGATTGACTGTGATCACAATTACATTAAATGGAACGGGTAAACACAGATGCATTACATAAATAGACGTAAATCACAGAATACATCTTTGAACGATCTCTTGAAAGACTGCCATCCCATCTGAGTTTAAATATTAGCTGCTTTCCTGTGTGTGGTCTCACTACAAAGAGGGAGCAAGAAATTCGAAACTAGGTCATAAAGATACTTTTACACACATCTCAGAAACTCAGGATTTCTGCACTAGCGATGGTAAAGCACCCAACACAGTATTTTTGTAATTTGATGACTCGCAGAAGAGATTCAGAATCCTGAGCAGTTGCACAGTATTGTGTAACTGCTCATTATGATGACTCACTTTTTCTTTCTTTCTCGCCATTTCACTCTCTTGCTTTCTCCCTTTCTCACATGCCGAAAATATAGAGTATGAACATTCCTAAAATGTGCAATCATTACATTCCTAATCACATGACTGTAGGAGTGATAAACAAAGCAGTCAAATCCCCTTGATAGCAACAACTTCCTAGCAGTTGTCAAGAACTTGGTAGAGTAAAGCCTGGATTCCCCCTTGGCTGGAATATTCGGAGGAATTGGATTAACGCAGTGCTGACAAATACATCTAGAGTTTCTTCCTCAACAATTCAATCTCCTCGGTTACAAGATTATGTTCCTTACCAGAAATAGCACTTTTACTTTTTCTCCTGATCACTCAACAGTGTTGATCAAATTACAGTAGCGCTGGAGCACTCGTTCGAAAAAGGAGGCGACTCTACAGAGAGCACTGAATCCAATAGTCTGTCAAGCCCCTTTAAATGAGATTTCCCTTCCCATCTCATAATCTCAGTCTGACATACCATGGAGACATGGATATGATTAATCCAGTGAATAAAACAAATGATAATAAATTGAATCCAAGCAGAAGTACTGTATGTGGCCGTGAGCTTAGCATGAGGTCGACCTGTCCTTCATTCCATGTCAAATACTCAGAGTATATTAGTTGGAAATGAAAGTAAAAGCTAGTTTTTTTGCCTTTACAAAGGAATTATAGTAAAAAAAATCATAAATTATGATCCTGCTAGTAATCATTTATGTTATACAGTAGAGAACCAAGACATTACATTTTACTCATCTTATCCGCTTGATCCAGTAATCCAGTTGCATCATGTTTAAGGTCAAGAGTGATCAGTGGATAAGGTTTGCAATCTAAAGTATTAATTCTGCTTTCAGTCAAGCCCAGTGGGATGAATCACATTTCTTTCTGTTTGTTTATGTCTGTGCTTAGTCTGCACAGTGGTTTTAAAGCACATACAGTACACACAAATGCACAAACAGATAGACACACACACAGACATACACACATACACACAAATACACACACAGTCTCCCTCTCTCCTTCTATATTTCCTCCCAACCAAGGATGTGTGTACAGGCCATCACAAGATCCCAGGTTGCTGTGAGTCAGTCAGTCACAGGGCTGCGCTAAAAGAAAGAAATATGAAAGGGAGGCAGAGGTAGTAGAGAGATACATAAGGGAAGTGGGTGTGTGTGAGAAAGAGAGACAAAGATTGAGAGAGAAAGAGAGAGAGAGATAGAAGAGAGGTAAAGAGATAATTACAATTATATTCTGAATACATACATGCACATCATTGGATAGCTGTGTTAATATTGTTACGCAAATAAAGCAAAGCTAAATAATTTCCCCAGCAAGCAACAGCCTACTCACCAAACTCATAGGCCAAGGTCGAACTGTCGTCTTGTAGTTCAGCAGTGCATTGGCGCAAAAGAGGGCTACTGCCCCCTGTTGGAGACAGGAAGCATTTATTCTCGAACAGAAAGGAAAGAGTGGATAGAGAGATAGAGGAAGAAGTAACACATGCCTCACATTGTACTAAGGCCAGGTTATGTTTCCTTGACACCAAACAAAGGGACAGCTAAAGGCCAATGCCAGAGATGGCTGCAGTGTGAGAACAGGTAATGAGTGAGTGGTCCTATGAGTGGGTTGACCACAAGAGCAGGGCCAAGTATTTAGAGATGAAACCACGAAAACAATCTTAGACCTTAAAAAATCCATACCTTCCTACCTTGAAACCAATTTACACCATATCTTTCTGGAATCGGCATACACTGCAGTGTATAGTGCAGAAGTTACACCTACCAAGTGAAGGACAAGCTGCATGAATCGGGGAGGATTTCAAGTGAAAGATGTGCCAAGCCTATAGTGTACAGAAACCTCTGGGGACATTCACTCAGTGCAGCTGTCAGCCAAGCCAAAGGTTTGGCGCAAGTTTGTAGGCAATGTGTTGGAGAGGCTATGTGTCAAGCTATCTACACGACTCAATGAGGTGGTTAATGCCAAATGCTGTAATGACATATTTATTTCAGAGAGATACTGCTACTGGTCTGCAATCAGTGGTCTCAAAGCAGACTGATTTCATCTATCTTCTTCCAAACGGCACCACGACGGATGATAATACTGTGATGATTAGATAATACATAATGGACTTAACCATGGAATAAAAGACACCTTTCAGTGGAGGAACTGCAACAACTGAGGAGAAAGTAGGCATTGCAAATCAACTGGTCTGGTCTCTGGTGCTGCATACCACTGCACCATCCACAAGCCCCACAGAGTTTGAAGGTCATTAAACTTGCTAGCGGTTGGGCTAGATCAGGAGACAGAAGGCAGCATGTGCTACAGTGTGAGCTGTGAACCCTCAAGTCTCTGGAGAGATTTGAGTTATAGCCTCCCTCAGACTGTCGGTTGGCATCTTCTCTCACCCTCCGTCCCCTCATGGCGAGGCTCAGCCACCCTGCCCGTCACAACACATCATTTCCACCCCAGCACGCACACACAGCCAGCCTAACACCCTCTGAACGACACTAACCTTTGTTTTGCGATGTAACAGATTTCGGTATCAAACCAGGAACCTTGGTACAAGAGAGAGTCTGTTGCTGTTTTTCAGTTGCCATTCAGAAATGTATTTGATTTGATGACTCTGTTTAGCATCTAATATGATTGCGAGAGAAGGTCCTACATACACTTAATTCCAAATGTGATTTCAAGATATTACACATGGTTATTGTTGTCTAACCTTTACCAGTGTCCATAGTTTGCCATTATGGGAAGAAGACATGTTGCACTGTGGGTGGGAGTGAACTCAGCGTGCCTTCAAAATGACATTTTGCTGGATCTAGAGACACCACAACAACAGAAAAAAAACAGTCAATTCTAGACATGGTTCTGATGTGTTTGTGTGTCTCTAACAACGTGAAATCAGGCCCCGGGGCGCTCTCTTTGCGTGGTTGGCATAATCATTCAAGTCATTGCCTGTGAGACCGTGGAAAAGGAGGAAATATATTCAAAAATGTTGAATTGACTCAGTGGGCACCATGCCCTAGCCTGAGGCTACAGACATTCGCCATTTGAGGCAGGTTTACGGAACTTTACAGTTGAAGCTTAAACAGGGGTTGCCCAACGGCAACAGAGTTATCAAACATTGTTTGAACTATCCACAGTATTAGCCATGGACCTGATGACACTCACTGTGTTGCAAAGACAAAACAGGACTTTAGTCATCCAATGACCAGTGTGAAACGTTTTGCAAGAAAAAACGCCTCGTACAAATACAAAGCAAACAAACTTACTCTGATCACATATCCAATTTGCACATATTACTTAACATTTGAAACTATTATTTTGGTTTAGGGTCAAAATAAATAAGTGATATTGACATTGGACATAATTAGTTTCAAACCAAGTTGATCTAAAAAGCTTTTTTTGCTAATGTATTTGGTGTTTATAAGTATGATCCGTATATTTTTTGTGGACCAAAAAATAGACCTACCTTGATGGTTGTGTCCTATTAAGAAAACAGGTTCAAATCACTTTTAAAGAAGCCACATGTACCACCAGGGGCTGTTGGTCCATTACTTTCTGCAGAACTTCATTAAGTGGGCACAACTGGCCTGCGGTCTATCAGGTGTGAACGGGAGCATAAAAGGAACACATTAACATAAGCTCTGTGAGAACCAAACATGTGTGGGGAGGTGATTAGCAATGACAAAGTCTACTAAACAAGAATTGATCAAAGTTAATATGTCAGATCACCTGAAGGCTGGTTGAAAAAAGTGGACGAAGCTTATACTCCTGCCCCAAAGTTCCTATTCCTTCCGTGGCTGTTTGTTAATTCATTTCATGTTTGGCTTATTTGCAGAATGTAAATTGTGTATGCCTCTCTCTCTCTCTCTCTCACTCTCTCTCTCTCTCTCTCTCTCTCTCTCTCTCTCTCTCTCTCTCTCTCTCTCTCTCTCTCTCTCTCTCTCTCTCTCTCTCTCTAAACTCCCCTGGAGGTGCAGTGGTGCAAGCACAGTGGGTTGTCTTCGCCACAGGGTCGTATTCTTCTCTTCGTTCCTAAACGAAGAGAGTTAAATTCCATTTAACATCCACTCTCAGGTCTCTCTAGTTACAGTAAAGTTCTCGTTCTGAGGCTGTCATTGCCCTTCCGTCCAAAATTATGCAACACCACACCCAGTGCTTATGTTGTTGTTAGTCAATATGTTTTCTCCAAACAGACGTTGGATCTTTCTGCATGGACTTAGGGCTGGGAGTGCTGGAGGAGGGGAGGATTCTGGGGTGACCATGTGGAAGGCTGTCTATTTGCCCCCCGCAGAGCCTAAAAGGCTATCAGCATGGACCCACATTTCTGTTTGATACTGAAAGATGAAAGAGCATACTGTGTGAGCTCACATTCATTAGAATAAGAAACCCAAACTGATAAGGGACCATGTGAATTAACGCTGTTTCATAAACACAGCCTTGGTTAATGTTTCATCTGTCGACGTGAAGCCAATACTGAGCTATGGTTTGTTGTATTTGATTTACACCTCAGTCAACATGAAATAAACCCTGGTAAACCAGCTAGCCAAGTCACATCAAGACACTTATCAAGAAAAAAGAATTACATGTTACACCTGAATGTATGATAGACTTGAATATATGTGAAACCTATACTTTGTTCCTAAAAAAACATAAACATAACCAACATTTTCTTTGTGAGTTTATTTGGCCTCACAATGTATATACTTTTCAAATGCAGTCCAATTATTCTATTTTTTCAATAACAGGCAGCCTCCCCAGATCTCCCAGCATGCACTGTTGTGCCAGGCCAGGACTCTGCTGGCCATCTAACCCAGCAGCTGATTAAAAAGTCTGAACCCCTGAGGCTGTTCACAATATGGGATGCATAAGCTGCTAAAGCTAGCCTGTCCACCTCAGCTGTTTGTGACTGCGTGCTGCAGGGCTAAAGGAAAATTACTGTGTGTGGATGTGTGTGTGTGTGTGTGTTTGCACACATGCATGCTGACTGCCCATGTGGCGGAAATGATAAATGACAAGAGGTCGTGAGAGGGGGGGAACCCAGAGAGAAGGGACGTGGAGGAGGAGAGAGAGCGTGTTTCAGGAAATTCACCAGGCCCCATCACCACATGGCCCCTGTCTCGCATACCTCTGGTAAGTGATCGATGCCCAGGCACAGACGCCATGAACCGGGAGAACAAGACGAGAGAACATGAAAAGCAGTCTCATTTAGGACTGCATGCAACTTTGGACTCAAAGCAACCCTCGGGCATATTGATCAAGTCAACAGATGTGGCTTGACCAACAAGGCATGGAAAATATGTGTGCTGCAAGGTTGATTAAAGCCCTCCGAGGTCCAGGAAGGTTGAGGAGAGGAAGCTAATAGAGTGGATGGAGGGATGAAGCTTTTCCTTATTTCATGGGTTTCATCATGCTTAGCTCACTCACTTTCTCCTGCAGGTGGGCAACAGGCTGACCCAATTCTCACATCCAGCCCACAGTGCAAACCAGGTTATGCCTTGCTAGTTAAGTTTCATTCCATCTGTCTATGGACAGGTAGAGACAGAAAGGTAGAAAGAGAGATGATTTCAAATAGATACTATATCATGGTAATGGTATCATCAATAACTTTTTTGTTTGTGTGCATGTGTGTGTGTGTTTGTTGTGCCCTGGTGAATTCCCTGGAGCACAATGAGAGGTTGTGCTCTAAACATCCTCTTCAGACCTGCTTTGTTTGCCGCTAAAATTAATATTCCGTTTCCAGAGTCACATTCCAATCACTGCCTCTGAAAAATGAGTCTCCTGGTGCCAGTTAATGAAACTCCATCTCCCAATATTCATCAACAAGCTCATCAACATCATCCCTCCTGATGTTTATTAAAAACAAAGGCTGATAGAGGCCAACAGGCAGATCTGTATGTCCCCGTTTTAAATAGGACTACCACAGGCCAGTAACAAGCTTTTCTGAGGCTTGCACATGATCAAACATGAATATAACTGTTTGTAGATAGAAAGCTTCACTGTTTAAAACATACAGCAGTCGATCCAAAGCGTTTCTAACATGTTTTATTACATTTGGTGGATGTAATCCTTTGAATCCAAGTATGGTTTCTTGTAACGTTAATCTATGAACAGACTCCTCCAACTGTTTTATCTCATGTGTCTGCAGTGTCCCCTAGTGGACACAAAATTACCAATCTGTTTACCTGAGGAGAACTCACGCGTCAAAAACAAGGTATCAAATTGTATAAAGAGAAAGATAGCCCTTATAAATACACATATTAAATGTCCCTGCATGTAGCCCATGTCAGCACGTTGGTCAGCATTGGCTGTTTTTAAATGTGCTCTATAAATAAACTCACTTGACTAGCACCTTGAGAACTACACGCTAGGTTGGGAAAACTAGAAAACTAGCAACAGATTAACATCAATAGGAAGAACAGATGGCCATATATTTATAGACTATATTTGTCTACACAGAGTCAACACTTCCCTTTTGGCAGGCTGTTGTGTAAAACCACTTCCTGTGACACATGACTATGATACAAACCGGGTGTTAAGTGATGATGATAGTATACTGTTGACATACTGACTTCTCAGTCAATATTTTGCAAACACACTCAGTGAACAGTAGAAATCATCTTAGTCACAACATTGTGCCTTGAATTGCACAATAGAAGTCTTATTGCACAGTGCAAAAAAGTTCAGGTCAGGTCACTGGATTTAGCTGCTGGTAGTCCTTATTGAGAGGAGGAAGTCAATATGAATGGACATCTGAAGGACCCTTAAAAGGATCCTTCTGAAGAAATTATTAGACAGTTGCGCTGGAGAAACTCCCCCAGGCTTACTGTATGTGTCAACCAATGATACATCACAGCTCTGACCAGAGGAAGGAGCAATCAGTCTAGAAGGAGATGAGGCCACTTCATTTACAGTCAGAGGTCTACGCTTGTAGGAGGAAGACAGCTGCTCGTCAGCATTGAGCCACACCCTGCCCTGCCTGAGGAACACTTCCCCTAGTTGTGTTTCACACAGGCGGTGGCTGGAGGGGAGTGGGGGGGTGGGGGGGTGAGGGGTGTTCCTCTTTCACGTTCAAAAGTAGGCGGTTGGCTGTGACAGCTCGACATAAAGCCAGTCATACTGACACGCCGACAGACACAGACACACTGACAAACGGAGCCAGCGGACGGAGAGAGAATGGAACCAAAGCAGATTAGAGAGGGATATCTGGTCAAAAAGGTAAGGAGGGGGAACCGACCCTAGACCCCTGCAGTAGAACCAAAGGTGATTTTGTCATGGATAAGGGGTTGTGCAATCTAGTGTCCGTAGGTTTGTGTTGACTGCAGTAACTTACAAGGGTGCTGATGTTCACATTTTGCAGTCATCCCAAACATGTGTCTGTTTAACTAGTGAGTGAATGCTGGGGATGAAATTAGGTAGATGTAATTTAAGGACATGCACAGTCTGTGTATAAAAGTGTATAAAAACTCATATTTGTGTTGTTGAAGTTATGGAATACGGCAGGTTAACTGCTTCTGATTCAGACTCCCATTGGTTGCTTCTGAGGGTGACATAATTCAGCTACTTCCACAATGCTACAATACTGTGTTTGCTCTCTGGTCTGAGCTGACCTTCTGAGTTCATTTCAGAATGTGACAGGCTGTGAGTGAGTGTCAACAAGAAGCTCTCCCACAAACCACAGATCTGAGGGAAGATGCTACATGACTCATGAGCAGTGTCCGTCTGAGGGTGTGGATCTTCAGAAACAATGAGGCTGTCATTTCAAGGAGTCATTCTTAGCTCTGGGAAATGATGACGCTTATCTGTCATGGAACTGTTAGAATAGCTCAGGCAGGTGCAAGACTTGCTTGCTTGTTTTTTTTACTCAGCTGGTCACCACAACATAAAGTGAGAAGGAAAAATTGAAATAACTACATTGTAAAAATGAAATCATAACTAGACACTCAATACTATTTACTGTCAAATGATACATTTTCCCACAGTTATGGTCTAAATGAAGGAACAAAATCCCCACTTTGTGTGAGTTGACAGTGTTTCGCAAAACTGAAAAATAACCCTGCTGGTATCACTTCCTTTAGTGTTCTGATCGACACAAATGAAAAGGACTGTCTGACCATGTTCTACTGCAGTACTCTACATTACTGCTGAAGGCCCAAAACTCTTCAGTACCGGATAGAGTCCTGCTTCTTATCACCTATCTGTCATTCCAATCATCCTTTCTGCAGGGCACAGTGCTGAACTCCTGGAAGGTGGTTTGGGTGGTGCTGTCTGAGGACGGTGTGGAGTTCTACAAGAGGAAGACAGATGCCAATGCCAAGGGGATGATTCCGTTGAAGGGAGCTACTTTCACCAGTCCCTGCCAAGACTTCAGCAAGAGACTGGTAACATTCTTGACTGCTTCTCTGGGGTGTCTATTAATGCTGTACACTCACCACAACCCGACCAGCCAACCATGTTATAATACTTTCTTCTTTGTCCTAACACATACTGAGCTTGTCAGTCAGAATTGTGTTTTGGTTAATGTACAGAGTTACTGCAAACGCTCAACAAACATAACATAACACAAACTCAAAAATGTCCCATCTGACTACCCACCCAACATGAACATACTGTGGTTTTCCCTTAGCTGGTGTTCAAGCTCCAGACGAGTAAGAACCAGGATCACTTCTTCCAGGCCACACACCTGGAGGAGAGGGAGGCCTGGGTGAAGGACATCAAGAGGGCCCTTTCCTGTCTGGAGGGAGGCCGGAAGTTTGCCAGGAAGTCGACGCGGAGGTCTATCCGTCTGCCTGACAAGGTCAACCTCAGGTAGGGCCTGACCACATCTGACAAGTTGGGTAGCCAGGAATAATATGCATCAGCATCATGGTTTACCACCCTGTTTGAAGACATGACTTCTTTGTTGTTTGTTTGTCTCCAGTGAACTGTACCTGCTAATGAAAGACCCAGATGATGGAGTGAAGGAGATGAAACTGGAAAAGGACAAGAGAATCTACAATCACTGCTTTACAGGTATTGCATGACCACCACTCGAACGCTATAATACGGTAGCACAAATCACCGTTCAATGTTATTAGTGAACCTACCTTTCCTCGTTCCTCTCTGTTTCTCGCTCGCTCTCTTTCTCCCCTGCTTCCCTCGTTCCTTCCCTGTCTGTCAGGTGGTACGGTGGTAGACTGGTTGATCTCCAAGAACAAGGCGAGGAACAGGGCAGAGGCTCTGATGTTGGCCACGGGACTCCTGAACGAGGGCTTCCTGCAGCCCGCCGGGGACGTCTCCAAGCAGGGGGCGGTGGGTGGAGCAGAGACCCTCCTCCTGGATGAAACAGATGCTCTTTACTACTTTGTAAGTCAGTCCAGATCCATAATGGCACTGTACCTTGTGTGGGTGGCTGAAGCTTAACCCCCATTGAGTTGGCCCTGAACATGATTCAACATCTTATATTCTGTCTTGTTGCGATGTAGGATGTCTTGAATAGGAAACTAAAAAAAAATTTCACTCATGATACCTGTGTGTGGTTTTACACTACTAAGTGAGCATGTGCGGTGTTGCAGGCAGACAGTGGCTTCTTCTGTGAGGGCTACTCAAGCGATGAGGATGGAGTGCTGAAGGAGGAGTTCAGGGGAAACATTGTCAAACAGGGATGTTTGCTGAAACAGGTGAGACGGCAGCCTCACATGTTCAGAAGCACTCAGCAGCACACACAATATCTCAACAGCAATGACCAGAAATAGACAGTCTTCTACAATTTCCACCATGGACAATTTCTGCCACACTCAACCTACCTATTTTCTTGTAAATGAGAGTGCTGCACAAAACAAAAGTAAGAAGGGGGAAGTGCACGTTCCTAACCACAAAAAGTTAGCGGTGAGTTTCACTGGTGGTGAGTGAAACTGCACAAGCATTGTAAATATTTGGTTTGCTTTGGTTAAATTTACACAGGGTCATAGGAGAAAAAACTGGAAGGTGAGGAAGTTCATCCTCAGAGACGACCCAGCCTATCTCCATTACTATGACCCCACCAAGGTAAACCCATATGAGTTGCATGACACCAAAGCTAACAGTTCTGCAGTTGGAATTGAAAAGTTGTTCCACTGTTTTGCTCGTTATTCTGTTCCTACTTACCCTTCAGTTTTACCCGTTCACTTGATCACTGCTTTTCTCTTTCACTGTGTCAAATGTCTTATTTTATTTCTACCTCTCCCTCTGTCTCCATGTCCATTGTCCGTCTATCTCTACTTCTACCTCTATTTCCTTCCACGTGTGCCTCTCCCTCTCTTTCCCTTCCACTCACGTTATCCCCTCACTTTCTTACTCTCTTTCTCTCTTTTTCTCATTCTACAAGGGGGATGACGAGCCCCTAGGTTCAATCCACCTGAGAGCATCGGTGATCACAGCGGTGGACCACGTCCCTGACGGTGAGTTTCTAACCAGGGATGTTGTGCACCACAGGTCCCCCACTGTAACTGACTGAGGTATAACGAACGGGAGGTATAAAGCTTCCTTTCATCTAGACTTTTCAAACCTGTTTCCCTTATCCTCTGCTCCCCCAGCCAAACGGTACGAGGTGGATGGGAACCTCTTTGAGGTCATCACTTCAGACGAGACGCATTACTTCCTCCAAGCAGCTACAGCAGAGGAGAGGAAAGAGTGGATCAAAGCCATGCAAACCGTGTCAAAGACAGGGAAATGAAGCTTAGCAACAGCCCATCTCCTCATATCCTGTGTGGAGTGGCATAGACCAGAGAGACCCTGGTTGGACAGACAATCACTCTAAACTGGTGCATGAAAGATCACAGACTCAGGTCTTATAGATGCCGGTTCTATAATGGTATCGTTTCTCAACATAGTTTTTTTCAATCGAAGGGCCATGCATTCATGGCACAAAGAGAGAGATGAGAGAAAGGAAATGTTGTTTCTATTTCCAAAGACGGTCACACTTTTATACACCCTCCCCTCCACATACACAATCTACAAGCAGAGTGTGAAATTAGGTACAAGGTATATGGTTTGTGAGCCTATTTTTTCTGTTGTGGCCGCTTGTGGTAATTTGTTCTGTTCATGTTATGATCCGGCCTTCACAATCGAGAGAAGGCAGTGTGATGATTCAGAAGAATAATCTAAAGTACAGACAATTCCTGTTCCGAAAAGAAAATGAGATATCATATCCTGTTTCTGTTTCCTTCTGCCATGCTGTGGTTTTAGCTTTTTGTCTTTTCATGATGGCTGGACACACACGACTCTTCACTGTCCAAAACTCAACCAGCAAGTATTGTTTTCAGTTAATACAGTGTATGCAGCACCTGTAATATACAGTATATCATTCAAATATTTAAACTGTGTAACATATTCAATATATCCCATTCAATAGATCCAAGGACTCCACTGTTATTTGTACCTCCAAACACATGTACACATGTTAACAAAGTACATTCATCTAAGGAGCAGCTATAAACAAAGTCTCAAATTGTTTTTTGTATTAGATTTGGGTCCAACTGCCCACTCGCACCAAGGAGCACAGTGTTAGGGAGGTGATGGTTCTACAGCATTCTCACATGAACTATGGTCCTGTTAGAGACCTCCATGAAGTCTCAAGGTGCTAAAGCTATCATATCAAAGTCCTTTTTACTGTCAAACCTGCTACCCGTGTAGCTGAGCCAATGCCCTGTTGACCTGGATTATGGAGTGTCTGGAGTGTGTTGATACAATGATCAGAATGTAATGCTTAACACCACTTTTTCTGTTTTTATTTCTCTCTTTCTCAACGGCTTGCAGTTCGTGTACATTGCCCTCTTGTTTTCAATTAGTGATTATACACAGCAGAAATATTACATTTAGTTTTTAAACTCAGATTGTTCTGTGTATTAGCTGTATAGGAAATCATCCACACACCTGCAGCCAATATGCTTGATCTGTGTGAAGGCAGAAGTCCTCATTTCACCCTGCCTCTATAGTCTTGTACATGGTCTCTAATGTATGGAGAGGTCATTCCATCAGCTCTGAGCTTAGCTCTTTGGGTAAAGAGAGTCCAAAACTGTCACCAGTTCTTGGATTCATCACAATGACAAACGTGTTGCTCTTGGCTCCAGTGGGAATGTGTTATTTAGTTGTGTTTGACAGCACTGTTCTCCTGATGGCAGACTGACCTGAGAGTCTCCTCCTCACATTCTGAACTTACACGTCTCATCAGGATCTGTTCATGTCTCTAGTCTGATAAGGGCCACCTTCAAGTCACAAGGAAAAAGCCTGTGTCAGTTTTTTGTTCATGCATGTGATCACGAGTTGAACACAAGGGGGCAATACACACCAACATACGTTCCATAGTGGACAGAACTGCAAGCTTAAACATTATTTATAAAATAAATAAATCATTTAGCAGACACTTTTATCCAACCAGTCTGACAAAATCAGCCTGCTGTCGACAAAGAGGAGGGAGGTTGTTTGTATGCAGCAGGCCACTATTACCAGCTTTGATTAAACATGTTCTTTAAATATTCATACTCAATCTAAACCATCTCCCTGATTGATAACAACAACAAAAAAGCAGAGGCAACACTATATTTTCCTGATGGGAATGATGGACCTGAAAACCCTCTTCAATCCCACGTACGGATCTCTGCATGAAGAACAGATCAAAAGATGCAACATGCAAATCCAAAGCCTTTAATAGAAACCGACGAGTGAATCAAGTGGAACCTTTTACCTTCTCCTTCTCCTTTTCTCTTTGATAGACTAGACAAAGGAAGAGCACAGAATAACATGCCTTGTCACACACTGAATGTGACAGAACACTGTTCAACTTCTCTGCTCAGCTGGCTGATGGGGGGATTGATACAGGGGTAATAAATGATTATGTGGGTTAACAGTTTTCTTATTGTATGTACATGTATGTGTACAGTATGTTTGTGTGTGAATGCATTCATGCATGCATGCACGAGTGTCAGTTGATTAAGATCCAAACATCACAATAGGTGAATGGAAGGCTTTACAGGGATTCGGAGAAAGGTCCTGCTATCCTGGAAAAAAAAAGAAAAAATGGCTTCATCAATTATTTCCCAGCATAGAGTCAGAACTAGTAGAATGTCAATAGACGGTGTATTCCAGAGAAGGATGATACACCTTGACACTGTCGAAGACAAGTTATACCTCTCTCTTTTGAATCTGAATGAAGGGCATCAAGGCAGAACAATGGGATATGTGAAATTCACTCATGTGGTAGAAGGAAGATATGTTCACACAGGAATGTATTCACAGACAGAAACCAACATTGTTCTCTTGTTTGAATGTATCTGCCAACTATAAAGGGCCAGGGAAATTATCTATTCTCAGTTATTCCTATCTTTTTCAAAGGATCACATTTAAAAGAAACGTAAAGAAAAAAAGACTAAGAAAGTTGTTTCAATTGGAGTGTCCTAAAATGAAACGCTATTCGAATAAAGGACATACTAGAACATACATTTCATCTTCCTACTCTATGTTTGGCTCTCAAGAAGGCTTGTCGGTAACAAAGATCCGTGTTGCCTTCAAAGTGGATGAAAGATCTCTGAAAAGGTTTACTGGGAAGTATGAGCTTTAAGTCAGAGACCCACAGCTGTAGCTAATGCTGTAGTCTAGGCACAGTAAGGTTTATTGACTCAAGAAATAACATTGCAAACACTTTAGATTATTTTTCTTATGGACTACAAGTTATTTTGATTTTCAAACACATTCAAGAGATGTTACGAATACGTAACAAATGAAATACAGCACAAAATGGATTCTGTATTAATACAATATTTATATACACAAAGAAAGGATGAACTTTCTTTAATCATTCATTCAAACGTTCTTTCAAATACTCTAAATACACATTGGTCACCATCTAGCCTGAACATGCTAGAGTCACTGTGTGTTAATAGGATAAGAGTTAAGAGGATATCCTGTTCTTTGCTTGCATAACATGCACGATAACACGGCACATAAACATAATTATCTAGTCAATGATATAACCTTCATATGAAATCATCTCAAATTGTAATTGTTGATGCTCGACACGCTTCCATCTATAATGATGAGCTTTCTCTGCTCCTGTCTCAATAACTTCCTTGTTAAGTGCCTCTTTTTTCGATGCTTGTTATGGCTGTGAGTGAGGCTGTGAGTGAGGCTGTAAGTGAAGCTGAGAGTGAGGCTGTGAGTGAGGCTGTGAGTGAGGCTGTGAGTGAGGCTGCGAGTGAGGCTGCAACTGAGGCTGCGAGTGAGGCTGTGAGTGAGGCTGCGAGTGAGGCTGCGAGTGAGGCTGTGAGTGAGGCTGTGAGTGAGGCTGAGAGTGAGGCTGAGAGTGAGGCTGTGAGTGAGGCTGTGGGTGAGGCTGTGAGTGAAGCTGAGAGTGAGGCTGTGAGTGAGGCTGAGAGTGAGGCTGAGAGTGAGGCTGTGAGTGAGGCTGTGGGTGAGGCTGTGAGTGAAGCTGAGAGTGAGGCTGTGAGTGAGGCTGAGAGTGAGGCTGAGAGTGAGGCTGTGAGAGAAGCTGCTCCCAGTATGAGTGGCTCTTCAGTTCCCATGAAATTGAGAGCAGACGTCAGAAAGCCATTTCCTGATGCTAATTCTCAACCAAACAACCTATGAATAATCAGCAAGAGCAGTGGTTGTATTAAATCTAGGGGCACAACACTGTGAGAGTAAAACACAGGTGTGAATCGCTTAAAGCAATACTGGCCCTGAACCCTGGTTCAGAGGAAGCTTTGAGATATACCGGTACAGGCTCCAAAAAAAGGGCTTGCTGAAGTGTGTCTGCAATCGATTAAGTAAAAAAAGAAAAGAGATTCTGAATTCTCAAGGAGGATCTGAGAATGTACTCTACAGACTGTTCAGCACTGCGTGTGAGAAACGCTGGCAGTTTTACTTCCCCATAAGAGTCACTGGCAACAATTTATTAAGGTTACATTACCTACTATGAAGCTACATGGCTATGCCTATAAGGAAAAAGTTTTAGGTACATAGGAATTGCTATGTCAATACATGGTAGGAAATGTTAGCAGGATAGATATATTAAGAATATATATATATTAAGTCATTCAATTTTTGCCAATCGATTTACTTTATCTGCCTTTTAAAATGTTCCGTTTGTATGCGGATGTGTTCTAAATATGAGATGCAATGTAGCCGGAGTCATGAACAATAAAAGACTGGTCTCAGAGTGTGTGCTTGTGTGTATATGTAGACGTACTGCATATTGTGCAGTATTTTGGGATCAAATTGGCCAAATGCTTGGAAAACAGTTTGACTGTATTAAACTTGTAATTCTGGACTATTCTATTCTTCTGGAAAAGGGCAGGGATGATAACAACCTCATCTCAATACACCCATATGGTCCTGTTTTTACAAGTAATCACTCACCTGATTGTATGCATAATGTAGGCACAAACCATTGACGACGACCACATCTAGAAGGATCTTGTTGTTTGGGGAAAGGGAATTGCATAGTCTTCTACTTTGGACACATAGCTGGTCTAGTCTGACTGACTCTACTTTCCTGGATTCTGTAGATGAATAAAAAAAGAATTTCATGTATCCCATTTGATACCAAATCATAATTTCATCTTCAAACATCTTTCATCTTAACATACCCTCAGGCAAATATGATAAACTCCTAAATTCTCTTTGTTCACTGTAATGCATGGACATTCATCAACCCCTTGTGCACTCAAAGGATCGCTCCACACAGATGTTTTGAACATGATATATACTGTATATACTGCTTAAACATTCAGTCTATAAAGATCAACTAGGTAGTCTCCTTACACCTTAGGTAAACAGTACTTCATCAGGTAGGATGAATAAGACATTTGAAACACATACCTAACCCCTAAACTCTTGGTGTCCTTGATTCAGATGGAGTCAGAGGGCAGACTGTACTGCCGCTCTTTGGACCCACAACATCACTTTGAATTGCTCAGGTGTTCCGGAGACTTCAGACGCAGATGCACTGACAGCCACTGATAAATATTCCCTTACAGTTACTAGACGTACAAATCCCTGGCGGATGCTGAGCATCTCCATGACTCAAAGTTTGTTTCTCTAGATCAGTGAACTTCCATCTCATCCAAGGAGAAATTGGGTTGTCTTAATCTCTCCACAGTTACTTATTCTCACACAAACCCCCAATTCTACCACCAGGCACATGATTGGTTATTGGGACTAGACAAATTACTTCAAATATCACATGTTTACACTCTACAGGGTAGAACTAATCTCACCGACTTCCTAATAAAGTGAATGTGCAAATATTTCAATGTTGCCCTGATCTTCAGATGGTACCCAGAAGTGTTCGAATGATACCCTGTTGAGTTCTGCAAAAAAGTGGAAGAAACAGGAAGAAATACTCACAGGTATGACAACAAAGCAACAAGGACTGAAATAGGGATCAGAAATATATATATATACAGTATATACAGGGCAAGGTAATAACATATGGACAACAGCTGGGTGATCAAAACAAGAAGCAAGTGGTGTAGGAAGCCAGGAGGAAGAGAGACAAGACTAGGACTGGAACTCACACAGGAATCTCTCCCTGTCTTTTCATTGTTTAATCTTACACTTTTCTTTCTCCAAATGTTTCAAGTAGTACAAAAGAGAAAGACTAAAAAGAAAGAGGTAGTGAAACAATGGCAAAAAAGGACACAGAAAACTAAGAAAGAGAGAGATGTAGCAACATCCAGGAAGTTTTCAGTCTAGACTACATTCTGAAATTATAATGGAGGGGAAAGGTGGGAAGTGGGGCTGGACGGAGTATAAAAATCTGGTAGTTTCCACATTTCGCACCCACTCAGCATCAATGATGCCCTAGCCAGACACTCTTGTTTCTGTGCAACATGGCCTGAAAGAATGTGTGTCTGAGAGAGAAAACTCTGAGAGTTTTGTTATGTTTACATGAATAGCACAAAGCCCCCAGCATGGTCCTGTATATGGTGATTACTAGAGGACTAATCTGTTTTTACATGAGTGATGCTGAGAGACAGCCTTCACATATTTAATAAAGATCCATCCTCTATAATCCCATAACATTTCTCTCTCTCGTACCAGAACGTACCAGAGAAGATGCTGGACTCAAGCTTCAAAAGAAATAGAGTGGTCATCACTCCTATTTAGACTGTGATTCAGTTCAGTTTGGGATGTGTGAATGTGGACAATCAGACGAGATTCATCTTTACAGAACTTGTATGCATGTTTGCAGACATCAGCAACGATATCATAACATGTTCTTGATCTGGTCTAGTGCATGCAGCCTCTGTTCCAAGCTGTGGGTTTACATCTGGCATTCTTCCTGCTGAGGTGTAATGTGGCCACTTATGGATGACTCTTTTGTGTTATTTTAGTCATTTTATTTTACTTTATTTTAAAATCTTTCCAGGCACTTCTGCTAAGTGCCTTTGTGTCAATCGGAGTGACCATAAGAGACCTGGCTGAGAAATAAAGTGACCAAGGACGCCTCTGCAGTTTTAGAGGGTGTTCTCATTCCATCTGCTGGCTATCGTGCCACGATAAGAGGTTACGTCCAAACGTTACAAGCCTCAGGGAGGAGACCTTGTGATGCCAGGGCAACAGCTGTTAACTGACCGCTGGTGACACAGACAATAATGGAGCACAAGCACAAGGCATGCGCAGTCCAAGAGGAAATACACCCGCAGGTACATAAATGAGTTGGGCATATACGGTTAGGCAGGCAATCGTGTGCAACGGCTGCAAATTTGAGTCTTTTGTAACGGATGGGAGAGAGCATATAAAACGACACATGGATGAAATTGAAAAGCAAATGTCACGCATAAATAGATTTCCACAAAAGCACTAAATTGAAAAATAAAGATGTTAACAATCACAGGTCGCCATCCAACCGTTTACAAGAGACCAGAGGGGAAATGAAATAGTTCAGGTGTGCCAGAGTCCAGAAGGATAAGGGATAACTAGGTTGGGATGATGCATAGCTGCTGCTTTGTATTAATCAACTGACACCGCGGTTCTAACTGAAGGTCTGTTGTTAAGCCAGTCACGGGCATTGGCAGCGGTTGACTGTGCTTTATTATCCTCTACGTGACTGACCTTTCCATGGTGTAAACCTTCATTTATTGGGCTTGGCATATCCTAACAGCACAAAGGGAGCTGGTTGCAATCCACACCAAGATGGTCAAATCCAAAACAAACATTTAACCCCAGGCAGTGCCCTTGTTGAGTATGTCTTTTTTTATGCATTTAATGGTGGTTTCTGTGCTTGGGTTCAGCGATGTTTGTCCCCTTACCTAGGGGTCAAGGTGTTGCTTCCACAGCATTTCACATAATGCCACGGATGGAAAATCCCCTGTCTGTCAATGTTGTGTAAGGGGAGGAATAAATACTGGAGATGCATTGCACTCACAAATTCCCTGTTTGTTTTACACCACATAACAGCTGACCATTCACTGGCTCTGAGTTGACCTTTTAGCAGTTCTCATTCCTGGGTAAATTGTGTATTTTTCCGTATTTTTTGGGAAAACCCTCCACCACCCAATCCTCTAATGAATGAAAGCCCACATCACCTAATTTAAATGTGTGTTTACAGTCATGATGTGCTCTCATGGTTTATCACATTTGTGCAAATTCCTGTTCGCATAGAAATGCCCTCTCTTTTTAATGAGGCCTATAATGAAGAGAAAGCATGTATATCTCCCACCTGGGGTTAAGCTTCACCCCCTCAGACAGACACGACTGAGGCGCCATTAGACAGAACTGCACTGTAAAGAGATTTACCTAAAGAGTGAAAGCAGGGATGACAAGAATTAGACAGTAGAGACAAGTAATAGACAACTGAAGAAAGTAAGAAATAAACGTCAAGAAGGAGGGAAGGAGGAAGAATGGAAGAAGGAAGGAAGGAAGGAAGGAAGGAAGGAAGGAAGGAAGGAAGGAAGGAAGGAAGGAAGGAAGGAAGGAAGGAAGGAAGGAAGGAAGGAAGGAAGGAAGGAAGGAAGGAAGGAAAAGGGTAGGATGGAGTATGGAAGGAAGGAAAAAATGAAAGAATGAAGGCAGGGAGGACAGTAGGCAGAACGTATGTAAAGACAAAAAGAAGAAAGGGAGTTACAAAGGAAGGACATCTGCATAGTGTATGTTCTTGGAAAACCGCTCTGCAGGCTGCATCCAAAGTGCCAGTAAAGTCAAATTTGCCTTCTCAGACTTGAAATCAGAGCCGACTTGCATCCAAAAATTGCCAGTATAATAATTAGATGGATCATGCCATGACTATTCATCAACCATTTCTGCATTGGGACATCCAGTTCTTATTCAGAAAAATAGTTGAATTTCCCCAGATGATCTGAGAAAAAAAGTATCAAACTGTGAAACAGATCTGATTGTGGTCTTCCTTATTGTAATTCCCAGAGCTCTTGCATCATGATGTGGACTGAGCAAGTATGAGTTTTCTCTAACATCCAGCCATGGAGCAATCTAATAATCATCTCTGGATATATACTATAACTCACCTTAGAGACATACACCTTAAGTCTTGGATAATTATATTTTAATGACATTTTAATATACGTTCTGTTAACTTACAAAACAACATCAATGTTTAGAGTCTTTTGTATTCTAGTCAAGGTCAAGGTCATCATCCCAGAGGTGCAATTTGTTTCACCGCCCCCAATAGGTAAATACAGTCATCATCTACAATCAACAGCAACACACAAACAATTCACTCAAATGATATGATTAAATTCAAAAGGCCAAAAGCAGCAGGGAGAAATTGTTTCATCTTGGCAGATTGTCTGTGACTAGATGGAAACAATCTGAACTGAAATTGAAAAATGGGTGACTAGGGTCAGCAAAGACTGGATCTTATGAGTTTTGCCATTCGTAAGAGTCATTGAATTTGTTCTTTCAATTGTATTGCACAATCTAATAATTCTTTCTAACCTGTTCCTATTTTTCAAGGTAAGTGACTCAAACCAGCAAATAGAAAAGTTGGGAACATACTCAATAAAACAGTCAAACATTCTTATAAAAGAGTCAACATTAAAACATCCGAGCTTTTGAGAAACACTGATGTGACTGCAAAAACGACATCAGGATTTGGTTCAAAGGTTTATTTCTAATGAATTATTGTTACCAGATACTTGTACTGTTGAACAACTTCAATGACATCACATAGAATGGGGGGACATTTTCTAGAATGGGACTGTTTGATGAATCTCTTCAATTCATGTTTGTGATTGGGTTTGCTTTTCATGTCAAGAGCCGGATCATTAATAAAAAGTTTGACTTCAGATTCGGTTGCATGGTAATTGCCTCTGAGCATATAATTTTCACAAATTCTGAGACCCAACAGCATGTACTGTATCAATGCTGCACTACTTTGGGGTTTTAGAAAAAACGTATATGGGAAAGAGCAGAAGGCCTAAAACAATTTGGCTTCAATTGAAAGCATAACATATTTTTTCCCCTGATCTATTTCCCTTGGTAAAGAAAATGGATAACGAAAGATGAATTTGTATTTCTAAATAAAGATAAGTCAAACGATGTGGCGCCCAAAAAGTATATTTGAAACCCCCTGATGCGCGATGCACTCTCCAGCTGTTTTCATGTGATGTTTGCTGTGAAAAGTAGTGATTAAAACCCCCAGTGGAATGGCATGTCTTCCACTGTCACTTCTCTGGAGGCACCAGGAACTCTCAGCTCTCTCCCAGGGCGGCTTCCAAAGGGCTGACACCAGGAGAAGGGGCTTCTCTGTAAGTCCTTGGGGAGCGACAGAAGCCATTTCCTGATTTAGCGCGTTGACAACGGAGGCGCGGCAGACCAGAAAGTAACGTTAGCTCAGACAACAGGGTCCTCCAGGACACTATGTTCCCGCTCTGCCCTGGTCAGAGTTACGATGAGGCTGGGGGAACTGATGGACTAGCTCAGTGCAGCAACCTGGAAAAGCAGGGGTAGAAGCAAGTAGCGTAGCAGATCCTAAAACAGTTTAGTTGTAAAAAAAAATGTCTATCTGTACTTTCATTTATTCATTAATTCTTGTATTTGGGGTGGAACAGATGAAAGATGAATAGATGAAAGCACCAGAACAACAAACACCAGCATTTATTTTCTTTGAGGCATTATCTAAATCCTTAAAAAACTCTAATGATAAACATGCATGCTTTGACATTATCTTCTATGCACAAGAAATTGAGGTACGGTATTTGTTCATTGTACTGCTCGTGCAAACAAAATTGAATTTAGAGTTAGGAAAATAGTCTTGATTTCTTTACTTGATGACAGGCTGCCATATGCAGCTGATTAGAGAAAAATGAACACATTCTAAAGCCGCAGACATTTCCATTGCTTATCTCCTCCTGGGTCAAGGGGTTAGCAGAAAACATGCATCGCTCAGTTCTTCATGTCATTAATGTTGTTGTTCTGCATGTTGTTGGGTGAGAGCTATGGGCTTTCTCTCTTTGATACCACATCCATCTTCTCTTCCACGGTCGAACTACTGTTAATGGGCTTGTCAATTTAGATCCCATTTGGAAGACAAGATCATTGGGCCCATCTTGTACACATGCAATTAGTCTTATATGGTGTATGGGGTTTTAATATTGTCCAAATAATCAAACCGATTCCCCAATGTTTAACGGAAGAGGGGTAAACTGAACAGTGCATCAATTTTAACCAAATATGTTGGAATTGCAGTTATTTGAAAATAAATCAGAGCAAGAATGGTCAGACTAAATACGCATATGAGAGGTGGGGGCAGGGGTGTCACCCGGCCAGCAACGGTAAACATGATTTATGATTATTTAATTTCATCATATAGTAACGGATTAAATTAATTCAAAACTAAACCAAGCAATTCCAGTGTATGTTTATGCTTCTGTCAGGATTGTTTTCAAGTGGAAATTGTCACGTACTGAATGTACATTCATCCTTTTCAAATATAGCTTTCACATAACGTTCATGTGGTTCGTGTTCTGGCATCATGTTCATGTGTTCTAGTCAGGTCCTCTAAAGTGGCCCCTAATAGGCTGTCACAGACACCTAGTCAATTCAATCTGGTCCCCGTTTGATAGATGTCTACTCTGCTTGAGAAAACTGAGAAATCTCACATTTGACAGCAATCACAGTTGGAACTTTACAAAGGGTGCTGAAATGATCTCTTGATTGGCAGCAAAAGGAGAGAAAAAACTACAATTAACCAAAGCTCATCAAGAGATTCAGATTTTACTGCTGTGTGAGCGTGAGGCATGGTCTACATTAGTACATTGTCTTCAGTGTAGCAACAGATCTGGGGGATGTACCAGCAGACCGTACAAGTACTGCAGGCAGAGAAACTCAGGGCTAGGGAACAGATGCACACTAACATTTAATTAATGGTGCACTGTTGAGCCGTGACCTTAACATCACCAGTTCTACAACCATTACTCCTATCAACATGGCCCCAAAGATACAATATCACCTGTTGCCAATCGTTGCACTCTGACTAAAGCAGGCTGTCTTTTTAAGCTCACAGTCATCTCTGTAATAAATGATCAACAAGTAGCCTAGCTGTATACTAAAAGCTTGTCTGCTCAGCAAGCTGGCACTTATGTGTAGCTTTAAAAGCCCTGCAATGAGTCACTGGTTCTTAGGTGTGTAATTAGAAAGGATGAAAGATGTTGGCTTCACCCAGCGTCGAATGCAGAGTGTTAATGAAACCTCATGGAGGCTGTGCACGTATCTAAATGATCTGCATATGTACGCATAAACACACTTAGTATTTCACCTTTCTGACACTCCCACAAGTTTCCTGAGCTGTGCATACAGTAATAGACAATTAATGATTACACACAAGAGAATACTGATTCTCCCATTGGTCGACGCTCCATCACCAGCAGCCTCTTGGACATTAGAAGATCATTGGATCCTAAGTGCAGAGAACACAGGTATAGTCAGGAGACCTAATCAGAGACTGGACGGCATTGAGTTTGATTTTGAAGATAACGTTTGTTGGTAAGTGGTTGGGTGACTGTCTAGCATGATCTGTTCTCTCATCACAGTTCCAGTTCATTTGAGCTGGTTGAGTAACATGTACATTTTAATTAATGACTTTGATGCAGGCATGGTGTATTTATTATTTGCCTAAGGATGAGCCTGCGCTGATGAAGCAGAAGCATGCTGTCAGGAAAGGGATTGTGGTTGTGTTATGGAGTATTGTGTACCATAAAATGTGGATCGATGACATTAAGGGAGATATACATGACTTCAATTCATGTTGGAGCTACATGTACAGTGTACTATGTATGCATTATATTGTACCTACACGGTACAAACACTCACCCACACACACATACAGAGAATATAGCTAATGCAAGTTGACGACAGCCTGCGGCCATGGCGACCCTCTTATGGTGACCCAGTGGGTTGGCCCGTAGTGCTGATGCTGCACTCGTAGCTGTGCAGGCGGACAGTCAGACGGGTCGGGCGGGTCAAGAGACAGCCCAGCCGGTGCCACCGAAGATGACCAGTGCAGAACACAGTCAGAACTGACAACCGTGCCGGTGGACTCGGAGGTTCAAAGCAGCGCTAAAACCCTCCTCCTCTGTCTTAAGGTCCTACATTTAAAAGCTTGGGGCTTGTTTACTGCATGTCCAAAATGAGAGTGCGCTTATTTATTTTGACATCTGGTGTCACATCTCTGCCAGTGTCATCCTTTTTACCCCTCAGCACTTCGCCGGCCAGCAATAAATGCTCACACATCAACAAAAACAATAAACAGATTAGTGGAGTGCGAATACACATTGTGGTATTGTCATCTTACGTTAATGTTGTGAATGTATCCTTCAGTGATAGCAGGAAATCTCTAAACGGTTTTAGCAATCGGTATCATAGGGAGATGGCGAGGAACAAAACATAGAGCCTGGCTAACTGACAGCTGAGCTTACAAGGGTTAATGCAAAGACTAATGTGGGCAATAAACACCACCAATAAACAGTGCATGCTAATGGAAAGAAAACAGCCCTTGGCTCTGACTGGAGGCCTAAAGGAAGATTAGTATCAAGAATGACAAGCCTCATTAGCGGTCAACCTGCTAAATGTGCTTCCAGACTGATGAATTGTTAGAATGCCAAATCTCATTGACACTTAAACATCCGTGACGCTCAGAATGGAGGAGAATGTGGCTTGGTCAGGCCAGGGCAGTATTGAGGTATGGTACAAATAAAGTACAATTTAAAATGCCTAGATTGAAGTATAACCAGCAACAGCATTGATCTGTGAAAGCTGGTACAGGATGTGGAGAACATTAGGAGCCTCTCTTGATGAAATGGGTCCATACTAAATGATAATGATAATATCGATAAGTTATTCGGGAGGAGAAATTAAAGGTATAATACAGTTACGGATTTGTGTCTGTTATTTAATCCAGGACCAGTTAAGTCTTTGTTTATTTTCTGCACACCCAGCTGAAGATTCATTTATTTAATTACCCTAGTGTGTGTATGTGTGTGTGTGTGTGAGCAGTTTCCTCATACTGCGGTCTTTCAGAGCTAATCTGTCTACTGGTGCTGACCTCCCCGTGTCACTTTAACCTCATTAGGATCACTAAAGGGGAACAGAATCAGCACTCCCCACATCTACGGGAGGCACAGGATCATGTCAAGTACAGTCAATTGATCTTCAGTAACCGTGGTCCTGGCCAGCACAGACAAAGGGTCTATGTTTAGTCTGGACTTTATGAGGTAAGAACACAGATGTACGTTTGGTGATGTTGTGTCTAGACATTTCTCTAGTGAGGATCTGCACATGCATGTCATCTCATGATAAGAAACACATTTTGTGATTAAAAGATATTGAACAAATTGCATTTCAGTCAGTCTCTCTGATCTGAGAATACACAAGTGAATTGCATTCTATTAAGCAGGTGTTTCAATTGAGAAAACCAATAAATGTGGGTCCAGGCACCAGCCATACCATATGGGGTGGGATAAAACACCATTTATGTTTTGTTGCATTACTGCGAAAACAAAAATATTGTTTTCTACAGATAGGAATACATTTAGCACTCCATTTTGAAAACTCGTAGAAGCACAGTCATTGTCTTTGTACTCTGTGCCAAACAGGTTATTTTAATCTGAAGTGCCATTTGAATCTTAGACAAAATGTCCACTAGGTTATTAACTGGCTATTGTGGCTGGAATGAAATGAAGAGGAATGAAAATAAACCAATTATTGTGCTGCACGACTGAATCATTCTTAAGATAAATCAGGTGTGCTTCAGAGGATAAGCACATGAGCATTCAGTACAGAGTCAAATGAAGGTCTGAATGGTTGCATATTCATGCCTTAGATGGGGCCAACTCTGGGGCTTTGAAAACACATGGATTGACTATAGGTAATCAATGTACGCACCTACAATGTATGTACCTACAATAAGTAGATAACTCAAAGAAGAGTTATCCAATCCATATCTCCATGTTCCAGGTGGTATTGTGGTGTGTATTGAGTTCAGCCTTTCACACAAACAAAGTCATCTCGAAGAAGAGCAGAAAGCAGAAATATCTGTCCTTCTGTTCTGTCGCATGTCATTTTAATAAGCGCATACTAAACATGCAATTAGCCTACAAAAAGCAGGTCAATGTAAGTACTACAGAAACATTTCCATAAAAATCACAACAGGAAAACAGCAACACACTGAATGGACATTCTACCATGGACACATTGCTTCTATTGATCTGTTAGAGAAAGCACCAAAAAGAAGCACACACAAAGCCCAGAGAAAATCCTGTTGTCACTGCTTTGTAAAGGCAAAGTAACAGTAAACAACTTTGAGTTCTGGTGCCTGCATGTGGTATGACGTGAGAATGTATTACTGGCAATGTAACTGGCATTGTAACGTGCAGAGTAAAAGAAGGTTAGAACATGAGGGGCCAAAATGATGCCAAGATTTAGGATTCTTGTAAGTCTCAAAGTGTTTTCAGACTGATCAAAACATGTCAAAGGTACATAGAGTATTATGCAACATGTTGAAAAAATAGCATTTTGATACAAAGAATTACGTAAGCAAAACATGAATGAAAGTTAAACACTCTAAAAGTTGCATTTTGTACATTCATGTTCATCATAGGCCTACTGTACATTAGATTATCATCCCTATCCGACGGTGTAGTTGAACACACATTTTCGAATATCACATCAGCTTTCTGTCTTCCACAGTAATACAGTATACTCAAAATAAAATACACCCAAGACCCAAGACAATAGAATGTACACAGTCTCTACCAGTAGAACAACATCAACTCAAATGTAAAACAGTTCTTAAGTATAAACAGTTTTATGTTTACTGAATTGGGTAGTCACTTCAGAGGAATACACTCCACCACCTCAGTTACAGTTATGGTTCTCAGCTCCGTCTCTTCCCCTGTCTTGCTGGGTGCGTAAGAGGACCTCCAGCGCAGCAGCACAATCCTCTTCAGGTACTTGACTGTGTTGTTCTTCACGCTGACAAAGCAGAAAGTGTTGATCATGCTGTTGCTCATGGCGATGCACTCGATGATGTAGAAGGCCACCAGCGAGTTCTTCTGGCGGGAGATGAACGTCGGGTGGAAGTCCCGCAGGATGGTGAAGCCGTAGTACGGAGCCCAGCACAGGATGTAGGCGCTGAGGATCCCGATCAGCACCATCACCGTCTTCCTGCGGCAACGCAGCCTCTTCCTGATCTGCTCCGTCTGGAAGCCGGGAACGCTCTTGAACCACAGCTCGCGTGAGATCCGGGTGTAACACATGGCCATGACCACCACGGGCCCAACAAACTCCAAGGCAAAGACAAACAGGAAGTAGGAGCGGTAATAGGCCTGCTGGTCCACGGGCCAGATCTGGGCACAGAACACCTTGTGTGTGGTCTGGGCGTCGGCGCCTCCGTGTGGGTACATGGTCTCCGAGGCGAAGTAGGCAGAAGGGATGGAGATGAGGATGGGGACGATCCACACCCCTGTGATCAGGCAGTAGGCTGTCTGGTACTTCATGCGTGGCCTGAGGGGGTGCACGATGGCCATGTACCTAATGAGGGGAAAATGGAACCGTCAGAGGTTGCTACAGCCAGTTCTCTATGCCTGTGATGCCTTGCTTTCTTCTTTATCTGCTTCCAAATCTTATCACTATTATTCAGGAAATGCCCAGAAAGGACAATTCTGGGTTTCAAAGCTTTACAGCCATCATCAAACAAACAAATGTCAGTACAGCCTTCTGTCCTTTTCAAAATAGGTCATTGTAGCTAAGAAATACTTATCCTAAAAGATTCTGGTATGTCAAAGCCAGCAAGGAACTGGAGGTCAGCCTATGATGAGTAATCTCTTTAGCTGTTCTGGTGAGTAGGCTCATTCAGATTAATGCAGTTACTTGTGATGGCTTTCTAGTTAAAGTTTAAAATAGATGAACAATAATAGCCAATATGACATGATGATATCTAAAATAATCTCAAACAACAGAATTCATCATTCAATTTTGTCATTCAATATAGGTTTTTTTCTAAATGTTCTTTGTGTACTGTGTGCTGAAACTGCGAATGGTCCCTGACCTAGGAAAGACACCATGCACCGAAAGGACATTCTTACTGCAGCTAGCTCTATAACACATATAACCCCAACAGCACATTGTCTCTCATTTACACACAGTGTTCCTACACTGAAGACACCAATATACTTGAAATGCTGGGCTTTCATCAGAAGCACCTGTGGTGAGAATTAGCCTCCCTGTGGAGCTGCTTTGAAGTAAAATTTGTCAGGAATACAATTAATTTCCCTTTTTCCTTTTTTGGGTTCAGTCTGTGTAATTCTAATTATATTGGAAAAAGGTTAGTCCTTTTCTCTAGAGCCCTACCAGGTCAAATGTACCTGCAGTCACTGGTTTGACCTTCCCTTAGGCCTATAACTGTGACAAAAGAAAATACAATAGAATGTATGATCATCCAATGGCCACTAGAAAAAAGAGAACCCCATTTTTACGTACAACAGCTCAAAATTGCATTAATGCATGTACACATACTTTCTCATTCACCCACTCACACACAGAAATACACGCTTGATGTAAGATGGCAGTCAGCTTGGATGCACCCACCTGTCCACAGCAATGGCCAGCAGGGCATTGGTAGAGACATACAGAGACACAGTCCTCAGGTAGTTCACAGAGGCACACAGCACCAGACCGTGGTCCCAGGACAGCTGCTTGACCACGTAGTAATCCACCAGGAACGGGCAACACACCACCGCCACGATGAAGTCTGAAATGGCCAGGTTGGCGATGAGCAGGTTGGTGAGGTTTCGCAGCTTCTTATAACGTGCCAGAGTGGCAATAAAGAGGAAGTTCCCGACACCGCAGACTAGCATGATGCAGATGAGTACCACGCCGATGACAATGGTGGCCAGGAAGAAAGTCTGGCCCTGTGTGGTGTCGGGTAAGTCGTCATCAGAAACGGTGTAGTCCAGGTCGTACTGGTCCAGGAATGGGTCCTGCTCGTTCCCCAGGACCGAGCCCTGCGTCCCTGCCACGTACACTGCAGCCAAGTGACTCGTGTTGGAGTCTCCCATGTCTCACCAAGTTCCCAATATCCAGCTGCTTACAAGTGTTCAATTTGACTGAATGTTTTTTATTTTTTTATTTTGTGGGGGTACAACTCCAATTCTGCAAAAACAACAACAAATATATTTAAGGACGTTTTGTTCTCTGTGATTAGCTCAAAGGATAGGATTATTTTGCATCTTGAGGCATATAAATTGATGAGGCATGATGCCCCCAGGAGCCTAGTTAGTACAACAGGTCTGACAGGAGTAGGGCAACACAGAGTTTGTAAAATAATTTTTGTTTGAGTATGAAAAGTCATCAGACCACTCATGTATATTCCGATACAAGGAATAGCCAAAATGGAGCAATTGATTGACTTACAATGGATAACAATGGAATACAATTTAAATACTATAGATAATGAAGTGGATCAACTCTCTAATTTTATATTTGATCTATATTTGAAATTAATATCATCGATGGGGACTTGTAAAGGAATCACATGATACAACTAAAATAAACAGTTTATCAAATCCAGTTTATCATAAAAAATACGCCAACAATTGTAAACATCTTATTCTAATAATCTGTTTATCTGATCGACAAATCAGATATTTTAAGTGGCAAACAATGTTTCTGATCTATCTCCTTCATCTAGTCCTCCATCACACAGTACAAAAAAGAGGAGAAGATGACCAGAGGAAAACCAGAAATCCAGAAAAGGTTCCAAAAAGACAATTCAGTCGCGGTCATTATTTGTCAATGTCAGCTGGTATATTGTACTTACTTTTCAATGTCTGTCGCAGACTTCATAGATCGTATACCTCGAGAACGTAGGACAATTTTCCCGCGGTTTAAAAAATTGCTGATTCTCTCCATCACCTAAAGTAAATGTGGCGTTGTCCCTCTCTCTCTCTTCGAACGCGCTCCTTCGAAATATAAAAGTTATCTCGCTGTCCTATCCCTCTTGTGTATATGACGCGGCGGAATGATGCTTCCAAGCATATCATGTCTTATCTTGACATCATTTGTATTGCCAAGCCCACTATAGCCTAGAAAATACGATAGGGTTCTAAAGTAGAATATGTATTTGACAAAAACGGGGCATACATGCTGAAATTTGGTAAGGATTGTATTTCCATCGCAGTTAATTTATTAAAATTCTTATTAATATCTGCAACTCCAATCTTCTGTTAAACAAAGCAAACTTTGCTTCTCTAAGCCAGTGGATGACATACTGCCATTAATTTGTATTCAGTTACAGTTCAAATCAGAGGAATTTGCTGCCAGAAGTCTAGTTGGTGTCTCCATATTATGTTAAAATAGATAGCACTACTTTAACATCAGGGAACATGAACATTCAGCCAGGTCTCCCTCATTCAGGTATAATACTGACTGTATATTGTCTAACGTTGAAACAAACCATTTCAAGCAAATATGCAATCAGCATTCTAGGTAGGGATGAATATAATGAGGTAATTTTCTCAGATTGTTGTCAGCAATAAAAGAGAAACCACTTAAGTTCTAATGCCAGTTTCTACCAGTGCTGTTCATTCAATGTTCATTATGTTATCATTTTTATTGTGTCTGGTGCTAGACAAACAGCAATTCCCTTCTTTTCATTTTCTTTGACCAAACTCCAGAGAAGCTTTGTGAGATACAGTATACACTGTGGGTATTTGTTCAAGGTAGGATATTGGCAAAATGGTAGCAGTGGGATGTGAGATCCTGTCCTGAAAATGATGGAAAGTTGTTTTTGTGGTCCCCATGCCCTCCTCACTCCGAGCAATATTTCTACTGTAATGTATTTTTCCCTGTCAAATGTACAATGATTTTCCTGCTTGTCAGAATCACTTTGTCACTCCTGCAGCGAATGCTATTTTCCGTCCATGACTATCTGTTACAAGTCGCCTAGATACCACCTTTCAAAGCATTCCAAACATACTTTCTTTAGCAGTCATCATAACACACTGGTTCCAGACATCTTCACCTGTTTAGCAGGTGAGACTGAGACTGAACAAGAGAGACTGTACATGGAGTCAAACATATCTCAAAGCAATCTATCCGCATCCATCCCTCTTAGTTTTATCACCCTCTAAATACACAAGGAACTGCCCAGCAGGATCAACAGAAAGCTCCCATCTCCACATCTGAAAGTTCTTTGATCTCACCTAACTTTAGGATTCACAACCCCTCGTAACAAATGAATATGGAGGATAAGTGTGCCAGATCCATTGTTTTCGATCCAGTGCAAAAGCATATGCAAAAGCAAAACCTCTACAGCCTCTGAACAGGTTATGGCAGATTGAAAGCAGCTTTATGAGTAGTTGGGGGATAGAGATCAGTAATAATGGCAATATCCATACCGCTATATCTAGACTTTAAATCTTAGAGGATTGCTTGTTTGCTGGCCTATCAGTTTGTCTGCAATGCTGACTTTGCGATGTCCCCGTAATTAGATCATTCGATTATGCCACAATAATTGTTCAGCATAAACTACCACATTAATCGTGGACATTGTGTTGAGTATCTTTTTAGTTTTTGCATGTGTGTGTACACATGTACATGTGTGTTTGTGTTCATTGATAATGTTGGTCATAAAAACTTTTACAGAAAGTTTTCCCCTTTTAGGATTTATGTGATCTAACAGGGAGTACTTTGGCAGTTAATGCAGTAAATTGGTTTGTGCAATATTGCATTCTTGTACAAATTCCTTCTTCAGGGAGACACATGCTCCCTCCTTGTCAATTAAATTTGACCTATAGGAGAACAGGAACAGGCCTTGCGGCAGAATGATAACTGTAATGGTGTACGGTGCATTTTAACAGCATGTGGATTGAGCTTACCTAGGGAGGGACTCAATCATTAAAGCATGTCACATTTTACATTTGAGTTTCTTCATGTTTTTTAAGGGTTTTCTGCATATGGATGAGCCAGTAATTTGCCCTGAGCTGCCTTATATAATGTGCATGATTGTGTTGATACTAGAATAATGCGTGATCATTTCTTCTGGCAAATACTTCCATTTCTTTTTCAATACATACACATGATTTAAACAGAGCAGACCTGTCGCAAGCAGGGCATTTGGGGTGGTCTTGGTGACCTCTTCCTAGAACCCCCACTTTTCTAGGCACAGAAATGCTGACGTAATACAATGGGGCATGTGCCCCATTCAGCCTTTGGCAGAGAGCTCCTAGATCTGTCCAGAGTGATACTGTTACTGACTATCCACCCCACACCCTGGCAGAGCCTAGGGCAATGACCACACACCCACACACAAGCCTCCATGTGCTGACTGTTACCCTCTCTTTCTCTGTCTCCCTCTCTCTCTCTATTAGAAAAAACTAGATTTAGGTCATAAAAAATAGCATACAGTACCTAACTACTGCATAATATTTCAGTATTTATCTAAAACAGGTCTGTTGAATCCCTGTTTGAGGTCACTGGTTCACTGACATATGTTGTGAAAGAGATAAAGAGGGATACATTTGTCAATTTATAAAAAAAATACGTTATTTTGAGAGATATCTGTGAGTCCAGCTTCACCCATAGACAAATGGACATTATAACAAGGGAACATATGATAGGCAATGATAGGCCAAACCTTGGGAACAAAAACTGCAATACTGAATTTGAAAACAAAACGAAATCATTTGGGGGGTTTTTAAGGTTATGATGTTATGAAGTTGATTAAATGGGCTACCATTGCACCATTCCATCAAATCATCAGTTGAATTGTCAGTCAATCATCTCATTTGAAATGTTTGCACTACCAATCAATACTTTCATTTTCCTGGAGGCTTGACAGTTTTCTGCGGGTTCTTAGTGTATTTGTGTTTGTTGAGGTTCATTCATAGGCAATCCACTTATGTGTTGATGTTAAGGCCAAAACAAAAGCTCAGTCTTTTTTTCTAAATCAAACAGATCTAGAACTACAGCTGATTGTAAACAAAGGTGGCTCTCATAATAGTCTGTTGGACGCAGCAGTGTTCTCTTCTCGCCAAGCCTCTCGTTGTTTTGGTATTTCTGCCCTGTCATCGTTCCCCCAGCTTTTGTAACTTTAATCACAAAGGCGTTAACAATATCTGGAAGCCACCACGCGCGTGGCTTGCGTGGTCACCGGCAGGTGGGCAATTTTGGAGGGCTATTTCGCGGCCGGCAAGGGCCGGGCATCGTTTAGTCTAGCATGAGACTGTGGAGGGTGAGCATCCGAGTTTTCTCACGCTAAAGGTGCTTAAGCACACCGGGGATACCATCAACCCAGGCAGCGGAACATTGTCAACAGCATGTTCAAGACCAGTTACCTGCGCGAAGTGCGCAAGGAAAAGTATGAGCGCTCCGACGTCTTTGAGGAGCCCTCTAGTTCGGATGCATCAGCCGGTGCCTCTGCTATCCAGGGATGGGAGAGCCTCCAGGAACTCAACAGCCGTTTTGCCCGTTACATAAACCGGGCGCGGGTACTGGAGCAGCGTAACGCCGTGTTCCGTAAGCAGCTGGAAACGCTACAGCGCATGGAAGAGGCCAGCGGTCTGGAAGAGGCCTTTACTGAGCAGATCAGTCTCAACCGTCAGCGTATCCGCGAGCTCTCAGCAGACCATGCGAAACTCAATCGCGAGCTGAAAGATGCTTGCCGTATGCTGGATGAGTATACCAACAAGTATGTGGCAATGAACTGTGATGCCTCTTCACTATGTAATGTATTTTTCTTTTTTATATGAATTGGTTGTCCTATGGCTGTGGTGTAAGCTACGGTATGCAGCCCATGGACAGTTAATTGTAAATAATTTTGAGAGGTTTGCAAACATACAAATGTCAGTTTTAAAACTGCCGACAAAACTTGACATCACTGGGAATACAGAAAGGGTGCATAACGTTCGTTATATGCCTGATAGACAGCTGATGATAATGAAGAATACACTATATTTGTCCATCAACATAAACACACGGGTGCAGGAGTTGGGACAATTTAGAACACACACACACAGGAGCAGTGATCGGTCACATCAAGGGGGCCACGGCCAAGTGCTCCCCTCATGTTTTGGCCAGGGACATGGGCAAGAGAAACACATAGGGGTTATTTGTGGAGGAAACCCATGTGAGTACCAGTATAACATAAAAACTCCACAGAGTAAGGCCCGGTAGATGGTCCACCTGATCACCAAACTGTACCACAAGCAGGAATCGAACCCAGGGCCTTATTGCTGCTGGTGTCACCTTACCACAGAGAATGTTGAGTGTGGTGTTAGTGGCACTCTGGATGGTTCAGACAAGACTAGGATAAAAACAGGGTAACATAATCAGAGATGGGGCTTTGTTAGAAGTAGGGGCGTTTAAAAACAAGAGTTGCAAGAAGAATTACAATGCAATCACCGTAATTGTTGAACATTCTTCTTATCGGCAGGCAAAATATAATTGAAAATAAATTTTTGTTTTCTTTGTAGATATAGAAATGAATGTGAATATCAGGAGCAACTTAGAGGCACATTGGAACAACTCAACAAGGTATGCTTTTGAATTCAATATACACTTAATAACTATAACTCAATTATATTCACGCTTCACTGTTTCAACTCAAACAGTGAGTGGTTTTAGTAATGATGCAGCAATCTGTCAAAATATAGTGATGTTTGTGGTTCAACTCATTGTGGTTGTTATGTCTTCACACACACAGCCATTGTGTAGGGAATTATCCAATACTATATAATAATAATAATATATATATATTTGTATTTGCAGCATAATCCTTGAATAACCTTGGATAAACGGTTTGGTTTATCATTGATACCTCATCTCCCTCCTTCTCTTCTTCTTTCTAACAGGAAGCAGACTCTGCTCTCCTGGGCAATCTGGATTATCAGATTCAGTCCCAGTTTCTTCAGGATGACATCAACTCTACCAAAGACAGACACAAGAAGGTCAGTGATGTAATAGTTAGCAATCTTTAGGTTACCACTGGCATTACTTTTCAGCTGAGCGAAGCATTCCTAAAAATCTCTGTTCAATCCCAATAGAGCCTCAGGTTTACTCCATAGTACACACTAAATGTACCTACAATATTGACTATAGGATAAGACAAATATATATTACCATATTGACACCTGCCAGACAAACTATAACAATCCAATCATAGGATACTCAAATGTAATTTATGTCTAATTGCTTTAATAATCCTACTTAGTGGCAGGATGTTTACCCAGAAAAAACACTTATTTGCCCACTCCTTGGGCTATTAAATGTTTCATTGCACACATATTTACTGGTAATTTGTTTATACTAAAAAAGAGCTCAGAAAACACAGCATAATGAGACAGATTAAGATTGTATGATAGTGATTATGGGCTCAACCGCAGGCTTTACAAGTTCACACCTCTTCTCTAATATGGCTGTAGTGCTATTACAGTAAAGGACAAAACCCTGTGCAAAACAGACTGTTTCCCACCTCAGCCTCCCCAACCCCCCTTTCTTATAACAGCTGCAGTACTTTGTTCAATCAAATCGACCATCTTATAATGGCATCATTTACCTAGACTGAGTCTCCTGCACAACAACATCTAACAAGAAGGTAGTAACCGTGTACGGTAAACACAATGTCCTTGCGATCTATCGACTTGTCTCTTTGTCTGAACTTTTATGTTATAGAAGGTCTCAAATGCATTATGCCTTAAGGGTTCAAATACATTATGCCATAAGGGTTCAAATGCATTATGACATTGAATACCTTTAGAAAACATGCAGCCTATGCAAACATACAAACTACAACAAAGACAGATATTGTGCATTTTCTCTCCTCTCAACATAATTACCAGACATCGATCGCATGATGTCATGCAACTCAATGTGTCTTTGTTGTAGTTCACTGTAAAGATGGGATACGTTAGGGTCGGTGGAGGAGCCACATGATCAAAGAGACAGTCGATAGATTGACCATGATGTTGTGTGTCCCCTGCATTGTTACCACTTTCTTTTCAGATGTAATTGCACAGGAGATGCAGCCTTGGTAAATGTGCCAATGTTTGATCTGATGGAATAAAGCACTTCGGTTATAAAACACTGTTAAGGGCCATGTCTTGTAGTATACGTAACTGTCTGGTGATGTTATGATACAGTGAACATCTTTCCACTTTTCCACTTCGTGGAATGTGCCAGGAACGTGTGCCATGAACTGTATGTACTGATTCTGGAGTCTCCTTGGATTATCTTCACTTGATGACCTATTCTGTTTGGTCAATAGAACCTGGCTGAGATCCAGACATATGTGAACATTTTGCACCAGATCAACCAGACCCTGCCCCTCATGCCCAACATGGCAGTTGGCATCTCCGAGGTAAGGGCATATTAGCATTCCTGTGTGTATGTGTGTGGGTCTGCATGTGTGCGAGCGTGTGTGTCTGCATGTATCGGTGTGAGTGTGTGTGTATGCATGTGTTTGCATGTGTGCTTTTGCATGTGTGTATGTGTGACTGTGCATCTGTCTTTGAGT
Source organism: Mallotus villosus (assembly GCA_903064625.1). NCBI lineage: Eukaryota > Metazoa > Chordata > Actinopteri > Osmeriformes > Salangidae > Mallotus > Mallotus villosus. Next base: position 181,594 of record CAEFZP010000441.1, on the reverse strand, counting down.
CTGTGTCTGTAACCTACTGTATGTGTGTGTGTGTGTGTACATATATGACGTGTCACATTAGATAAAGACTGGGAGAAATTGTAGAATGAGGCTTGCTTTCTAAATGGATTATTGGCGAGACTAGAAAATGTGTTTTATTACATTAACTGCACTGGTCTGTGTTTGTGTGTGTGTGTGTGTGTGTGTGTGCGTAGGAGCAAGAGAAGCTACTGGCCCAGAGGAAGGTTCCGGGCCTACAGAGCCAGCTGGAGGAGTACAAGACTGCCCTCTGTCAGCTACAGATGCAGAAGCAGCGACTTCAGACTGAGGTGAGTCACTCACTGTCACCATGACAACCCTGACAGTAGTGTAAAGCCACAGAGGCTCAGAATTCATGTGTACGCAGATGTGAAAGGTGGGAGAGGTATAGGGAAGGTATGGGAGAGGGTTTATTCGGACATTTGGACATCGCATTATAGAATAATACATAGAAAGAGGCATCAACTTAAGACTACTGAGATAGGCCGATGATGGGCAGCTCAACGTAGTCTTAAGGGTAAATCTTGGGAGCTGTTGCACAGGTTCACCACTAGGTGTCAGACATTACCTGGGCATGAAGATGTGGTAGAGGAAAGGAGAACATAGAAGAGAGCAACATCTCTTATCAAATTGAGTCTATAATCAGTGACGTTCATTTTGTCGTTATGTGACTCTCTTTATGTTATGTAGTCTGTATCTATAATTGTCAATCTTCCATAAATGTTCTTTTTAAAGACATTAATATCCTCGTTGTAAGATTTCTACTTGAGAGAGAAATTCATCAAAGGATTTTTCTAAAGAGTTTGTAATTTTTGTTAACATAATATTCGCATCCAATGGTGAATACTAACGACACCTGCACTTTTCTAAAGCCCTTACCTTCCTCAGCCAGCAGTCAAGGGATTTAGGTTCCAGAAATAATTATTCTTCAGACAGTGATTATAATCAGACAGCTGGTTCATGAGTTTGAGTTTCCATGGCAATTTGTGAACTGACAGGAGATTTGGAGAGGACCGTAAGAAAGAGTAACCTTTACAAAGACCAAGTGAATATTTTCCACACAGATTGTCATGTTTGCTAAATGATTAGAAACTTTCAATTAGAAAAATGAAAACGTTCCACTTATTCTCTCTCTTCGTTTCTCCTCCTCTCCTCACAATATGTGTTTCTCTTTCAGAGCACCGGGTTGGAGCAAAGCATAAAGAACACTCAGGAGAGCTATGACGATGAGATCCAGGTGTACAACGAGAAGATCGAATCTCTGAGGAAGGAGATCGAGGAGGCCGAAAAGTCCCTGGAGAAGTTAACCAACGAGTGTCGTCACCTGGCCATGTACCAGACCTCCCTGGAGAACGAGTTGGAGAGGTACAAGAGGATTATCGAGAATGAGGACAACAGGTAACATTCACCAACACGTGCACACGTACACGCTCATACCTTGTATCACATGAACCCTTTTCGAGAGACACAGTACATTCACCTTAGGATTGTGATACTGAACAGCACATCATTTTGTGCATGACATCCTCCTCACCTTCAGGAATAGTTGTATATCCAGTTGTTTATTAACAGAGTCCCTTCTTTTCTCTCAAAATTATCTGCATAAAATGACCTTTCATTCTTCTCAAAATCATATTTATTCATACTACCTTTAGATCTTATTCGTCTGAATGCACCAGTTCTTACCTTCGACACTATTGTACCTTTTCACGTGGTATTATGTGCCTGACATGCTGGCCCTGGTTTTCTGTTTGCAGGTTGAATTCAGCCATAATTGGGACTCCCATTACCCTGTTCACTACCAATTACCGCTACACCCACACACCCAGCGCTCCGAGCAGGGGGAGAGGTGAGGCCCACAGACCCCATCACACCGCAGGTTCACACTCATCTCTACGGAGAAGACACTTAAGCTGCCATCACACACAGGAGCTGTCCGTGATAGCTATTGAGGGTTCTCATAGATTCAGCCACACAAGGGCTATAGGGGCCTACCTACTCACCGTCAAGGGCCTTTTGCTGTCTGGAACAAAAGGCTTACAAAACAAAACAATCAAACCAATAAATAAAGCCTTGAGTTTGAGGTCTATTTCTGGTTTTTGTGCTAATGGTACACTGCTGATGAGACGATGGCTAAGTGTTTGGTACAGAAGGCTGTTGTCTTGTATATCTTGGCAGGGAGTGGTGGCTCATCGTAGAGGCTTTTGTTTGGTATCTGTAACACATATCTGAGCGCTAATATGTTGTCAGGTGACTTTTACTAATCATATGTGTGGTGGAAATTCTGGCTCCGTGTTTGTATTCATTTTGACCTAATGTGTTGGCAGACCTCACTCAAGCCATCCAGGACATTACCAGCATCAAACCCCGCCAGAAGAACCTGGCCAAGAAGAAGAGAGAAATCTCACCCAGGGACGTGATGGACTGCGGCCAGGATGAGAAAACAGGGGAGGCCACAGAGGACCAGAAGCGAGGGCTGGCGGTGCACGAGGAGGGAGTCGAGGCAGCGAACAGGGTGGAGCATCGTCCCCTGTGTACGGGCGTGTCTCCCCAGGATGTGCCGGACGGAGCGCAGATCAGCAAGGCCTTCGACACCCTCTGCAACATCGTCAGGGACCGCATGCGCAAGTACAAGAGCAAGCCGGAGCCTATCGCCGACTTCTACACCAAGGGGCGCTATGTGCTGGTGACAGGTGACGGCAGCTTCCTGGACCCCTGCTTCTACTCCTCCAGCCCCTCTGCCGGACACGTCTTCGTCACCATCAGGGACAACATGATGTCCCCCTATGACCCTTATGGCCCCTTCCCCAACCCACCTCAGCCCATGCCCATGCCCATGCCCATGCCCATGCCTATGCCCATGCCTATGCCTATGCCCATGCCTATGCCCATGCCGGATCCAGGCCATCTCGATCCCACCCTACCCTCAGATGGAGAGGGCGGCAAAGGAGGTCGAGGAAAGGGGAAGCACAGAAATGGAGATCCCCATCCCAGGCCTAAGGACCCTGGTCCTAACCCACACCCCAACCCTGCTCCAGGCCCTGGCCCCAGAGGTGGGAAGGATGACGACGGGCGCAGGGGTCACCCATCCATGCCCTCCTCATACAGCGCCAGCAGCATGCCCCCAGACTCCATGAGCTACGAGAAGGTGGAGCTGGTGGAGTCTGTGGAGAAATTCTCAGACGACAACAAGGTGAAGGGATATGAGCAAACAGCCATGGTGGTGGAGACCATGATTGAGAAGACCAGCAAGAAGAAACACTGAAGATGAGCCTTGTACCTACTTCCAGTACCAACTTCATCAAAAAGGCTAAAGACTGATATGATATGGGACCCTCCTATTAAAAGAGTCTGAGAGACCAGTTGTGTTAAATGCCGGTTCTCCAACAGAGAACAACCCTACTACTAAAATCCTAACACATTCCTTAATGCTCCTCAACCTGTTTGCACTCTCTGGCTCCGCAGTGCTGCTGTTGACGTTCCTGCCTATGCCCACGCCTAACGCCTTTACTGTCTGAAAACTTGGAAGACAAATTCCAAGCCATGCGACTCGTCACCTCAAAAAATGATTAAAAAAATGATAAAACACATTTTAAATGCTACCACCCTGCCCTAACTTGCCTAACCTTCCCTTGAGAGTTAATTTGCTTAATTGGTTGCCATTAACTGCCCTTAACACAGTTTTGCTGTGTATAAAATTGTTCTGATCATTAATAAAAATTCAATCTTTGAATGAACATGTTGTCACCTGTGTTTTGATTTGAAACCCCACATATTGTTGGTGCCTGCTTTGTAAACACAGCATTCCCCCTGATCTCATATTATTGTGTGGGGCTCTGCGTCAGATGTGTTGAGGAATTAATGATCAATTAATGATCAATGTGTGCTGTATTATACGATCTTCCTGAATGTATAAGAAGGAAGACCAGTAGAGAACAATCCCTCTACTGTGTAGATAAACTTGAGAAGAACCAGTTGATAAGAGCAGTGCTCTGTTTAGTGGAGTACTAGTCTAGAAAAAAAATTGTACGCAGACGGTGCCTTCGTGAAGTCTCCTTTTCTCGACGTATTTCTCTCTATTGGTATCCTTCTCTCTATCACACCCTGGAGTAGACGCCGTTTTCAAGTGCAGTGTAGTGTCTGGAGGAGGCTCATCCATTTTTCATCAACATGACCTGAAGGAGCACACAGTGCCCCCTGTTTAATCCACTCTCCCTCCGAGAGAGTGGACGGACGGAGGGAGGGAGAGAGGGAGTAGGAAGATAGACAGGTTGAGACATGGAATAAGAATTGGATGGAGAATAAGAGTGGCGGGTTAGAGTGGAAGTGAGCACATTCTAGATTATTGAAATGAGATACTATGTTTACTGTATGACAGATTCCAGGTCTATGCCTATGTATATATTTGATTATGGTGACAGTGTTTCCCATTGCACATGCAGGCATGGAGGTCTGAAGATGGGGTCTGTGATGGACAATGACTTACCTGAGCGATAAATGGAATAGTGATGGCACCAGCGATGGATAAACAGCTTAGGATTCTCAGCTACAGTCAACTTTCACTCCTTCAATTTCCTGAGACCTTTTGAGATCTTTTGTCATCTGTTCCTTCCTTCCTGCCTTGCTGTCGCAGAGTGGTGCAAATCACTCAAGTGCTTTAACAAACAGCTGAATAAATGTATTATTATAATATACCGTACGTCAAAGGATGTGAAATACGCTGTTGAGACGAGACCACAGGCTGCAAAATAAATCACAGGTTCCTTCTCGTGTTTATATAAATAGTGCTTGTCACAAAAATATCAACAGAAAGAAGTATCACTGCTCTGCTTGCAAGATATTAAACTTTAAGTAGAATGACACGGAAAAATAATTTACAGTCACAAACTGTACATCAGTTGCCTGATCAGAGGTGGAGGGCAGGGAAAGCAAAAACATGATATAGTGTAAATAATGATGTATATATTATGTTTATATACATTTTTGTAAAAAACATTGAAAGCTGGATGGGATCTTTGTTTTCTCTACATAGAACAGATTAATTGAAGGTTACGTATTATCATGATTGTATAACTAGAAACATTCATAGAAGGTGGGGTGGCTAAGTCAAGTACAGAATAAACTCAAAGCAAAGGAAAGGCTGAAGAGGAGAGACAGAGAGGTAGAGAAACAGGAAGAAAGGGAAGGGGAGAGGAGGGCAAACGAGACAGGAGGGTGAAAGAGGGAAACAAGGTGAGTTGTGGGACGCAGGTGGAGGGGGGCGTCCTTCCAAGGAAGTGAAAGACAGAAGGGGGGAGAAAGAGAGGCAGAAGGAAAGAGACAGGAGAGAGAGAGAGAGAGAGAGAGAGAGAGAGGAAGTGGAGAGAGTCATGTCATGCAGACAATGGTGAGCTAGTTTTTACTCAGCAGACTCTTCAGACTCCTCTCCACAGCTTCATCCAGCTCCTCCTCCAGCTCCTCCTTTTTAGACATGGCCAGTTTAGACTGGTAGTCGCGCACTATCTGGTCTATGTATGGGGCACTTTGTGTTCCGTGCAGCATGAGAGTCCATTCCTTTAGGACCCCCTTCTGTGGCTCCTCCTCGCCGTGGAACCCCACTTCCAGGAGCCAGGTGCCGCGGGGGTCTTCTCCCCAGGTGTGGGTGGTCATGAAGGGCCACTTGTCGAAGCCCACCTTGGCGTCATCATCTCGGGGCCGGCGACTCAGCAGGATGGATTTGGTGCCCATGGGGGAGGTCATGTTGATGTTGAGGTCGCCACGGCGACTGGCGTTGACGGTAATCACAGCCTGGACGTGCTCTAGGTAGCGGACATAGTTGTCCTTTCCCTGGCAGGCGTCCGCGGTGATGGCCAGAACCACCTTGTCACCTGTCTGGATCTTACTGCAGAAACAGGGGGAGAGGAAGAAGGGTTGAGAAAATGTGAAGAGGCCAATGAGGCGAGAAGGAAAGAGAGGTCGTGTTTGTACGGGACTGTGAGCAATCAAGTGAGAGACACACAAGGATGCGAAGCTACAGACACAGACCAAGATGCAGAGCGATGGCAACGGAGGAAGTGGGAGAGGGAGACAAGGAGAGATTTGACGCACTGTTATCGGTAGAGTAGCTTGAGGTGTCGCTGTGTCTGAGGGTACCCGATGGCTCTGTCTCCATCTCTGTTTGTCGCCTCATTTCTTCCTTTTTGCGTTTCTCTCCCTCCCTCCCTTTCGCTCTCCATTTTTCTCTCTCCCCCAGCTCTCTCTATTCTGCTCCCTCCCACTCTCTCTCTATCTCTCTCTCTCTCTCTCTCTATCTCGCTCTCTCTCTCTCTCTCTCTCTCAGGGAGCTCCAGCTATTACCTGACCTACTTACCATGGGCCGAGTGCACACTAATGGAGCACCGGGCTTTTTCAGCTCACACTCCCCACTACACACAGACAAACAACTGTGACAGATATACAGTACACCCTGCCTGCCTAAACAGGAACATGATCACACCACTGAAACCAATGACTCGTACTGTCATAGGTTATGGTAAACTCTCAGAGCTGTCTCTGATAACTCGCTGTGTGACCACCCAGGGAGAGAGTGAGACTCTCGTGTCACTGGCTTTGAGGCACCGCTTCTGTGTCACTCGTTCTATTCATCCTATGGGATGAGATGGCATCGAATGCAACCTTAACACCAAGGCATCCTCTGAAGGTGTTCATACCTTGCCTGTGATATTCCTTCAGAGCCAGTTTTGGCAGAGCATCTCAGGATTACAGAACCTCTAAGTAAATCTACCAAGAAGAGCATCAAAGGACGTGCAGTGTCACTGTGTGTTTCTGGAGAGCAGGGGTAGCTAAAGGGTGACTCTCCATAGACAGGCCTGGAGGGTAGCCGGGGGCAGACTGCCCATCAAGCACACAACCATAGGAATAGGGATGCACTCCAATTTACAAACATATGGCTCATAGAAACACACATTCAAGTATAAAAGGGAGTGGAGACTATGACATGTAGGCCAAATCATGAACAGTCTGGGCCCTATTTTGACGATCTGAAACGCAAGTATCAAAGCGCAAAGCGCAAAGCGCAAGTGGGCGGGACTCCGGTGCGGTTGCTATTTTAGCAGCGGGATAAATGACTTTGCGCCTGACGCAAATGTAAAAGAGGTAGCTACATTACTAATGGGTGTGGTTTGGGCTTAACGTGCAATAAGCCAATCAGAGCGTCATCTCACATTCCCTTTAAGAGCAGCGCTTGTTCCATGGCGGATTGCTATTATAACGGCGGATTTGCCAGGCGCACGCCAGCGGTTCACAGGTGACCGACGTTCTCGTCAGGACCGTAAACGATAGAGAAGTGATTGTATGGGAAAGGCAGAGCAGTTTCATTGCACTAAGTTGCCCACTCATGCTGCTCATTCAAATGTAGCCTATTTTGACATATATATATATTTTAAATTGCTTAGTTCTTAAAATTAGTTTAACTGTTGTACTTTTGTTTACTTAATGTAAGACCCGTAGGGCCTATGTTTATTTTTTGCACCTTCCTGCCACAGTAAATGGAAAACCGAATTCTGATTCTGATGTGCATGGGAGAAGAAACCTACCCAAATTAGCTTCGGTTAAACAGGCGTAGGAGTAAATTGACACAGTTGTTACAATTCAAGTTCACATACATAGAGATTTCTCATGAACATCTTATTAATCATTGACATGAACGAAATGTAACACAGCTAGCCATACAATAAATCAAAACAATACGTAGTTTCGCAGGAAGAATACCCTGGCTTCGCAGTGCGCACGGACCAAGCTTGCGCCGTTAAAATAGCATCTGAATAATGCGCCATTGTCTTTAAACCACCTTTTTCCTGGTCAGTGGCGGAATGGTTTTTCGGAAACCGCAAGATAGCACCAAGAACGTTTGCGCCGGAACACGCCTCCTTTTTCGCTGAACCGCCCCCCGGAGCGCAAGGTCATTTCGACGTGCGCCCGTGGAGGGAAAAATCCGCTTTGCGCCGAGTGCAAGCTAGGAATGATACTTGCGTCACTGACAAAGTCAATTGCGCTGGGTGCAAGATAGGGCCCTATGTGTCATATAAATGCAAACGAGGCACACAAAAGCACAAACAAATGACTCAACCACCCTTATGAGAAAAAATGGCTTTGCTTTGCCCTGCCAGGTTTCCAGGAACTAGGATCAGAGATGTCCCTTCATTGAAAATGCATGAAAGAGTAGAAGGAAGAGAGAGAGAGAGAGGGGAGAGAGAGAAAGAGAGGCCGGATGGACAGCTGTACCGTAAGTGGACCTAATGGCATTATTTGAGGCAGAGGGCACATCTCTGTATTGTAACTGCCCCCTCAGATAACAGAGGGAGATGGAGGGAGAGATCATGTGATGGGGTAAGAGAGGGACAGAGAGAGTGAAGGAGAATGTGCAGTGGAGAAGAGCTGTGTTCTGTTCCGAGCTGGAGAAGAGGGGTGAGGAGGAAGCAGGGGTGTTACGGCGAGGCATTTAAGATTGATTTAGCAGCTCATTGCGATTCATGGCACAACGATAAATACTCTGTGGAGGAGTTTCACAGAAGTCCACAGGCGTTGAATTAGGAACATGGACAAACAGTACAGAAAAAACAGAACAGAACTACTGAAAGATAGCTTCATCAATTAGATCAAGTCAGAGATCGGCAACAATAAATAGACCACAACAGATTTTTTTCACAGTCTAAAAGTAATCTAACGTGTGGGAGGGGGGCGGAGGTCGCAGATGACCTAACCACTTCCTGTGGAGCGATAACCCAGAAGGCATCTGATCTGAGGAAGCCGGCTGGTAGGTTAATGAGGAAAACTGCGAAAATTCATCTGCGACCCCCATCACCCAGTGGACTATCAGCTGCCGACACATCCAGTAACAGCGGTCGCATCTTGTCATTCTCCACAGCCACTGGGCAAGTGTCAGTCTGTGTGTGTGGGTGGGTGTGTGCGTATGTGTGTGTCTGCGTGTTTGTTTGTATGTCTGTGTGTGTGTGTGTGTGTGTGTGTGTACTTCCACATTGGTATGAATCATCCAATGTGAATAGGAGTGTAAGGGCCTGCATATGAATGTGTGCAAAAATCAATTCGTTCCTCCCAACTGATTTTCCCAAGCACCAGGTGGAGAGATTCCATCAGATAATATGCGATGAATAATTACAGGCTTCAGTCATAGAACAGTGAGAGGACAGATACATCTGAGAGGAGAGATTAAACCCCAGAGCTCACAGCTGATAATGAGAAGTTCTGACCCAGCTGGCCGGCCCCAAACACAACCCAGCAGGCCCTATCTGATTGATGTCCAGCCATTGTGTGTGTGTGTGTGTGTGTGTGTGTGGTGTGTGTGTGTGTGTGTGTGTGTGTGTGTGTGTGTGTGTGTGTGTGCGTGTATGTATGTGTGTGTGTGTGTGTGTGTGTGTGTGTGTGTGTGTGTGTGTGTGTGTGTGTGTGTGTGTGTGTGTGTGTGTGTGTGTGCGTGAGTGAGTGTGTGGATGCCCACATCTGTGTGTGTACATACGTTTGTGTGCCTGCATGAGCATTTTTTCCTGTGTGTGTGTGTGTAGTTCTCATGCTAAATTACGTTGTGTCCTTGGGCACTTCACCCTACTTGCCTTGGGGAATGTCCCTGTACTTACTGTAAGTAATGACCAAATGTAAATGTAATGTGACTGAGGATGGGAGCCGTTGAGGGAGGTCTGCTGGGTGTGTGTGTCCACCGTAGGTGTCCCTGATGCTCGAGGGGAAAGCATTTCCCGTCTAATGGATGTTGCCGCTGTAGGTGGTATTGTTTTCAGGGTTTCTGTGGAGCTCCATGCCACCTTTCCCCCTTCCTTCTTTACCCCAGCTAATTGTACCCAGGCTTTATAAAGGCATTCGTTAGGATTGCTAACATACAGGTCCTTATCACTATGTCACACACACACACACATACTATCTCCATTTCTTCCTGGTCTTTGTGGCATGGGCTAATTGCCATTCTTCTGTGTTTTTGAGGCGGCCACCACTAGACCACTGATTAGAGCCAAACATAGAAGATATGGCATTCTGTTACACTCGCAGGCCACTCTCTCTCTCTCTCTTCTTTCTTTGTCTCTCACTCACTCACACACTTACACACAGAGAATGCCCCCACGCCTGTCAGTCTATCTAATTGACAGTGTTGCCAAGGCGCGCGATGGGGGACGATGCGAGGTGGTCTAATTATAGTGTGTGATAGAGGATGAGGCTCATGCAGACACACATGAGGAGACAGGGACCTGAAGAACCAAGGGCAGACAGACACACACACACATATAGATGTAGTGGGTAAATGGGAGGCAAGGGAGGACTAGAGTCAGGATGATGGTGGACTGAGGGAGAGAGGGAGACAAAGTACCTCTCTACCTAACACAGACCAGATGGCTGGACTGTAATCAGAAAACTGCAATACCCAGAGGCCTGTTCTGCTGGCGCTGGGAGCTTCCAGCGCGTTTGATAAGAGGCCACAGAGTGGTAGCACTTGTGTTTGATGGGGTGAGCCTGGTGAATTGCACAATAATTACCAATAAAACGACCATTCTCATCCTCCTCCTCATCATAGCCCTCGTTGTTGCCTACTATCCTCCACCACCACCACCTCCATTGTCATCATCATCATCATCATTCTCATCATCATTTTCATCATGGCTATCGGTCCAACTCACTGGGTCTCCTGGATGGATCCGGCCACACAGTGAAAGCGTTCGGGGACAGTCTTCCACTCCTTGGCCATCTTCACCATGCCTCCAGCATCCAGCACGCCGTACCCAAACAGGTGGTTGAACTCGAGGCCCACGCCGTTCCTCCTCCACTGGTGCACCTCATCATGTAGCTGGTTCCTCTTGGAGGTCAGCACAGACAGGTGCTGCATGTCCCTCCACGTCAGGTCGGGGCTGGAGGGGGGGGGAGAGAGACAGAGAGAGAGAGTGAGAGAGAGAGAGAGAGAGAGAGAGAGAGAGAGAGAGAGACAGAGAGAGAGAGACAGAGAGAGACAGAGAGAGAGAGAGAGAGAGAGAGGGAGGGATGGGTGGAGGAGGAACAGAGGGAAAGGAGAGGATGAGAGGAGCAGACTAACTGATACTGGTGCACCACAAGTGTTCGATTGTTTGTTTCCCACATCTTGGCAAGCTTCAGCCAATACAATCGGAAAAGGTCGAATCTGGCTAGCAAGGGAACATCCCTGTTAGACTAAACAAAGCCTGGGAAAATAAAAAGATCTGTGCTCCACAGCAGAGAATAGGCTCTGGTGCATTCATAAAGCAGATAACGGGAGGACGGCCTGATCCGTCGATACCATGTAATGATAAAAAGTCTCAGATGTCTGACGGTAAAAGTGTGTGTGCGTGTGTGTGTGTGTGTGTATGTGGGCGGGCAGACAGCTGGCTGGGGCTGCCTTATCTAGCCTGTGTGTAATGACAGCTTTGTTCTGCTATGATTCACGCAGTTCTGTCACCACACACAGTTCAAGTGTCTTTGGTCAGTATAAAGGGTTCCCGGGTGCTCTAACAACACACCAGCTATTTAACCTTTAGGAAGGCCTAATGTCCGTTCCTACTGACAGCAACATCATTGTTGTGTCTTAGACAAATAGAGTGTCTTTGCTCACTGTAGCTGGTGTTGGTTACTAATAGCACCCAAACGATCCGATCAACACCTCTGTTGACAAAAGGGCATCTGAGAGAGTGTCATTTCATTTGATTGCCTTGGGGAGCAGAACAATACTAACCCAGAGTCAAAAAGGTTATTCATTTGAGCAAGGGTGTGTACTTGAATGGCCTATGTTCTGCATTTTGTAGCCGGTGAGGAATTAACTAAATTGAATATGATTTACATCGACTGTAAATTCATGTTTCAAAATGTGTAATTCCATTCGAGTCACTGCTACCACACAGCCAATCTTTGTAGAAATAATAACCTTTTTCATGGTTCACATCAATCAGCGATGGCCACAATGGGAGGAGTTTGTGAGTATAACAGATACGTGCAGTAGGTCTTCAGGGGAACACCCCTGCACTTTACACATCATCCAGCTCATACTGACTAACTGTCTCAAAGTACACGGGCCAAAGATTAATGAATAAAACTCTAACTTGTCCTCTGAGTCTCCATCTAACCGTATAAACTTTGTGTTGCAGCCATGCAATGAGCTTTAAAGAGCATGAAACATGCCAAAACAACTTTGTGTCTCTGGCAGGAAAACAGAGAGTTTGTAATGAGTGGGCGAGACAACAAACAGAGTTTGGTATTTTGCATGAGTGAGCAGCCCTAATGGCAGTTTGGGTAAATAAGAGATTTCTGTGAAGAGCAGAGATATGAAGTGGCTTTCTGAAGATCACAGAAATGAAGAGAATTCATTGGGAGAAAAAGAGAGAGAAAAAGAGAGAGAGAGAGAGTGGGTGTGCTATGTGGAGATGAAAAGAGATAGAGAAGATGGGGTGTGTACTGTTAACTATGTGAGAACTTCAGAAGGCTGGAACAGCAGACCCTGGGCACTAATATTACACACATCTGTAAGTGAGAAGTGCATTTCATAAGTGTGTAATGTCCAGAGACACTAGACTGCTCAACACACTAAAACTCTGAAAGAGAAACAGCGGAAACACTAACTGAACTCCTCACGGAGGTGAACTCTGTACAGTACTGAGAAGAACACGGTGGATGAGTCGAAGCAGTGGAGGGAACATACTTAGCCTCCAACGCCAGGGCAAACACACCAGCAGCCTCAGGTGCAGCCGCTGAGGTCCCAGAGTGCCGCAGGGTACAATTGCCATACAGGTCTGTGGTGGCCTACCAAAACACAATCCAGGAAAACAAATATGGCAGTCAGCCACCATAACATCGAACAACAACAACAATAGCCACACATGTACAAATGTAGGGAGGAATATAAAGCAGGGGAGATGTCAAGATTGTAAACAGTGGCGGAAAAGGTAAATATGTGGTTGGTAATATGCCGTTCATTAGTGATGATGAAGAATCCAATATTCTCAGTGCGATGGAGAACCAGGGGAGGATCCTCATCTGATGTGGGTAACTAGGCTGAGAGAACCAAAACGATCCGCTCCTCAATACTCTGAGCTCTGACAACATGAACAGATGTCTGCCTGTAAAAATCTGTTACATTAGCACCTCTCATGTCGATAAAGTTGCTTCAAAATGTCGATTTTCTGACCTTGACGGTTAGGTTGTCTGTCGAAGCCAGACGCTAGTTCCTCGAAAACAAAGAGGATTTCCTGGCGTACTTCACAAGTCTTTCCCCCTTTTATGAACAATGACATTTATCTATAGCACACCCTAGTGATTCACACATTTTTCCAGCCATGCCTCAGCCGAGGCAAGCTGCAATTCCCGAGGTGAAGGCTTGCGCCAGGCAGACTGTTGGTGTCTGTCCAAGTGACAGCTTTCAAATGAATGCCGTATCTCTCACGGCACTTACTCTACATGCCACATGACAACTGCAAACATTTATAGATTTCTCTTTGTAAAAAAGATTGGCCTCTCCCTCTTTCATCATCCCTGTCAGTGAAAGTAGAACATGTGAGGACCCTAAATGAATAGCAGGACCGTCAAAGGGATGGGTCAGTGAGCTGTCTGTCTGAGTGCCTGAGGGAAAAGCTGGCATTTTAGAAAAGCACTGATCAACTTAGTCACGGGAGACAGACGTGTCGTAACTGAACACTGGAGCCCTCCTCTCCCCAAACATCTCCTTGACATTTCAACGCTGCACAGCAATTACAAGGCTACAACCTCTCCCGTCTCCTTCACACTCCTCCTGACAGATTCTGTCTAGTCTTCCTAATTGAGGTGGGGAACATATCAATGTCCAGTAGATTTTTGTGGCCTTTGGTCAAATGAAAGTGAATGGACCAGTATTCGTGAAACACTGCATGGAACAAACAAAAGCACAAAAAAAAGAAGAAAAACAACTACAAAAAGCAAAACAGAAGTTTCCAGATAAATCAATATTAATCCCACACACCACTAACCATTTAACACACCATCCATCCACCCACCCACACACCCACACACACACACTTACCACCCCAGCCTCTGGGTTCCGCTTGCGTCCATTGCTGAAGGTGGATGCTAGGGTGGAGGAGCAGCTCTCATCATAGAGGGCCGTGCGCCCATCATTGATGGCTGAGTTGATTGAGATTGTCCACATGCTGGAGGCGTAACCGTCGCAGTTACAGTCGTCATAGCTACCGCCATCTCCTGAGGCCCACACATAGATACTGCCTTTTCCTCCACGCCCCTACAACGCAACCAAACAGAGAGGATCGAAAATAAAAAGAAAGTAGCTTGACGTATGTCCCAGGCCATCCTGATATCTATATATGTGACACACAGTGAAGGTAGAGGGGGGTTAGAGGTCACAGGAATTATGATGCTGTGTTTGTAGTTATGAGGAACTGGCTCCACCCTCTTGAATCAGCAGAGAATAAACAGCATCCTCGGACCACTATACCGCCTGGTGAGGGCAAATGAGGCAACATGAGACATGGAGGCTTCCAACATCGAAGCTTCGGATTTATTTTTGCGGCTCACCAGACACTGTTGCATTCCCAAATCTCCACTCTCTCTCTCCTCTCTCTCTCTCTCTCCTCTCCCTAGAGCTGTTTCTGTGGAACACTGACATCACCTTATGCTTAGGCCCCAACACTCACAGACACGCCACACTCCCGGAACATTCCCTGTGATTTATTTCCATTATCCATGGTAATTTGCAAAACCAAGCCGCCACGCTCAAGATGCAACTAAGTGTCTCATTTAGACTGAAGTGATTGGAGCAGGGTGAAGGCGACAAGTGTTTCTCCACTGGTAAGAAAACATATGTTACTTTATGGAAAATCCTCTAATTGAATAATCTTTTTCTGTTGTAGGAAAGAAGTACTTTTTTCCCTGTAAAATGTACAGCACTCATAGCCAATGCAACATCTTATATAAGTGATCATTAGCAGTGTGGGCCTGAGTGGAACAGGGCTTGATCAGCTAAGCTAATATCATCAGGGATGACGGCACATTTGGAGCTGTTCAGCAGCCCCGCCTAAGACAGGGTCATCCTGGACCACACACCACCTCCCCCGCATGGGGCACTATGATTACTCAAGCTGGTAATTGGCACTGACACGATCAGCATGCTAACTCAGTGTGTGTGTGTGTGTGTGTGTGGTGTGTGGGTGTGGTGGTGTGTGTGTGTGTGTGTGTGTGTGGTGTGGGTGTGTGTGTGTGTGCATGTGTTGTGTTTCCAATGGTAACTAGCTGTCTACCTTATTAACCCCATCAGCCATGGCCTGGAGGGTGAGCTCTCGGGGCCCGTCCACGGTCTTGCCGTCATCAGTGGGGCCCCAGCTGGCACTGTAGATGTCAATGTCTTGGGGCATGTGACTGATGGAGGACGCCTCGATAATGTCCGTCATGAAGGGCTGATCCAGCATCCGAATTCCTGGAGGAGAGGAGAAAAATAAACCCTTTTTGTTTACATAATATATACCTAGTATATATAGTATGTGTTAGGATGGATCTCTCTTCAATAAAAATAAATGGAGAAAATATTTGTGTGGTCTTTGAACTCATGAACAAAAAGAAAAATTCAATTATAATTTAGAGCTATAAATGGTGCATATTTCGGTTCCGAACATAAACATTATAATAATTGGATTCCACAGTACATAAAAATACTGAACAGCCTATTTAGGATTCTACTGTAGTGAGGGAACAATAGCTTGTCTCTACTCTGTCACATTGCTGCCCCACCTAGTAAGGAGTTACAACACGCACACACACATACCTGCCACCCTGGAGTTGTAGGCCACTCCAACTCCACAGATATTGTTATTGGCTGCAGCGGACACCTCCCCTGCACACCTGGTCCCATGGCTGGACAGACACAAACACACATTAACAGAGACCAATAGGGACCATTAGAATGTATAGAGGACATGGAATATGTTCTTAGAAGTCAAGTTGTTTTCATTTTCATCTTCTTGATTAGGGACCCTATCTTTGTGTTCTCAGCATAAATCATCCAACGTCTGCCTTTGAGGGTTGAAATCTCCGGTTACAAGACAGGCATGGCATTTTGGGTCCGAAATCAATGGAGATTAGCGTTAGCAAATCCATCATTGTGACATCTGGATAACATTAGCTTAAGGAGCATGCTGAGCCCCTAGCACATTCATCTAGTTAACACGCAAATGATTGAATCCCCTATTTGGACTAAAAACAAATGGTTTAGTTGGATGTGATTATATTTGGTAAGTATTTGTAGATTTCAGTACATACAGTGTTCATGACAACAAGAAAGGTTGTGTGTTTGTGTTTGAACGTCTTGCCTATACACAGCATATAATGTACGCTCCTCCCAGCCTTTCTGTGAGCCATCCCAGCATGCATTGCCACAGACAGGCAGCTATTTATAAACAACCAGCTGATTAGCCATCCGTGCGTGCTGAGACAGCAGAGGCGACGCTAACAAACTAACACACATACACACAAATACACACACGCATGCGCACGTACAAACGCAAACGCATGCATACACAAATGCACACACACATATACAGTCCACACACACAGAAGCACCCAAACAAACACTCATCTTCCCTCGTTCCGCTGGCTCACACACATTGCCTGAACACTTAGGAAGAGTGGAGGAGAGAGGACACAAGAGGAGGAGAGAGGACACAAAAGGTCCTTTTTTTCTTGTTTAATTGCGGTGTCCTTGAGGTGCCCTGGCAAAGGTGCAAGGCAGCAGTGGATCATGCAGTGTGCGACGGCGATGGGAGAGAGATAAGCTACTATCGGACCAAATATCTGCTTAGCGAGCGTCTCGACCAGGAGGGGAAGGGAGATGGCGAGAGAGAGGAACGATCACAATCTGAACCTCTGTGTTTCTAAGTGTCCTGCAGGCCAGGGCAGATTTACATCTCCACAACTGTGGCTGCAGGATGGAAACGTGAGCTGCAGCTGTGGTCAAGCTGTAATGAGATCTTCATCATCCAATTCTGTCAGTTCCACTCTGTGACTAAAGGATATAACAGCATTGCGAGGAGAATTGTTTTTATATGGCAGCAATGTTGTTATGGCAGTAGGAGCCACATATACATTCCATGATGGATAGAATGTCGGGGAAAATCAATACGAATACTAGAGACCTAGTTGGTCTACTAGGCCAAACCCTATAGCAGCCAAGAGAACAGAACATTCTGTTTATCCATATCTCTACCTCACTTACTCTCTCTACAGAAAACAAACACACACACACACACACACACTACCTGTTAAACCAGTCGTCCGTGTAGCGGGGGTAAGGGTACGGGTCATTGCTGCTGAAGTCATAGCTGGCCTCCGCGTTCTGTAACGACAAAACAGGAAGCGTCTCGGTAAGAGAGGAGGGGAAAGGAGAGGAGAAAGAGAGAACAGAAGAGATGTAAACTGTCAGAGAACAGGGGAAGCTGCGGTAGTGGTGCATTGACCTTATCACAGCAAGTCTTGTGTAGAAAAGCCTGGGCTGTGTTCATGAGTATTTTTTACTTACGACTGGCTTGATCTTGGGAGGGTATTCCAGAAAGCAGGTTACGTGACTTACCCGGGTAAGTAAACTCCCCGCGTTGTAGCACACATTTCCTGAATCAGCTGGTGGGTTAACTTACCCGGTTATGTTGCATAACCTGCGTTCTGGAATCCCCCCCATGTCTGTTTCCCACTTCTAGTCTTGTAGTTAGCAATTTTTCAGTCTTCGACTTTGCTTTCAGTTACTGAACAGAATGGTTGAAGTATCATACCCATAATTTGAGTGTAACAAACATACATAACATATATACATACATACATACATACATACATACATACATACATACATACATACATACATACATACATACATACATACATACATACATACATACATACATACATACATACATACATACATACATACATACATACATATAGACATACATACATACATACATGTATGTCTTGTTTCCCCTGCCCGAGAGTGTTAATTCTGAGGTAATACTGAGGTAATACATGTCCACAACAGGGAGCCTACACTGAGACAATGACACCCCAATTACTCCCTCCATTTAATTCCACGTGGCCACAAGTAATAGGAGCGGAATTAACTGCAGGAAAACAGGAGAAAACAGATGCAGGAGCCACACATCTGTCAGACAGTCATCAATCTAGCCTGCATAATCAGCAAATGACCTGCTCTGGGCGTGTGAGCGCACACAGACACACACACACACACACCAGCACACACATACTCACCAACACACCAGCACACACACAGACATCTGTAGGAGTGCAGAGACACACATCCACTTATCAGCCAGTGTTATTAGAACTATTACTTTACAACACTCAGCCAGGGGTGGGCAATCCTGGTCGTCGAAGACCGCTGTCCTGCATGTTTTAGATGTTTCCTTGCTCCAGCACACCTGATTCAAATGAATAGTCATTACCCGGCTTCCACAGAGCTTGATAATAACCCATTCATTTGAAACAGGTGTGCTGGAGCAGGGAAACATCTAAAACATGCAGGACAGCGGCCCTCGAGGACCAGGATTGCCCACCCCTGCTCTAAGCAATGAAATTGCTTAATTTTGGTTCATTTGTAATTCCAAGAACTGTACATATACGTTTTGGTTTCATATTCATTTCTTCTTCTTTGCCATGAATTGACTGATTGGAAGCCTCATATCATTCTCTCCTGTAACCGTGCTTGTCTCTTTATTTCCTCCTCCCTCATCCCAGAGAAGTAAAAGCCATTCAACTTGCAGGTTCCAGGGGAGGTCCGAGGGCTGACAGCTAGACACTCCAGATCATTGGTAAAGTCCAGGGGGAGGTCCCAGGGCAGACAGCCGGACCTATCATATCACTGGCAGGGTCTCGAGGGGATCCCACAGCAGACAGCTGGACCTATCAGATCACTGCAGAGGGTTTGAGTTTGACAGGTTCAAGGGCAGACAGGCCGGGCTGCTAGACTGGCATCTCCAGGCTCGACTCAGTCAGGGACCGTAAGACTAATAGATGCCAAGCAGCTGTGCCTGCTGGCGTGCCTTGTAATGACCTCCGTGTGGAGCAGGTAACTGTGTGAGCAGTAGCACGCCGAGGCACAGCGCTGCATGATGAAGTGTATTTTGAGCGGATGATACCTTTGTAATCCCTCTGGCTGGCAGTGACAAAAAGGGTCTGTGTGCAAGCTGGAGAGGTGGATTCTGGGTTTCTTCTTTCTCTATCTTAGCACCACAGAATCCAACATGTACACCAGGAAATGAGTGGGGAAATGATGGACCTCAGTTGTAAAGTAACTAATGAGACCTGGATGCATCCAAATACTCTATTTGTCATCTCTCCCTCCATTATCTCTCACTAGTGGAGAGAATAACAGTATCGAAATTGGCCTATTTCTAATCAGTGACACAAGAACTTGTTTATTTCATGAGAGAACCCCATAGGCCCTGCCCAGACATGACAAAGACAGGAGTCATCTGAATGATGTTCGCTCAACAAACAAGCCTTTCACTGCTAATGCCCCAAATGTTGTCCATGTCTACCCAGACTTTCAAGAAGTTTCCACTCTCTATGGTAATACAGGTTTTTTCAGCATGCTCTTGATGTTTGTCCCCACTGTATTGAAGTGAAGCCATCGATACAATAACAAAGACCTGATGAGAAAGATGTCTCACACATAGAGGCTTTCCTACATGCCCTTGGGTACCACTTGGGTTATCCCTAATCATGAGACTTAATATATCATGTGTAGCTTATGGTGCCAATCACAGAAGGTTTCTGGTATTATAGCAAGGTAATTTACAGCTAATATGCAAAGGACTCCTCCAGCCATACTATAATAATTATTATGTACAGGACATTCAGAATTCTGTTACTTGATGTGCGAGAGTAAGACAGACACTGTACAGGCATAGCTCGTTGTTAAAAACATAGACGTCATTTGCATCTTTGCGCCACCATCTGCTTCAAGCACTATACTAAGCGCCACACTTAATGCCACTTAGATACAAGAAAGACACGCGGTATACGCGGTATGAAATGCACCATACCGCTGTGTGACATCACCACATGTTGTCATGGTTACTTCCCCACAGAGCATGGAAGGGCAGTAATATTTCAGGAGGAGAACAATATTGAGGCTCAAAATCTAATAACAAAACAAAGGTCCCTGTACACACTTCAGATGGCTCTCCTCTTCTCTACTCTGCTCTCCTTCACCTTTCCTCTCCTCACCCCTCCTCTCCTTCTCCCTGCTCTGCTCTCCTTCACCTCTCCTCACCCCTCCTCTTCTTCTCCCTGCTCTGCTCTCCTATACCTCTCCTCTCCTCACCCCTCCTCCTCCCTGCTCTGCTCCCCTCTCCTTCTACCCTGCACTCCCGTGTCGTGTCACGTTATGGATATAATCAGAAAGCCCTTTTATTTACTATGACCCTTGGGATAGGTGTCAGTCTCTAGACAATTGTAGTATACAGGGTTATCTACAGCATTTACAGGTCAAATAGACAAACAAAATAAACACATTACTGTAGCACTTGCTTCCCTCTCACAATGTCCCATTTATTATATATTTTTAAATGTCTCTGAAAAGCCTCCTTAATAGTTTCATGACTGTCGACGCGGAACAAATGTAACAAACGGGCTTTGAATGTAAAACGCACCCTGATTCAAGAACTAATTCAGTGTTTTTCTTTTTATTACAGTATTATTGTATTATTATTTTGTGGAATCCCATCAGAAACGAGGCCCACACAGACACACCAACACCCAGGCGAACACAGACAATTTTATGCATACTAATGCAAGGCAGTGAATAGCAGCTGATTGTGTTTGTATTCGAGAAAAATCTGGAATTGAAGGGAGCACAGTAGTCTATAAAGGGAAGTGAAGTGAACTTTTTGTCTCTCTCTCTCTCACCCACCCAGCCACCCTCTCCCCACAGACAGACACAAATACATCTACAGACATACACACCCACAGATGGACACACCCACACATACACACAGAGACACACACACAAACGCACTGTATGCACAGTTGGATCCCATACACAACATTGATCTTTCCTCAAACTGTAATTGAATGATAGAGTGCATGGCGTTGTCATGGCGTTGTCAGTGTTTAACAGCTTTGCGGGTGTTCTCTGTGCTGCAGCATTGGAAGAGCGTGAACAGATGAGAGAATAAACAATTATTCTGAAATACAGTGACACACATGCAAACACACACACACACACACACAGGCAGGAAGTGTGGTGAACTGAGTTTAAGATGCGTTCACAAAGGGACCCATCAGCCAAAAGGGCTCCTGCTGCTGTTTCACCCTGGCTGAGGTTATTTTGGGGAGAATACTCATTTCCGTTCACAGGCAAAAAACTGTGCAGTACACACACACACACACACACACACAAACAGACCTCTAAACACGACGTGAAAAAGAACCATAGCTTCCGATGGCTCAAAAAAAAACATATTTGTGCATCTTATTCCATTTCATATTTATCGTTTTCAAAATTCCAATGTATTTGATTGGGCGAGTTCTGCACAGAAACACCTGCAACCCCGAGGTGCAGGTATCATATCGCCACCATATCTCCAGCCTGTTGTTAGTCACTGACTCAGACCAGTCACAACTCTTACAGGTTACTAGCACACTACTGTACAGCGTACAAAAAACACAAACGTTGCCATTTCAGGTGTTCAAGCAGTCATCCACTGAGTATTCATGCTATTTAAAATATATGTATGATCCTAGTATATAGCATTTTACAGCAGTCGGACATTTAGAATGGATTCTTGATAGATTTATCTCTTCCTTCTTTGCCAGCGTTCTGGCTAACAACAACAGCTCCTGTTTTCTGAGGCTCTATTATCAGTATTCTGGAGTTGGCGTTTCACATTATGCAGTAGCAGCTACCCTGGCATTATCTGTGCCTGTGACAGATCACCCTGCCAAAGAGCAGTGCACATTAACATTAAACAGCTTGGCTGGCCTCCTGCCTGCCTGTCTCCACGTCCTCCAAGGATACAAGGAGACTGGCCAGCCATGAAGGAGACTTGGAAGACACCTGTCATGGGCACCACACAAAAACATATACAGGCTTCGAATGCCCCACATCATCTGGGTATTAAGTAAAATAAAGTACTTACATAGTTGGAAGCAAGATCCGGGTGAAGATAGTCAATTCCTGAAAGATGATTTAAACAGGAATGAGTTACAATAAGTATATCAAACCTAAAATAATTATGGCATAATGTTAGACCTTAAGTGGGCAAAATTAAATCCCTAACTCATTTGTCCTCATTCTTCTTTGTAAGTAAAGCTTTACAAAATATCAAAAAGTCAACAGAAAATGATGGATCTTGATAAAGCTGTAAGGTGTACACACCATCATCCATGATGGCTATGGTGACCCCCGTCCCGGTGTAGCCCAGCTCCCAAGCCTCTGCCACATTCAGGTCCAGCCCCGGGGTCCCGTCTGCCTGGCCCGTGTTTATCTGGGACAAGAACCAGCCATCAACAAATGCTGTGGTTCACAAACTTCTCACAAACCCACAGTGGCATGAAGATGTGTGCGTGTGGAGATGTGTGTGGGGGGGGACGTGAGGGGGCTTAGGTGTGGGGATTCGGAGGGGTAAATGTCAGTGATACAACGCACCCTGCTGTGTGTGGATTGGGTAATGTGACAAACCACATAAAGGATGTCCACTGAGAAAGTTACGCTTGTCAGTCTAAGTAAACAGCAGCCCAGGTTCTGACATAGATGTAGCTTGGAAGTGGCGCGGGCAATATTTGCTAGACTAATGAGAGAATAAATTCAGGGGGGCAGCGTTAGTGAATGTTTCTGGGCTCCGGAGTAATTATAGCGGTCTGATGTGGGCAGGTGTGAAAGGTCAGCCATCAGGCTGGCAGCCGAGTAGCTGCCGAAGGGATCGCTTACCAGATACCACTGTTTGGAGAACAGAGGATCGCTCATGTTCACTTCCAAATCATTGATGTCCCGGTAGCCTCGTTTCTGACGGCCAAAGCCTTCCTGGTCAATGACGTTCTTGACCTGTGGAGGGAAACCTTGGTTAGTGTCTACTAAGGAGGAATAAACCTGACCGAACCTCCATTTAAATGGGATGCCACTAATAGACGCAAAAGCACATTTTGGTTAGATGCAAGTATATTGCCTTTGTACATTAGTTTGACAAAATATCCCTCCACCTCTCCCCTCCTCCCCTACGTCCTCCAGCTGTGTATGATGGAAAGAGGGGACATCCTTTAAATTCCCAGTATAATTGTATTTCTCCCATTCTGAATCAGACATACAATGACTACAGCTGGGGCCTCTGCTTCCCCCCCGCACTCACCCCCTTCCTCCCTTCTTCTGCCTGGCACACAAGAGAAAGAGCTTCCAAATTGTCGTTTGTGCAGAGAGGGTCTCGACAGACAAGAGAATCGCGCTGATTGCACTCAAACACCTTCACGTGTTTGTTCCCATACTCAAAGAGACTTGTCTCTGAAAGATCTGAGACACAGGCTTTGTGGTTTGGACTAAAGAGCTCTTCCACAGCTTCCCCAGAGATGCTCATGCCTTTTGTTGATAACAGAGGGACATACAAAAGATGAAATAGTGATGACAAATGAAATCAAGATCAACGGATTTCTGTTTGACATTTAAAAGTTTACTGTACGAGAACCCAGTTTGGTCTAGCTAAATGGAGAGACTGTAACTGGTGATTGAGTATCAAGACCTAAAAGCTGGAAAAGGCCCTCATTGTGATGAGGTATTCAGATTAAGAACCGTTTTAGGGGGACCAGTGTAACATTGAAGATCGCCAAGGACAGTAAATAATAGAAATGTCTGTGACTTTGAAGCTGTTTGCTAAGGGTAAAGGTAATTAGACAAAGATCCGACAGTGGACAGAAGGGTGACAAGCTCAGACAAGACGGCTTCATCCTCTCTCCAGTTGAAAATGGGAGCCATGGCATCATTTCTGGTATGAAGTAGGCTCTTTATCTGGAACTTATCAGGAGTACAAAAGACCTTGTCCTACTTGTCATCAGCCTCTCAAGGACACGGTGACTTGGTTTGAAGGCTTAAAACTCCTTGTACAGGATCCTTGTACAGTAATAAAGTCGGGGCAAGAGGGAGAGAGAGATGAAGAGGAAAAGAGAAAGAACGAGATGAAGAGGGAGAGAGGGAGAAATAGAGAAGGGGTGGCTGACGAGATTAGTTTTACAGGTTTTGCTTTCCAGCTAATATCCTCAGATGGAATTAACATTATTTTGCATAATGGTTGACTGAGATCTACGAATGAGTTCTAAATCATTAAAACCCCTGTCAAGATTGTTTCAAAGGGACATTTTACATGCTGGCTTACATGCTTAACATTAAAGCATGTCATTTAGACAGCAGATTTCTGTGTTAGTATATCTGAAATTACAGCAATGTGTTGTACCATTTGAACACTCTGTAACGGAGATTGGTAAAAGGGGACTATTTAAATGTATTTCTATTGAATAGAGTAAAATAGTCAGTGAGTACTCTCCCTGTTTACCTTCAGCAAACACAACTAAGAGAGTGAAAGGAAGGGTCATTGTCCAGTGGTTTGCCATGCTTGATAAGGAATCGGCACTTAAGCCAGAGGGGAGAACAGAGAGGTCTTATTGTTTGTTGTTTGTTTTAACAGGCCCAGGCGTGTAAAAGTGGTTGTCCCTTTCACCGTATCAGTGCAAAACAAAGCAATAAAGCAATGGCAATCGACAAGCACAGAAAACCAAAAAAGGACATTTCAATTTCAATTTAACGGAGGTACACAACGATGACCAGGGGTAAAAATGCTTTTTTTAACAGCTTTGCGAAACCTTACTTATACATTTGGTTCTTTCAATATGTTCTTTTGAACATGTAAAACAACTACGGCTAAAGCTGTGTACATCAAACTATCTTTCCACAAGGCTAATTTAAGCTTCTGTGTTAGGTGATTACACGTGTCAAAGTGGGGGGGGGGAAACACCCTCCTTGCCCCACCTTCCTCACTTGTCCTCTTCTATCTTGTTTCCTCTGACCATCTGCTCCCTCCATCTCATGGGAGCAACCACAGTGTTTACCTCTGAGCCAGCCGGCCAGCTAGCCAGAACAACAGACCGTCAAAGAGACAGACCAACAGACCAACAGACAGGCAGGCTCTCCAGAATGTCACAACACCCACTCACATCATCAGATGCAGCCTGCGGCCTCGCCCTCACCCTCGTCCCTTGGCCCTGCCCGCAGGCCTGCTGTAAACACCACCCAACTTCAAAGAGCTCATCCCCTCAGTCCTTTCACCCCATCTGTTCTACCCCCCCCCCTCACTCTCAATCATCTCTCTTTCAGATCACAAAGATGCACATGCACACACATTCAGGAAGATTTGTTATCTTCTAACATGGCATTCTCTCTCAGTGGAAAGTATGTTCAAATTGGCTAATGAGATCTAGCATAAAAGATCACATATGGAGTCATTCCAACTAGGTCATTGAATATACAGAAAGAAAATGATGATGAAATTGTGTGGCTCAGTTGCTGAATCATGATACAAACACAAAATGTCAAAAGAATTGCAGTCACATGGACCGTACTGAAATCAAACAGTATAGTACATACAGGTGAAAGTTTGAATTAAGGTACATGATAGACAGTCAGAATAGTGTGGTTTCCTTTGGCAAGCTTGTTAGGTATAAGTAAATCACAGGTGCAGAAAACTAGAAGCAGCACCATCCCCACTCGTATAAGAAGCACAGGGAAGCTGAACTTACTCAT
Source organism: Mallotus villosus (assembly GCA_903064625.1). Classification (NCBI taxonomy): domain Eukaryota; kingdom Metazoa; phylum Chordata; class Actinopteri; order Osmeriformes; family Salangidae; genus Mallotus; species Mallotus villosus. The sequence continues at coordinate 155,751 of CAEFZP010000441.1, read as the reverse complement.
ATCCAGGGGACAGAATGTCAGCCAATAGATGAGAAGTGACTGCCCCTTACAGGAAGTCAGTAAGGCATGTTTTTTCTGCTTCATCATCATTAGCCATATTAGTTCTCTGGAGTAGCTCACATTTATTTTCATTAACACCTCTTACTGGCACAATTACAGTCTGTCCCCAGACACAACAAATATATTTATGTATATTCTTTATAAGTCCAAATATGGCCATTTATATTGTGAAGCATTCGGTTAAGAAACTGAACTTTGCATCTGCATTAGTGTTTCCTTCATTTGAAACTCATACTAATGTGTGTGCTGGACGGTGTCCTATGGTTCTTTTGGAAGCACATTTCTTAAACAGTGGCCTGAAATTCATGTCAGTAACAAGGTGGCTTATTTACCTTGCTATCTGCATGACATGACCAATGACTCCTGACTCTAACTATTGTATTTATTAGTCTATTTAAAGTGTACTCTATGATTGTCTATTTTTCTCCACAAGCTCAGTGGAAAGAAACGATTTCCTTGTTGCTTTTCTGAAGATATGGTGTAGTTGACCAGAATCACTACGTACCTTATATCTGAACACATAAGTGGCATGATTAACTGCCTGCCTCAAATATCATAATCATAATCATTTATAGTCAGTCTATCGTAGAGTTGTTTGTTATACTGTTGTAGCAGCTAGAGTAATCCATTGGCAACACAATCAATTATAGATACCTTTTCTCCTATGATGTCTAGGAACAGGCCGCTTTCAAATTAACAATTGTTTTGCAGTGGAGGGGGAGGAGAATCGTTTCTATGGGAACCTGGCGGGCGTGTGTGCGTGTGTCTGTGTGAATGTGTGTGTGTATTTGTGTCAGTGTGTGTGAGTGTGTTTGAGAGTGTCCGTGTGTGTCTGTACCCTGCGGTCATTCTGGAGTCGCTGTCGGTTGCGAGTGCTGCGTTTGCTCCGTCTCTGAGGGATGTCCTGGGGATAGAAGTGAAAAAGCCCCTCTCCAAAGGGAACCTGGGAGAGAAACAAGGACAATGTTGAGGAAGAGAAGACAGGAGAAAACAAGAAAGAGATATATACAGTATATCAAAAATATGGAGAGATAGAAAAAGGAGCACAGACAAGGTCATATTGAGATTGATAAACATGCAGAACGTCATGATTGTTTTTGTAGTATAGGTGTAAGTTCTTTGCGATATTTAAAGGCTGTTGAGTGCCCTTGCTGGAGTCAGGCAGAAGAAATTCCATTGGACGGAAATGAGATGCATAATATGAGCTGTGCCTCTGGCACTATGCACAGATTAAACATCTCCTTACGCTTTAACAACAAGCAGGCTATCAGGTCACTGGTCTGGATAAAACACTTTTATCTGCAGGATCTGCAGGATCAGGATGATCTATATCGCTAAAGATAAGGATAATTATTACTGTACTCCAGTGCACTTTAGGCACTCCATGTGTTATCAATTGTATTTTCGGATTGATTACACTTAAAATCATATAAGGAACTGTGAATCCAAGGAGATTAAGCTCAATAAAGCCTGTTTTATCCTTATCACTAAGTATGTTACCTTAACAACATTAATTCTATACAATTAGAGAATTAAATCATTAGATATGTCACTCTCCCTCCTATTCTCTATAACTATCTCTCTATCTCCCCTTTTATCTCTTTGTATGTAGAATCTCAAAGTGATTGTGTGTGCATGTGCGTGTGAGTGTGTGTGTGTGTGTGTGTGTGTGTGTGTGTATGTGAGCATGTGTGTTGGCCCAGTATGTTTCTCAGTTTAGCTAATTAAGCACGAGTAGCAGCTAATTCAAATTGCACAGATATTGTTTAATGATGCGTGTCCTAAGGAGACAAATATAGCCAGCGATTACATAACCTAGAGTCATTACAGGAAACAACCATGAAAGGAAGAACAGAGGCAGGTTAAGGCATCTTGATACAAGTTTTGAGCAATGAAAATATGAATGTAGAATTGCATCCTAATTCGTGGCAACCCATTTAGCTTTATGTTCTTTGATGCGCTCCAGCCAAATGCGCCCACGCTCCTATTTTGACATGTTACACGACGCCTACTGTCAGAGGATAATTTCGCTTGCTCCATCCTAACGGACTCGTTATGGTGCTTGACGCATGCCGACTCACTCTGCATTTATTGGGCTAGGTAACGTAAGCTGTTGGCTGTGGAGAGTGGAGGATGATACAATATTAACGTAGTATTATATACCTATTATGCGAGCTAGACGTCAACACAGACTTTCGGGCCTTTTTGCAAATGAATACATGCCTACATCACAAGTGTAAACATCACTTCACTTCACACAACGAGCTGGCCTATACCAAACAAGGCATGACCTCCATGACACACATGCAGGTGAGACACAAGATCTTGAGATGGTTTCAAGGACAAGATGTCACAGCAGGCCGTTAGTGAAAAGAGCTCTTGTAGAAAAATCTGTTAGAGGTTAATCTCTTCTCAGGAGAATCGAAATTGCAATGGACAGTGGCCATAAGATTGTCATTCAGACACCTGTTCAGTAAACTAAAATGGAACAAGCCTCTTCTAAAATTGAAGCAGAAGAACCACCATGGAACACCTTCACAGTGTCCCAGGTAACTAATTCGATTTCAATTATCTATGGAACGGGGATGTCCCCGTCCACCACGCTGTCTGGAACTGATGCATGCCTTTAAGAGCCGGACATCCACCGTAACAATCAATTTCATTTGAATTTCAAGGACTGGAAATATTCAAATGCACACCAAAAATTGTGTTAATTAGGCAGTGGTAGCTATATTCGTCAATAAAATAAAATGTCTAAATAGATCAGTCTGCATGAAGCTATGCATAGACTGTGAAAATAAAAGACTAAATGTTTTCCACATGGGTTTATGAATGCCTTTTTATATTCTGAATGACTGACAAGTATTATGGGAAGACATAGGCTATTTAATCAAATAAAACGAATAGGAATGGAGAGACCCACGCTGTGATTTTCAATAGACAAAGGCAATCCATCATATAATGAAACACAATAAATGTTATACCTTACGGACACTCTGGTACCCGTGTTCTGTGGCAAGTTGATGCGCTTCATCATGAGTGCCTTCATGCAGCTGAACCAAGAGATGATTTGTGAAGATTCCTTCCTCAGCAGTTTGCGTCGCAAGGAATAGTGCGTTTAATAACATCAATCCGACGGCTGTCCCATGTCCAAAAGATCCGCGCATCATGTCAGCCTTGTGAAGGTGTGCCTGTCGGAGTGAATTCTTCTGCCGGGATGCTCTTCTAAAGAGGTGGCTGAAATCAGAGATTCAGATACATCTCCTCCTCAGGTGCCGAAGCTAGTTGAACTTGGACCGTCTCGTTGAAGCAATGTTTGGCTTGCTGTGGGCACTATAAGTCGATGGGATGTGTTTGGGACTAAACCTGCATCCTCAGCTTTCTATCACCATCTATAATTCATCAGCTCCTCCGTTCGGGTCTTCTCCGCGTGACGTTCCACCAATCGGCTCCGGCGGGTGTGTCTCCAGTTTCCCTCAGAAAGTAACCGGCGCGCGCGAATACGACGCGCGTGCCAGAGAATCCAGGGCACTTTCAGGACCTTCGAAAATTGCCTTTTATAGGGCAGGTAGCGCGAAGTTGCTCCTGGTTAGTAGCCTAACATCTCATTGTACAACAGTGGTCTAGGATTAGGATACCTTCACTTTGTCATGCGCCCGTCCACCCTTCCGTTTCATTTAGGCTTTTACAGGCATACATTTAGCTATCAGAGTACATTTATTCTACTAATTTAAAGATTGTTTTGATACTTCCATCAGCACTGCAACTGAAGAGAGAATGTGTGTGCGTGTCTCGTGTGTGTGTGTGTGTGTGTGTGGTGTGTGTGTGTGTACATGTATGTTTGAGTTGGTCTGTGTCTGAACTGGACCACACTTAATTCTGGGGATGAATGACCATGATGGAAAGATATCATCCCTCTGAAATCAAGCCATTGGAGATACAGTATGTTGTAGACATTAAGAGATTTAGAAAGGATTAGACACTGAAGGTCTCTGCCTATAGGCATTGACTTTCTGGCACCAATGTCACTGTCTTGCTAACTGAAGCTAGCCTCTAGTTTTGTCCTTTCTATTGAAGTAGACACCATTCAAGAGCTGGTGTGGCCTTGTATGAGAACAAACACCTGTCTGGTTGACTCCCAGTCAAAGCAATCTCATCTTTTCACAACATCTATGTCAGCAAGGCAACATAGATCAGGTAAATTTCATAAAGCTTTATAATAATACATCTCTCGACGGCTTGTCCTAAAAAGGAAATGTCTGTTTGCTCAAAGAATTATCTTCAACAAACGCTTTGAGGATATTGGAATGAGAAGCGATTGGTTTTCATGCTCTGCAAGCTTATCTGATGATTATTTCTGTCATTACATCTCACAGACAAAAGCTTTGATAAGCAGTGATGTGTGGGGTGCTTGTCAATGTTATCATCTTCTTAACATCCCTGTCTGTGTTCCTTCAGGTGAAGACTCGTTTTCTCATAAGGGAAACTGAGGGAACACATACAAAGGACTGCTTGAGTCACCACAGCTCATACACGTACTTATTTTATTACTTCTGACATTTACATTGTAGAAGTACCATTTATGGCACTTTCACTATTACACGGACAGTATCAGCATGTTTAGTTTAGTCACGTATTGCCATTATGTGGAACCATATGACATGACTTTCGTAAAGCATGGTGAATGACAACATGAATGCTTTCAGAGAGAGAGGGGGCACGAATGGGGGAGGGGTTCTGAGAGGATCTGCTCCAGTAATCAGTGTGCTTCCGTCCTCCCTGCTGACTCCCTCCCACACACCTGCTACTCTGCAGCAGGCAGACTCTGATTTATCTAGCCACGAAAGGTGAGGCCTCTTTTCACCTGCGCCCTAGTCATCCACCGCTGGCTTTTTCTCTGAAATGAAAGCTAGTCTCAGCAGTTGCTGGAAGTCAGAATCCAACAATTCAAAGGATGGAACTCTTTGCTCTGCGGTTCCTTAATTTGTCTCTCGAAGGACAAACAATATTTGTACTTAAAATATACATGGTGTCTAATTATTTGAGCTTAATATTTACATCATTGTGCCGTGAGTGGGTGGCTTCTGTCTTGGGTGGGAAATGGTATCCACACTTCATTAGTGCAAAATGTTTGTAGGCGGTCACTATGGGAGACCGTGTTTTGTTGTACATATCATGGACAGAAAGTTCTACATAGGTGGAGTGGTTCAATTCCGAGCATTTCAACAGAAACTTCTGTACCTGGCACTGAGATAACTAGCTCTTCGGTGTGTCATGTAGCGTGTCTGGAACTAAAGGCTAATTGAGTCTCTGTCAAGTACATATAGTCATTCTCTGACAGAAACACACTGATTTCTTTATGTGAAGAAAGGGATAGTGCATGTTCCACTATCCCTTTCTTCACATAAAGAAATCAGTGTGTTTCTGTCAGAGAATGACTATATATACTTGACAGAGACCCAGGTTCTTGTGTCTGAGTCACCTTGTTATTACGATGGTGAGACCCTCGTCTAAATGTCACAGGTGTGGTTTGAAATCAGGGATTTCTCATGTACTTATTTAATCACAACCAGTAGATAATCTATTGCCTTATTATCTGTTCAAGTATTCTGTGTATTCTTGTATGCGTTCCAACTGTAACCATGTTGTGCTCCGATGACTGTCATGGATCTGTGATGTAGCATCACGCCTGATTGAATAACGAAAGATGGCTGTATGCTATTTTTGTTTTTCCCTTTCCACTATAAATCCTGACCTCAGACCTTCTAGCCTAAAGAGACTTTGCTCATTATGTCAAGGTGTTTCTTAAACTCTCTCCATTCAACTGGTTGTTTATACTTATAAACAATCTTGTGGGTGTAGTCTGGGCCACAACCCTACTTATTTTAGATCATGATCATTAAATGTGACTTGGCTTGCTTGTCAACATGTTTTGGAAGGAGCTGAGAAAGACAGGTTCCTCATCTTACTGTGCTAGCCTGGGGGCAAGACGACACAGGGTGGAGACAGGGAAGCTTAAAACTCCACCTAACCAATCGTGGCCATCGATCGGAACAATACTGCAGCGGGAACCAACAGAACGCGCTCATGCTTGCACACACATATGAACACACACACCCCTGCACAGACCCCCTACTATTTAGGGGAGGGCACTACCTGTGGCACTGACCTTTCAAGCAAAGCAACAGACTCTGAAGTCTCCCTGGCTTTGAAAGGGAAGAGTATTGATCTGTAACACCAAGCTGGTGGTCTTTGATGTGGAGGTCAGCATGGCAGTATTACAAGACCACTCAAACAAATTAAACCTAATACCCTCTATTCTAAATTCACCAACATTCTGTATGCAAACAGAATAATTCCATAATTCACATCAAGTTTGGAGTATAACAAATATTTTTCTTGTTTGAGTCGTTTTTCACGAGTTAAAACGTGTACACCTGTACATGTGTAAACGTGTATACCTTTTGTAACATAGTGACTTAACTCATGTGAACAACCGACCACGATACTTCGCTGAACTTAGCTAGTCTTCTTTGTGAAGGAGATAGTGAGGAGTAAATACCAAAGAGACCTGAAGGCGGCCAGAAGAAGCTTGCGATTCCCGTTCTGTTGCCTGGGAAACCACAAGTACTCCCCAAGTGCCCAGACCCTGTAAAGACACTGCATCTTTAGCAGAGAGATGGTAGGAATGAGAAGGGGGAAAAACCCAGTTGTTAAGCTGTCAGTGTCAGCAGCACTACTTGTCCTGTCTGAGAGCCTGGAAGAAAGGAGGGAAAACAGGGCTGGTTGGCTGGCTGGCTGTCTGGGTGACTGGCTGGTTGACTGGCTGGCTGGCTGGCTGTCTTGGTCCCTAGCTGCCTGTCTGTCTGTCGGTCTGTCTGGGTGACTGGATGACTGGATGACTGGATGACTGACAGATTACAGGTATTACATCCTTATTGATTGAAAGACAGCTGGTGTCTCTGTAAGTGCGTACCTGATGGCGTCTCACACTATCTCTCTCCCTCTTTCTTTCACAGGAAGCTGCCTATCTTTTTTGGAAAGATATCACTAACTTTGGTGTGGGTGCCTGCCTGGGTGTGGGTTTGACAAAAAGAACTACTGGTAGGTGTGGTAGAGTAGAGCAGAGGGACACCTCGTTGTGTTGCTCTTGCTGTGATACACACACACACACATAAACAGGCCTACTCTGTTAAAAACGCTATAGCGTAGGGTTAGTAATGAAGCACATCACAGATGTATCATCAGCATCAACCGACCCCTCAGAAGACCACATTTGATACATCCGTCTGTTTGGTTTGCTCTCACATGCTCTGATTGTGTGTGTGTGTGTTGTTGGTGGGTGTGGAGGTGAGGAGTTTTCACTGCCTGCTGGGGTCTCATTTGTAATGTTCAGCGCTGCTGTGCTGTTTTCATTCCCCCCACTGTGAGAGTTGAAAGTGTTTATATTCATGTCAGAAAGCTCAGAAACAGGTTGGCAGCAGAATATGTTGTAGGTTTGTTGTCATCGTATCTCTGGTGAACCTCATGTGTATACACTTGAGCACACCATGAAACTATAATGGAAGTCGTTTTTTGTTGTTGTTGCTTTCCTGTGGAACAAGTACATATGTTTCCGGTATTTTTAAAAGGAGACACATAGGAGAAACTACCTGTTATTCTGTTTTGCTTTCAGGGAGTAAAAAAAAACCTGTTGTTTTTCTTTCTTCGTTTCATCCTAATGCGGTCCTATCAATCAGGGTGGAAATGAAACGTAAAGTCACTTGGCTTGTGCCGGGGCTTGGCATCGATATGGAATGAATCCTCCTCTGTCTCACTTGTAATCTACATTATTAATGATCTCCGGAAAACAAACCGCCGACGCAACCCAGCAGCAACGTTGTTCTCACCCAGCTTTGCCTCCCGACAGCAAATGATGGAGGGAGGGAGAGGGAGGAGAGAGACAGAAAGAAAGGATGAAAGGGGGAAGAAAGGATGAGAAAAGAGGTGCAAGTCGGAGAGCTGGAGAGAGAGATGGGGTGGGAGAGAAAGAGAGAGCGTGTGAGCAGGGAGAGAGGACGAGGGAGGGACGGAAGAAACAAACGGCGGAGGCGTGAAAGAGAGATAAAAAGATAGATAGACAATCTAGAGGGAAATAAGCCTGCCATTGTTATTCTGTAAGCACTCACAATGTGCATTTAAGAGTAATTGGAAAGGGTAAAACAACAGCACAACTGGAAGATGAAGCATAACACACCCAATCCTTCCTCTCTCTCTTTATTACTTATTTAAATGGGAGTACTTTGAGCTCCATAATGAACTGCTTGAGAAAAACAAAATCTTTATATGCAAATTAGGGGAATGAATCAGAACCATCTGGAAAGAGTGCATGGATACAGTATAGAGAGAGAAAGAGAGAGGGTTGGTGGGAGAAAGAGAGAGAGGTGGAAGGGGGCTCGTGATAGGTAAAAGATAAATCACCAGATGAAAGAGAAAATACCTTTTGCAAAACCCCCCTAGTGACCTTGGTAACCGGTCACTATTTCAAGAAGGTCCGTCAAGCATTCAGCCGTTCAGGCGCTAAATGGCCTACGGAACCTACAAATCCGACAGCAAGTTCACTGAAAGTTTAGAGAAGAGAGTCATTTTTCTCCTTTCCTTTCCCAAGAGGAAAGATGCCAGCAGTGGATACAACCGTGTAGGAGGCCCCATTCACAGCTAAATACCTTAAAGATCAACACACATACTTCCATCTGCTCCAACATCTGTTGTCATTTTCTAAGAGGCTTTACACACTTTAAGAGGTGCTGAATAGGATCCGCTATAACCGTAAAACAAAGATATAACCTTTTCCTGCTCCTTTGGGGGCTGTTTGTAGTCCTTCAGTATTTCTGACCAAAAAATGGCTTCTGTATGAAACCCTTCCAACATAGGAAGAAGATTTTTGAATTTTTCATGAGAGTGTTCTCTGTGGTTCTGCAGATTGGCTTTTTTGAGGGTGTACACAACAGAGGAAATGTCTCAATCTAACCAAGGAGCTGATGGGATACATACTGTCGCTGCCTCAGTGCATGGCTGAAATGGAACAAATCCTATTCCCTGTCAGAAACCAAGATGCCAGAGTTTGTATTTATGAGCAGAGCATGTAAAGAAATCCACACAACGACACCGTAAGTCAAACAAGGTCTTACCGTTACATAAAACATGCCCATACCTATCATGAAAAGAGTGTCTTGACCCTTATTGCAAAGCAGCAAGTGCTACTGTTTTGCTGTAGCACCTGCAGGTGTCTCTCTCTCTCTCTCTTTGTGTCTCTCTCTCTTTCTCTCTCTGTGTGTCTCTCTCTCTTTCTCTCTCTCTGTGTGTCTCTCTCTCTTTCTCTCTCTGTGTGTCTCTCTCTCTTTCTCTCTCTGTGTGTCTCTCTCTCTTTCTCTCTCTTTTGTGTCTCTCTCTCTTTCTCTCTCTGTGTGTCTCTCTCTCTTTCTCTCTCTGTGTGTCTCTCTCTCTTTCTCTCTGGGTGTCTCTCTCTTTCTGTCTGTCTTTCTGTCTTTTTGTCTCTCTCTCTTTTCTCTGTGGGTCTCTCTCTTTCTCTCTGTGTCTCTGGTCTCTCTCTCTGTCTGTCTTTCTCTCTCTGTGGGTCTCTCTCTCTTTCTCTCTCTGTGTCTCTCTGTGTCTCTCTCTTTCTGTCTGTCTTTCTCTCTCTCTGTGTGTGGTCTCTCTCTCTCTCTCTCTCTCTCTTTCTGTGTGTGTGTGTGTGCGTGTGTGTATGTGTGTCTTTGAGAGTGTTTCCACCTAAGCCACAAAGCAAGCATTTTGACACCTGCTTCTACTTAGTCCACAGATAAATATTATTCGGTGGGCTAATCAAATAATTAAACATCTAAACAAAGAAAAATAAATAATAGGGTCTGGATATACTACTTATATGACCTAACACCTCCTCATTAGCTAAGATACACAGCCAACACTCTGCTAACAGGCTCATTGCTAACGTGGGAGAGCTGTGACGATGGCAGAGCACTGGGGAGCTGACCCTGGCAGAATGAGATGACGGTTGTGCAGGATCACGCTGAGGGCATAAAGCAGCCCACACGTCTGAGCGTGACGGGGGGGGGAGAGATGGGGAGGCGAGGCCTGATGCTCTTTCCATTTTAAAAGGACATTAGGGCTGATGGTAATGGCATCACGGAGCTTTTCAGCCTCTTTCCAGAAGACCTTCATACGGCAGGCAGCTGGAGAGGACAGTCCATTAATAAAGTAAACAACAGCTATTTTTTTAAAGGCAAGGGTTGAAGGTAAACATGGCCTAGGTAGGCTACTCAGCAGCCAGAGACCTAGAACGCTTTTTCCTTTGTCCGCATTGTATGTGCGTGACAATAGCACATGCTGTTTGTCCCATGGTGGGAGAGGTTTCTTAGAAACCAAAGCGTGTGATAAGAATGAAAGCCAAGGTTGGGGCTGAACAGAGAAGGATTGCCTTCGTGTCTCCTGCACGTAGGACTCCTGAGCAACATTCAAATGTTGTTGACGTGTTGTGTGTCTGAACATGCGTGTGCACCTTTGAAACGTCTCTCTCTGATTCTCCACGGCTCCGCTGTGTGGTCCGCCCTGGCTTGTGAGCGCTGACGGAAACCTGGTAAAGGGAACGGAATCTTAGCATGGAGGTGATAACCTGGAGTGGCTGATCCCAGGATTAGTGCCGCTGGTCACTGTCTCTCACTGACTCACGACCCACAAAGCACTAACCCAACAGTGATTGTCAGGCAGGCTAACCCGATGAACCCTATCTTTCAGGCTTGTCTTTCTGTGAGTCATTTTACTTTCTTATCTCAGCTAATGCCTAGAAATGTCCAAAGGTTTCGGTTCATCAAATTGTTTATTGAATACTCTTTGGACCACATTACAATTGCCTGCAAGACTATGCTTCTACATTTTCAAAACAGTCTTGCATTCGCACATGGGCAAATGAAGTCAAAACCGATAAAGGACCTGGTTCAGATACTATTTCTCCACAGATGATAATAGGGAAGTGATAGCACAGATAATGGTCCATTTAAGATCAATCATGAACTTGTAAAAAGGAAACCAAGGCAAATCAACCCTGGACTAGCCATAACAGGAGATCCAATAAAACTAAAGTATGTCTACAGATACTGAGTGAGAGTGCCATTGCTCTCTCTGTGCCTACGACACATAAGGATGCATACACCAATCAATACATGGACCATTAGGCTTAACAAACTCAGCTTGTCCATAAACTGCTAGTAGTCCTCGGTAAATGAATAACAGGCAGCTCCTGAGAGACACTGTGTGTGCTTGTCCATAAAGTGAGAGTAATTTGTACCCACGGTAGGCTGTCAAAAAGGGCTTTCAGTATCACTTTTTAACACCTGGATCATTGAAAAGCGTGACTATTGTGTGTGACTAAAGGTGTGAGCTATTCGCAATTTTATGACTCAAAAAAACATTAATAAAATGTGTCTGTGTGTGTTTGTGTTCGGGTATGGGTGTGTGGGCTTCAGTGCGTGCCAAGCTCTTGATGATTTGACACATTTGACTCTTTGGATGGCTGATTCCATGTTCTTCTTAATGAGAACCAGAGCATTATCAGGGCCTGTCACTCACTGTCTCTCTGACTGCAGGTTAGGGCATCTGCAGGAGAGAGATATGCTCCATGTCCCTCGTGTGCTTGGATGAAGACCGAATTGAACACAAGAAAACTTCCTCAGCATTGGGATGTCATCATAGGAAAGCCGGCACGCAACAGTGCAAGATTATGATCTTAATAGCTGATAAACTGTGTGCGTACAGATGTGTCTTCCCTCCGTCTGTATGTGGTCAGATGAAACAGTAGAAGGGCACAGTGCATCGCTCTCTCTTTCTCTCTTTCTCTTTCTCACACACACATAGCCTACACACACCTTTTCTTTCTTTCATTCGCTGCTACTCATATTTTCTTTTGCACTACTCTCTTTCACCACTTTCATAATTACCCTACTTACCTATGCTGCTTTTGCAATGGGTAATTGGTTGTCATGACAAACACTAGGCCCACACGACGTGTGCTGAACATGTCGCTGCAAATAGTCCCTGGCCGAAAAGGAGCAATGTTTCCGACGGAAAAATGCCACATCACCCGCTGCTGAGTGGACAGAAATAAGCGGTTGCTTTCTGCTCGTCATAGTAATCTGGAAATCCATTTGAGGAGTGGTGTTGTGAGCTGGCAAGTAGTTTATTACTATTGTTATTTTAATGCATATATAGTTATACTTACCAAGCACACAATGGCACATCTATAACCAATACACCACAATAACTATGGAACACATTTAGATCCGGTGACTGCAGAATCTCTGTATCAAGGGAAACTGCTATCGGATATTTATGGAAAATTGTCTGTTTTTTGGGAGACAAAATCAAGAAACTAATTGAGACTGGTTCTTGGATTGTAGTGTGTTAACTCGACACACCTACACGTTTTACTATTATAACAACGTACACTGATATTACTATACTTGGTTCTGATGTTGGTTCTTGTCTAGTTGATTTGTGGCCATTGACAAATCTTGGAAAACAGCTCCAAGGTCCTAGGACAACATAGAACCAGGGGTGTGAAATATAGGCCCGTACGTCAAGTCATTTATCTGGGCTCTCACACACGTCATTGGGGAGCAGACAAACAGGCTGGAGGGATGGAGGGGCGGACAGGAATCTTTCACGGCAACTAATCAATGTGGTGGCGTCATGCGAGAGGCTTGGAAAGGGCACCTCCTTTGCGGTCCACACAAGCATGTGACGCATCACTCCTCTGATCCCAGGACTGCTCCTCAGGGAAAGACAGGCGAGGTTGTGTCCCATCACCTGTCACACACTTTGTCCCTTTGCATCTCCTCCCACATAGCCCGGGAGTGGGCCTGGCTCGTTCAGTGGAACGTTTCACCAGTTCGTCCATTTGTGTGACTTTCTGTGGCACTCAGATGTAGATTGGTGCATGTAAATGTTGATTGTATGTTTACGTTCTTTCAGTGCCTTCCCTTTAAATGCGCTAAGTTGAATCGGTTGGTATCATTCATCAATCTTTAGCCCCTTGCCTGTAGCCTCAAGGATCCCTAAGGACATCACAGACACTGACAAGCAGTGCTGCTGTTGCTGTTATATCTGGGTGAATGACTAAAAGGCCAGGATTGTTAATGGTGCTGAATGAATGGCTGGAAAGGCTTTCATTATTGGTCTCTTTCCCATTTCCTCTCCAACAAAGCACTTACCTTTAAGCCACACCCCTATATGCCAATTGTATGAATCATTACTGTAACCACGGGGATGTCCATAACAGAGAGAAAAGGGAAGTGTGCTTGAATGCAGTTTATTCGGGTAAGAGTGTGACACGTGAATGAAACACGTCATTATGAAAATACTTGTGATGGATAGAAAGGTAAGGACCACACTCTCAAAACAGGAACCACTTTCAAATACAAACTTTTAGAATGGTCTCTCTCTTTCTCTTTCTCTCTTTCTCTCTTTCTCTCTTTCTCTCTTTCTCTCTTTCTCTCTTTCTCTCTTTCTCTCTTTCTCTCTTTCTCTCTTTCTCTCTTTCTCTCACTCTTTCTTTCCTTCTGATAGCTTCAGTATGCAATTTATTTCAGCAGTGATTTGGGGAAATGGGTGTTGATGATAGATGATAACATGCTGCAGCTCCTACACCTCACCCATACATATGTAATCTCCTGGATGAGTACTTTCCCTTTATTTATCAACAGCAGAGCCTCTACTTATCCACAATAGGATTTTTGTTTTCAACAGTGAAGTATGAACTTACACACCACAGTCCAATAAATGGTTGTGAACGCATTACCTTGTGTACGCTTCACCCAAAATGTTGTTATCCCGGTTGCTTCCATTGAAGGAACAGGCAGGTGTTTGTGTTTGCCAGAGGGTCTTCTTGAAGGAGATCTGTGCCGACAGGTGTGACCATCCATACAGGTGAGAGCTGATTAAAACTGGCAATCTGTAACGGCTAGCGCACACACACATGCATTGACTAACACAAATACACAGGCAGAAACCCACAGACATTCACACGAACACGCACAAATAATTCAGCCTACCACAAGTGTAGTGTCCTGTTGTTGTTCCGAGTACATATTCTTTCTACTGGAACAACGGCTAAGATGTTTGCTTGTTGGGAGAAATGAGGCTGTTCGCTCCATAATGGCACTCATCGTAGTTACCCTGGGTACCTATGTGTTTTTACTTCAAATGTTTTGGCCCACTTATCTTTTCTAATTTCAACCTCAATTCCCTCCAATCTGCAGTGGACAAGGTTTCAAAAGAGTGAGACGTGGCTCCATTCTGCTCCCCTTCCTTGACTGTATCCAGGTGCAGGTGTTTTCAAGCTTTTCAAATGTTTTTTATTTGTTATTATTCATTTCGATTTTGCTTTGCATTTTTGTCAGGATATGGAAAGTTCAACACACAACTGTTTTTTAGTTGTCTAAGTGTAACCGATGTGGATTGATTAAACTCACTCCTCAAGTATAAATACAGACTAACCCACGAAAGCTAACTAAGCTAGTTGGTGTAGCAGGCTACTTGCCGGTGCGACCACTATCGCTCTGGGAAGTCAAGGGTCCCAGGATTAAGTACCATGAGGGAAAAAGATTGGGAGGACTGACGAATTGTGCACCTACGACCTGTTACACAAGGTTATTGTGAAAGAACAAATCAAATCCATAATGGGTGGAAAGGTGTGTGTGTGTTTGGGGAGGTGGGGGATATCTAAGTATTACACAGCTGCCCCCTTCACACACAAACATACGCACAAACTCTCTCTATCCTAGTTTCCCCATCACTCTCTGTCACGGCAGCCTTGCCTGTCACCATGGCAACCGCCCTAAGCTATTTTTTCTGACTAAAGACTGACTAGGTCTAACTAGGTCTTGAGGCGTTAGGAGCTGTGCCCAAATTTGATGCGAGTTCAAACATTTTATTGGGCTTCAAAAAACTTTAAATGCAAAAAACAGACAAATATACATGACTTGATCAATACAATAGCAAAGGGTAATTGTCATAGACAGCCGGACACAATATATTAATAGCTGGAACTGTATTTGAGGGCACAGTATGAGGATTTAAATTTGGTTTTCACTTCAATGCTTAAATCCGGATCTTAGGGGAACAATCTATAGACACCATTAACAAGTTGGGAAATGTGAGAGAGCATCATGGGAGGTTTTTCATTTGAACCATGAGGTAAGTGCATCCCATTTCTAACAAATGAATCCTCATTCATACATTATGATGGAACAAGTTGTATTATTTCAAGATTCTCCCAATAGAGACAGTAGTAGACACAGTTTCTGTTTTAGACTTCTTGGTAGCAGAACCACTCTGAGATGCTGGGAATATTTTTACTTGCTGACATTTTGTTGGAGAGGAGAACACAAACAGGTTTGTATTGATCTTGACGGAGGACAAGCGAGAGAGCATTGATTTTTGTTTGTGGCAGCCCTATTTTCTCAACTGGGTATACTTCAGTATCTGTGGTGTCCAAGGTGAAACAGATATAGGAATAACGTATTGAAGAACATTGGGGGGGCTCTTCCTCAATAAACTGCCTGACACATTATCACGTGTGGGCAAGTTCAAAAGACAAAATAGGCTGTGATGATTTGAAGCAAATAGATTCAGAGATGTGTCGCACTGTTGGGATGACGCAGAAAGTGGAAGAGACAGACAGAGAGAGAGAGAGAAAAAGAGAGAGAGAGGGGGGGGGGAGAAGGGGGGAGAGAGGGTGGGGGGGGTGAGGAGAGAGGGAAATGGTGGATTTTGAGCCGGTATGGGAAGACAGAAGATAGTGTCTGGAACATCCTGTGCAGGAGGTCCTAACTGAGAAAGAAAATGTCATGTTGGGTTTAATCATTAAAGGAGAGAGTATGAACAATCATGTTTCTTCTGGGCTGTGTGTGTGTGTCTGCGCATAAGGCATGTGTGTGTGTGAGCAGATAGTGAGTCACACTTTGCTTCTTTTTCATCAATCTCATGACCAACGCAGTGACGGATCTCTCCACATCCCCCTAACCTAGGATACATCTATCTATTATTATTATTGTTATCGTGGTATCATGATATGTATTATCATTATCATAATAAGAGAGAGATGAGAGCCTCCTCGCAAGAAATAATTAGATCGTTCTGTGCCAGTTCAAACCAGGTCATGTGACAGCTCTTGAGGAGCTGTTAGATACGGTAATTAACCTATTTTCTCATCAAGGTTCAAGGTTATCTGTGTCCCACAAGGGGAAGATTTTTCAGGAACGGGATACAAAGAACCACATGAATAACAAATGCAACACAATAAAATTATGGAAAATAGTAAGTGTAAATATGCAAGTAAGCAAATGAGCAATGTACAAAGTATAGGATAGAGCAAGAAATGCAGCCAAAGTGCTATCTGCCAGTAAGCAGCAACTGCACCTGGGATGAAGGAAAATGTCATTCCTACAGACAATGGTCCTGAAACGACAATCTGAGGGCAT
Organism: Mallotus villosus; assembly: GCA_903064625.1. NCBI lineage: Eukaryota > Metazoa > Chordata > Actinopteri > Osmeriformes > Salangidae > Mallotus > Mallotus villosus. Next base: position 139,177 of record CAEFZP010000441.1, on the reverse strand, counting down.
TGGCTCAAAATCCCTCAGGAGTGTATGGTCCTGGCAGTCCAGTGTGGCATTTGCTTGCATATAACCTGCTGGTTATAACTCCCTTAACTCAACACCAAAGTTAACTAACATCCTGTACTTCAGTTGAGGCGTGGGCGAGAGGCTAAGCAGCAGATGGGTCATTAGCATACCTCGGCATCTCACCTCGACTGCTGACCGCCGTCACAACCTCACAGGCCTCAGGCTTCCAGATGAACCTGCCATCCACACCTTGTAATGCTCTTCACTCTCCATCCACACAACAATTGTTGGCTCAGGATGGTTTACAAACTTGTAACACATTCTGTTTCTAGGTCATCAAGAGAGAGAGGTGGTTTTTGCAGGTGTTTGACCATCAGCAGTGTCATGGGAGCAATAAGACAGGATTTCTAAACCAAATATGCTAACATTTCTCAGATTGAAGTATTTTATAAACACAGAGCTGCATAGTGGTTACCTCCCATGAACAAGCAACATTTCAAATAATTATTTTTACAAAATGTTATATCTTTGTCAGCACCAACTGTTAAATCTGTCAGGTCCTGGCATCATATGCTTATTGCAGGATTGACACTGCCACATAAAACTGTATTTATTTAATAACACTCCAGTATGAGGGAGAAAAGGTTCTCCTCAAGGTTGCTTTGAACCATTCAAAAGCTTAAGCACAGTTTGCAAAATAAAGCTAGACATCAACTTTTACTTAAAATCCCTGTATATATGTATATAATTTGTCAATAAGAATGACAATTAATTTGTTTATATTATGTTTTACAATGTCTTATCAAGCTTTTAAATACAAAGTTACTTTAGCAGAATCTGGTTGCCAAAACATAGTAGTTCATCAGATATGAACAAGGTCACACTCAAGGTCACACTCTCAATGCCTCATCACTCCCTCATGTAAACTTACTTGGCAATAAACCGGATTCTGATTCAAATTCTTAACCCGGAATACCGAGATGTGAAAAGAAAAGGTCTCTTTTTACGAGGCAGTTTAATGCATGGAATACAAATCATGTTTTATTAGGTTTGTAAATTCAGTACACAAATCTAAATATTATTGGTAGAAAATAGCATCTTTCTCTATCCGTTCTTGTTTGCAATAGCTGAGACATGTCTGTGCAAGTTCAAACACAATGGAAGTCCATGACCTAAAAGAGAAAGCATCATAACAAGATTATAACAATTATATATGATTAAAAATATATATATATATAAACGGAGACAAACGTTTTGATGACTTTTAGCATACATTGCAGAATGTCAAAGCAGTAACCTTGCACTCACACTGGTGGGGATCTGAACCGTCTCCTTCTGGAATATGTACGTCTCATTTACCAGGTTGCTGGGGAAGTAGCCAATGATTCCCATCTGGTCCACATAACGCTCACTGTAAACCTGTCAGGACAGAGGGACCATGAACACCTTGCCGGTTTAGTATTCACAGGTCACCTTGTGGCCCTCAACAGAAAACAGATACCCTGCTGCCTCTGAGTAGTGGTCAAGCATTAGTTTGACTCATTCTAACACCCCAAGAACTAAGTACGTATTCTACACATTCCACCTCCAACCTGGCCGCCCACCCCAAAAAATATAGGTTTTAAGGTACACTACTAGAGTACTTGTAGGGTATTGCTTCCAGCATATGGCTCACTCGATATCACACTTGATATTACACACAAACAGATCACGATCAGATATTTCAGATCACGCTCAGTGGGAAATCCTCAGAAATAAACAACATACACTGCCCGACCAGAAGACTCCGGCACCCTCTGCTGGTGTTAGTTTGGAGTACACATAGATCATCTGCCCCTTCCTAATATTGATGAATCTGCAGTCAGGAGCTGTGAAGTCATCTAAAGCCAAGGCCATGGACAGAGCATCTTAAAACATCAAGAGAACAGAAAATACATTACATTTTCTGAAAAGACATGCTTTAAACTTCAGGCAACAGTTACTCTTGATAGTCCAGAGAGTGCATAGTTAAGTCTTGTTATATCCCCATACTTACATGAACACTCCTTCTCTGCACAGAGTTTACTGTCTGCCAGTTTCTCCAAGAGAACATAACTTGTGGTCCGATCCAATGGTCCCAAATAGAAGACCAGAAGAGTGAGAGAAACTGTAAGGTACATATTGGAAGGAGAGACAGAGCGATAGAGAGAAACTGAATGTAAGAGTACGCGTGAGAATGTATGTGAAAATACTGCTGTAAAATTCTCTTCTCAATAAAAATGAATGGGGCAGAACCCCTACATCACAGCCATTCTGACCAATCAGAGTTCACATACACCACATTCTAGAACTCCACTGGAGAAAAAACTGGGGCAGTTGGCTGCAAATTTTCTTCGGTACATAAAGACAAAAATGTGGTGGGAAAACAGTCTAAAAGGCATCATGGGGACATATTGAATTTGCGAAAATTGCATAGATGTGTTAATTTGTTGATATACGTTTTTATAAACGTCCCTCTAACTTTACACTCGTTTGTAATTTATGAATGGCAAATTGTGAGGTGGCCGGTGTTGTGCCCTCAGATGCCCCTCTGCCTTCAAAAGTACCCCCTCGCAGGGGCGGAGAGCATTTCATGGCAGGTCTTGTTTTCCAGTTGATGTAAATGCAATGCACCAAATGATTCTTACTGTGTATATTGAGGGGAGTAGTATGAGTAACCAGAGTAACCGAGTAAGTTTCCTACATGTGACACGTAGTCAAAGTTAGCCGGGGGTGCATCTGGGGCACAACACCGGAACGTGTCTCGAACTGGATTTGAATTTGTTGGTGCAGTGTCTAAAGTGAACACCTGGGGGTACTATTTAGGCTACTCACAATTGACAGCTTGTAACAAACAAACAACAAATACGATAACTAATGTAGGCTACTTAGTGTTGTTAATGTAACCTATCCATACAATTTCCTAGTGTTTTAATAATCTATACGATGGAATTATCTTTTTAACATTTTGATCACATCTATTATATTTAAGTGATTGGAATTTGGAACAAAATAATTGCTTCCCAGTTTGACCCCTATACTAACAGCCGGGACAGTTATTTGAAGGCAAGCTGATGCAAGTGTTCGCAACCAATGAGTGAAACCAAAACATTGACGTAGCACACATTTATCTGACGTATTTCCGCTGTCAACTCGGACGCTAGTCGTCTCTGCTCCGTTGTTTTTGTTCAGTCAGATTGTAGTGGGGGGTTGGTCTGAGTCCAGACCCTGGATGTTTTTGTTGTTCTTTTCACTATTAAATTGAAACGCAAAAGGCGCATGTTACGGCGGGTTGAGAAGATAGCAAACTAGCTCTAGTTATAATGGAAACATTGGTATCAGAGCTTTTTGGTTCAGGTTCCGGACAGAAGTCTGGTTCTCAAGGAGTTGGATCTTGCTCAGGAACTGGCTTTGGAAATGTTTCCAAAAAACATTATGCCAAGAACAGCAAAAAGCCAAAGGGTTGGTCATTCCGAAACTTAAAAACAAGCAATAATCCCCCATATCTACCTCCAGAGGTAAGCACTGCAAAAGCAGCCCGACCATCTACTGTATTGAGCCAAGGCTTCCGCGTAGCACTTAAGAAGTCGTTTGCTGATCGTCCATTCTGGCTTTGCTTGTTTCTACTAGTAACCCATTCTTGATAGCCACGATAGAGTTAAGTCTCGGGTAAAAATATTTGAAGGTGACCAGTTATTGCATGGTAGAATTTGGCATTAGTCTAGCTAGAGTTAATCAAATGTTTCCTACAGAGTGGATGAGTCCTCAACTCTGGATGTTCTACTGTACCAGTGTGTATATATTAGCACGAATTGTATTAACATCTGTTGTAAAATAAAATGCATGCGGTTTAATGACATTATTCATGTTCAGTTCAGCAGTATGCTGTGGCACTTAGAAAAGTCTCCACCAGTTTTTCGTCAGATGTACCGCCAATGACACGTAGCATTTGAGCGGGTTACCGAGTGAGAGACTTGCTAACGCTTACTGCAGTGTTTTTAATTAAGAAAGCGGTGTAGGTCATGACTTTTGACGTCAATGAGAGACGATAGGGGTTATGACTTTTGACTTCAATGATGAGGGACGAGAGGGGTTTAAAAACCTATCATATGTCGACATGATCAGCTGTGTTTGTAAATATTAGCGCTGAGTTCGGAAAGGGGGCGGGCCGAGTTTGGCTAAATGTAGATTTTAAACCTCTGCCAAAGAATAACCTCAGACGTAAAACTCAACTTGCTTCTGTCCGTGTTCAATCCTCAAACATTTTACCATGACTCCTAAACGTGTTTACTGATTTTATAGGTTGAGAATGTGTAATAAGTGTCACAATAACGCAATATGCTAAATAGCCAATTAATTATGTAGTCGTTAACCAACCCTCTCAATCTGTAGTGTTCTGTCATGATTACCCTTTACATGTCTGAACATGCCACTGATATTAAGGACATCCTCAGTTACAAAGCCGGGTTCAGAGTTGCATCACTCTAGGAGAGCACTTGCACATGCATTTACAGCCATATCAAACAATGAATGCTGCTATTATTAACCATTCTCCTAACCATTCATCCCATTCACAGTCATAGGGATCGTTTGCTCTTTCAGTCAGATTGGGCCTTTTTTGTACCTATTTACAGAACAATAGGGTTCATTGTCTGAGTTGTATTTAAATGCTGTCCTTTGTCTCTCCCTGTTTCAGGCCGAAGAGGGAAATATAGAGTACAAGGTAAGCGAAAACTCAACTGCCTCAACTGTCCTTTCCTTATAAAGTTTCATCTATCAGTCACTCATAGGCCTAGGCATTCTCTCGCTATTGGTGAAAACTGAAGCAACTCAAAAAAAAATCCCTGAAGGTGAATATTTGTAGAAGCTCTGAAAGGTTCCCCCTGTCCAGAAACACAATTGAGATATGTGTAGACCACAGTCTTTACAACCACAATGAGACAATGATTCTCAGTTCCACCAAAGTGTCAGAGCATTAGTCAATATGGTTTGCCTGTCCAGCTCAGGGTGCCCTATCTCTCGTCTGGACTCTGCTGGGTTGGTTGTTTCCCCGGTGTATCTACTCCCAGCACTGTATTCTGACCTGTCTCTCCCGGCCCTGTAGCTGAAGCTGGTGAGCCCTACGCAATATCGCTTCGAACACCTGGCAACGCAAATGAAATGGCGCCTGCAGGAGGGCCGCGGTGAGGCCGTCTATCAGATTGGCGTGGAGGATAACGGAATGCTGGTGGGCCTATCGGAGGAGGACATGAGGGCGTCCCTCAATACCTTGCAACGGATGGCTGAGAAGTAAGGCCCTCCTGTTGCCGTCTCTCACTCAGACACACGTCGTCTTTATTTGTTTGCCATTCAAATACGTGGAAACGGTGTGAACTGGACAGACAATGTGCTTCATGGATGGTGTTCCCTCAGGGTTGGAGCTGACATTACTGTCCTCAGAGAGCGAGAGGTGGAGTATGACTGTGAGATCCCTCGTAAGATCTCCGAGGTGCTCATACGTAAAGTGCCTGACGATCAACAGGTGGGTGAACCCTCCTGGAACAAGGAAATCTGTCCCGACTTAGATTTGCACCTGCTGCGTCGGTTTGCATTCGCAAAGACTGTCTGTATGGACGGTAGAAGTGGATGCAAATGCTTCATGAGTTTTGCATGTTTCATTTTCGGTGTGTTTGTTTAGTTCCTGGACCTGCGCGTGGCAGTGCTAGGTAACGTGGACTCGGGGAAGTCCACCCTGCTCGGCGTGCTGACGCAAGGGGAGCTGGACAACGGGCGAGGACGCGCCCGTCTCAACCTCTTCAGACACCTCCACGAGATCCAGACAGGACGCACATCCAGCATCAGCTTTGAGATCCTGGGCTTCAACAGCAAAGGAGAGGTGAGGAAGGAGAACACGTCGTTTATTAAGAGGGAGAGGCAGATGCTTCTCGATGGGTGAGTCTGTCCTGCTGGTGTTGGAAGATAAGATCGCAGCGAACAGTAGTCTCTTCTTGTTTCCTGTCCACCAGGTGGTAAACTACAGTGAGTCTCGGACAGCAGAAGAGATCTGCGAGAGCGCATCGAAGATGATCACCTTCATCGATCTGGCTGGACACCACAAGTACTTGAAAACCACCATATTTGGGCTGACCAGCTACTGTCCAGACTTTGCCATGCTGGTGGTCAGTGCAAACACAGGCATTGGTGAGCCATCTGAACATTTTCATCCTTCTATAAGGCTGTGTAAATAGATTTATATTCTTGAGCTCTCGTGTTGTTCATTGAGACGAGGCAAGTGTTTTGATCATTCAGTTCAAAGATTTTCTTTGTGCTAGATTTTTCATAAAGGTCTTAATAAATGCTGACAAACTGATGTCAAAAGAAAAGGTCTGAAAGACTATCATAGGTCCTGGTAAGCCTGTTTTGAAAAAATATGTAGTCCCATTAAGGGCAATTTGACCCTGTGGTCAAGCTGGCAGGGTATGAGGCTACAGCTGTACTGTTCAAACACACAATATGTCTGGGCTTACGTAACAGGCAGGCCCTGAACCTTATCAGAATCCACCCTGCCCCTCAGGTTTTGTCCAAGAATATCTTACATTCTAGCCCCCTGCAGCCTGGCCCAGGTCTGTGCTTGTCCCAGTGAAACTGAGACCAGCTGGTTTAGTAAGCTGAGCTTTACTAAGGCCTGTCAGTACTGCTGACACTGCTGGAAACACTACGACACGGAAAGTTCACCTAAGACACACCAGTCTAACCAGTCTCTCCACTGTACTTGAAACTGAAAATAATAAGGCTATGACAGGGGGTACTTTCTGTTCTGTTGCTGAACAGCCTGACGTATCAGTTTAGTTATAAGACTTTTGTTATGGACAGCACCCCCAATGTATGCAAGTGTATACTTGGTTGCTAACTTAGTTCTCTGGTGCTTGGTTTGGTAAAATGTTTCTGTCAGAAGTGGGATTTGAACCCACGCCTCCAGAGGAGACTGCGACCTGAACGCAGCGCCTTAGACCGCTCGGCCATCCTGACATGCCTGAAAGTAGAAATGACTGGCATAGATTCCTGAAACCCTGTCAGGCGGAGCAGATAATATTACTGCTCTGTGTGTGCACTAGGCTGAACTCTTTACTGTTTGATAGTGTGAGCTACTTAAGGGATTAATACTTTATACTTGATAATTACTGATAGCTGATCTATTCAAATTTCAGTTCATCTAAATTGTTTTTGTTGTTTTCTAATGGGGGCAAAAAAAAAGAAGAAAATGTTTTATTATGTAAATCAAATGAAAATACAAACATATCGAGATATATATTGAATATCGAAAAAATTTGAACAATATCGATATCATAAAAAATGTGTGCATATACGGGTTTCTTAGTGCCCGCTGGAACTCCCGTCTTCATAGACAAAGTGGGTCAGGAATGAGGACCATCTTAACCATGAAGCACACAGAAAGGCAACACCGTCCACGCAACCAGTGAACCTAGGCTTAAATTATGTAACGCGGTAAATTGATCTGTGTAAACAATAGGCCTAGTCTGAGTGTCTGATGAGCCAAAAGAAGGAACGGAGTCCTCTGTAGAAGGCTACCTAACCCCAAAACAGCTGCTCCTATGCACTGTTAATATTCGATTAGAGAGGAACTTTGATCCATATTGCATACTTTACTGCTGCATACTGCCAGTAACTCCCATGAGCTCACACTCAACACTTTGTGGATCAGCTGATACAATGTTATCTAAGGATATCTGTTATCTAATGTCCCTTTAGCAAGTGCATGTTTACACACATCAACACGTTTAATTCGGGAGGGGGACATTGACTCGGCAACAGGTGACACACACTGTACACACTATGCAGTAAATGAAGAGGGGGTGTGTTTTATTGACGTACTGGTAAAACGATCTGTTGCTCAGCTGATTAGGAATAGGTCTATTTGTGGACTTCCAGCCTAGTAATGAGTGTCATTGCTCAGTGCCCTTGTCATGTTTACCTGATCACCCAGGTTCAAGGTTGTATTTGTATACTGTGTTCTCTCTCTGCCCCCCTCCCCTCCTCCCTTCTCTGTTTACAAGAGTTCCAGAACAACCAGTGCAGCCAACACCAGAGGAGGGCACACTGGTGCGATTCAACCAATGGCCATATGACCTTCTTAGTCAAATTCTTAGCACACTCAGACACGTTGGGACAGCACGTCCCAAACAGGAAGTTGTGTTTGTTTACGGCTCCTTCCTCCTGTCTGGTCAGTGTTGTCCCAGCCTGCCTGCTTCTGGCTAAAGCATTTTTGAAAACGGGGCACAGTTTTAGCGTGTTATTTGAGCTCCCTCCTCCTCCGTTTCTGTCTAGCCATGACATCATCATGGCATCTTTCTCTTATCTGTTTGACCATGCCCCACTGAGCACACTTCTCCCTGGATCTGTAGCTCCAGATAAGCAGTTATTTTCCGACTCTTAGTCTCACTGCAACCTCAGCAGAATCGTCCCCCCCCGCCAGAGGAACGGCTTTCATGTCCTTCTCTCTAATGCCAAAAGTGGCATTGGTACACACGGAACGAACCTCCTTCCTCAAAGTGCTCCCTTTGACCTGTTACCTTCTCTGCCTTCCCCCCACCCTCAACCCTTCAGCCGGTACGACGCGAGAGCACCTTGGCCTGGCCATGGCCCTGAAGGTGCCCATCTTCATCGTGGTGAGCAAGGTGGACCTGTGCACTCGGGCCACGGTGGAGCGCACCGTCAAGCAGCTGGAGCGCGTCCTGAAGCAGCCCGGCTGCAACAAGGTCCCCCTGGTGGTCTCCAACTCGGACGACGCCGTCATGGCGGCACAGCAGTTCGCCCAGTCGCCGAGGTAACAGACGCACACCGAGCATCGGGTCCCAGCTGTTATTTCCCCTCATGTTATCTCATCGCCCTGCACACTCCACTCTGCAAACGCTAACATGGTGGTTCCCCGTCACGGGGTGTGTCTTCCTGTGCAGCGTAACGCCCATCTTCACGGCGTCCAGCGTGTCGGGGGAGAGCCTGGACCTGCTCAAGGTCTTCTTCAACATCATCCCTCCCCTCAGCAACAGCAAGGAGCAGGAGGACCTCATGCAGCAGCTCACTGAGTTCCAGGTACAAAAATCCAGTGCACTCTCTGACCACATCGACCCATAAACATGCACTCATGTTTGTGTTGTCACACAAACACACAGACTCTAATCCAGACAATCCATCTTTGGTGTGTTTTCCAGGTGGATGAGATTTACACCGTGCCTGATGTAGGGACCGTGGTGGGAGGAACTCTTTACAGGTCAGTTTGCTGCTCTAATCTGATCTTTCTTTTGTTACTCATCTGCTGTCTGCTCTCTACCGCCATTTTGGGTCAGTAATCCTAACCAGTCCATCTCTCCTCTCTGTCGCCCTGCAGTGGTATCTGTCGCGAGGGGGAGCAGTTAGTGGTGGGGCCAACCGAGTCTGGCCACTTCCGTCAGCTGTCGGTGTGCAGCATCCAGAGGAACCGCTCGGCGTGCAGGGTACTCAGGGCGGGCCAGGCCGCCACGCTGGCCCTGGGAGACTTTGACCGCTCGCTGCTGCGCAAGGTGAGAGCGGCACGCGCTGTGAGCCCCCGGTGTGGCTGTGTGTGTGTGCCCCCTTAGTCTGTATCTAAAGGGTGTGTGTCCTCTGCCAGGGCATGGTGATGGTGAGCCCAGAGATGAACCCCACCATCTGTTTGCTGTTTGAGGCTGAGATTGTGCTGCTGTTCCACACCAAGACCTTCCACAAGGGCTTCCAGGTCACCGTGCACGTGGGCAACGTCCGGCAGACTGCCACGGTGGAGGCCGTGCACGGCAAGGTTAGTCCTCCACCAGACCGTGATCCTTCGGCAGACCGATATAATGATAGACCGGGGTGTTGTGATTGCATGCGTTTAAGATGTCAAATGTCAAAGCAAGCATTCTCATCAGGGCCCTGGCCACAAAGGGTCGTGCTATCGCAGATGCTCTCCAAACCAGCCCATCTTCACTCTTCAAAGGGCTTTTCAAATCCAATTCGATTTTAAGTGTCGACCTCATGATAAAATGAAACTACTGTCCTCTGTCAAACTCCTCCTTTCCTCTGACTCACCCTCCATCCATCCCTTTAGGATGAGTTGAGAACAGGAGAGAAGGCGGTGGTGTGCTTCCGCTTCATCAAGTACCCAGAGTACCTCAAGGTGGGGGCCAAGCTGTTCTTCCGAGAGGGCGTGACCAAGGGCATCGGCCAGGTCACCAAGCTGAAGCCCGTCTCCCAGTACCAGCCGCCCCACAGCGAGGACGAGGCAGCCTAGAGCCCCAGACCGACCCTCAGGGCCGACCTCAGGACCGGCCCGTGGACACAGCACACCAAGGGTCCCTTCTAGAACCACACTGAAGAACGTGACGAAGAGAAGATCCTCTTCCAGCCGTCCTCTGCCTCTGGTCTTCGTCCGAAAGGCCGGTCTCAACACAACAGACTTGAGCGAACCGTTTCTCTTTTTGTTCCGTCTTTTCTCTTTTCTAAATGATTGCTTCTCCAAAGCCTTGTTGTCACACCAAACGTCTCACACTCAAATCTCTCGAGCCTTTAAAACGAGATACTTTCTTATAATAACTCACCTTAAGTTGTCGGTGTTCAGGTAGGTTCTCCCAAGCATTGCCTTAGTGTCACGGTGGTGATCAACAAGGATTTGTTCATCTGGCATCTATCTGCGGTAACCATGGAAACATGAGCGTAAACAAGCAGTCGCTTCGCTGATTCATACACCCGATGAAGTGCTTAATACACATACATCGCAGAAACAAATATAATTTCACAAAACCGTACACACACACTGACACGAATGCCTATATTTTTTTATCACCTGTAAGGGCACTGAGTCTTTTAATACACATCTATATTTCAGACATGTTTACAAACTTTTGAAGTAGAAGACTGCTCTATGTGCAATAGACTTTGCAGCTAACAGTGATGTCAGAGGTAGGCGATCATCACCACACCACCTTGTCTTTGTGACCAGCTCAGTGCCTGACGACAGAGGACAAGCCTTTTAGAGATTTTAAATTCTCCTGTGATCCTTCCTTATCCTTCATTTCGTCAGATCTCATCAATTATAAAACATTTATACACTTTTAGTTATTGTTACAAAGTGGCACATGCCCCTCTCGCACTGAACAGGCTGTTGACAGTGGTGCTTTATGAAGACAGGGTATTCTGGCATGTGGAAATGAACCTGACATAGTTGGTATCAACTAGCATTGACTATGGTAACCTTATCTTCCTTTAGGGCACTGTTTGAGAATTAAGATTTTGACTTGGAGTAATGCCTGTTGATAACTCAATGAACCAATGGTGTGGTTGTGTACATGATGTGCTTTAGATGCTGGGGTCAGTAGTAGTTCTTCACATTGTAGGGGGGTTCACCACCTACAACATCACTACTCCAGTGTTGAATCGACAAGGTTTTGGCATACAGAGCTTTTTGGAACCATTATTCAACCAATTCTTTCCAAAAAAAAAGGGTATGTGCTTATCGTGTGTTTGATTATGTGTGTTGAATGCTAAGCTGACACTGTGTTTAACCTTCTGTGTTCGGCAAATGTGTTTGAGTTTCGTTTTGTCTTTTCCATGAAGTTACTGAGATCCCTTTGCTTTTGTAAGTATTGAACACAGTGCCTGGTGGAACTCTCTGAGAACCTTCCATGACACCCTAGGGTTTCAATACTTATTTACAATCAGCCAGTTTTGGCGCTTTTCAGTGACACCATATTTGATATCTAAACTCAGAGTTGCTACTCATTGTTGAAGGCTACTATTGGCCTAATTAGTTATCTAATGTCATTGTATGTTCACATAAATGTTCCAACAGATTGTCGCCTCCAAAACTACGGTATGGAGACAGTAGAAATGTGTACCTTGTTTGTTACAATAACGTTATTGATGTAGGGTTTGTGTGCACAGTTAGAGGGGGAAAAATGTATTTCAACCCAAACTATTTTATAGCCTTGAAAAAGGAGTCTATTGAATGTTTCAAATAGATTTTTGCATTTGAGGAATGTTCCTGTTTTTATAGATTTATAGTGGTTACTATCTTCTTAGATCACCTGTTTTCACACACCACAAATATTATCAATTCCTCTACTACGGATGCAAGGACTGTTTTCTTTAAAAATTACTTACTGTATTTTAATCCTCTTTTTTGGGTGAAGTACCATATGTATTTATGTACAGATCCAGTTTGTATATTATGGTGTACATAAATCAATTAAAAAAACTGAACGATGTTTTCATATGTGAAAGAACATTGATTGGGAAACCCTGAAAAAAGGGCCCAGGCCATGACCCAATGACTCACTACTCTTCCACTGTTCTGACCCTGATGTTACAACACAATAAACACTTGCTTCCACAGCTGGAGGGCATTTTCACATCATGGGCCACACCTAAAAATGGTGCAATCATGTCTGTCATAGAGGCAATCCTGGCCTGTTGACTCTGGGAACAGTGAGCATCACAGTGAGCATCAATATAGTCAAAGTGGCTCCCTGCTGTTGGGTAGTCTGACAGTCCAATTAGCTAAGGGCCTCTTCTGAGCTCCACTACCCTGAAGTTGGAGCTCTTAGACAAACACAACTTAAAACTAATACCAACAGTCCAGAACAAAGTGGTATTACTTTAGCTTTATAGTCAAATCAACTTTGAACACATGAGCCCTCTCCACAGGATGATCTTGTGATGATGTGGGGACATCTTGTGGTATAAAAGTGCAACATATAAAATATGTGACGTAGAAATACAACATTTTGCACACAAAAACACAATACATTTTCAAAGTGATACAATGTTTTAAATGTATATATATATATATCTCCATCGACTTTTTCGTTAGTTCCTCTTGAAGAAGGCATCCAGGGTGCCGCTGCTGCCTCCTTGGGCGCGAGGCTTTTTGGCCTGGGGCCCCGACTGGCCTCTCGCCCTCGTCTTTCCCCGGGAGGACTTGGGGGTACCTGTTCCCACCCGTGGAGGTGGGAGAGACGTGGCCGCGACGGGGGAGGAGACAGAAAGGGAGGGTGTGGAAGAGAACGAGTCTTGTAGGTCCCGGGCAAAGTGGTAGTCATAGTGTTCCGGCATCTCCCAGGCCAGGACGTCTTGTCCACACCGCTCACAGGTGAGCAGGTCTTCAGAAACGAGGCCAGAGGAGAGCTGGGGGGGGGCGAGGGAAGCTGTGGGAGGGGAGGCGGGGCTGGACACAGGGGAGCCTGACCTCCTAGTGAGGCTGCCTGACAGATGACCCTGAGCGAATTCGTCACTTAATGCTGAGCCACTCTTGGAAAGTGACCCAGATGCCGGTGCGTCTCTGTCATTTACTGTGATGTCGTGTCCTGCCGTCTCACGGCCACCAATGTGCTCGTCTGTTCCAGAATTGCTCTTCTCCAGCGTCTTCCTCTGGAAGAAGGAGGTGATCGAGGCAGAAGGGGGGGGAGGGATGGCGACTACAAGGGGAGGGGGAGAGGACGACCTGGAGGATGCAATGGTAGAAGTGGAGGATGATTGCCCAGACACACAGCCCTCAACCCCAGAGGAAGGCATGAATGATGATTGGAGAGAAGTCCCAAAGCCTCCACCACCCTCCTCCACGTTCCCCTCCCCCTTCTTCTTCTTCCTCCTCCCTCTTCTTCTTTTGTTTCTCTGCAGCTCTTTGGAAGAAGGCTTGGATGGCACCTGGTCTACAAGGGCTGGAGTCCGAAGAGGCCTGGGTGGTTTGAGTGGAGGACAACTTGCTCTGCGTGGATGTGACATCACTAGACAGGAAACCAGCGATTCCCCCAGACCCTGCAGAGGGGGCGTCACTGAACTTACTGGCGGAGAGGTGGAGCAAGGTGAGGGGCGGAGTCCTGATGATGGAGGGAGACAGAGATATAGAAAGAGAAGAGGGTGGTGTCAAAAACATGACAGCTGAAAACTGGGTTTGCTTTACTTTACAGCACTGAGGAAGAGAGTTTGTGTGTTACCATGCTGCCTGGTGGTTTCCCGCCGTGTTCAGACTCTTGATGATGGCAAAGCTGTCGGTAGAGATCTTGGTAGCGTCGTAGCGCGCTAACGCACAGCAGCGGGAGAAGCTGCTTGGCTTTTTGTCCCCCAACTGCCGAACACCCACTGTCAACTGTTTGGCCACTCGACCATTCTGTCATGAGTCACACAGACAGAGTTCATTCTTCAGTTGTTCTGAGAGTGACAAGGACACAGGGAGAGTTCAGCCAAGAAATGATCAGTTGAAGAGGTTCTCACCATGTCTTTATCCTTGGTCAGCCTCTCCTCCAACTCCAGAGCTAGCTGGTAGAGCCAGTGCTGCACCTGAACACACGGATCAAGATGAACAGCTGCGGACATCCAACACACATTTGCCAGGAATAAAAAGGAACAGGTGAGGCATGATGGGAAGCATGATGTATTCATGTACCTGCTCTTTGGTGACAAGCGATGTCCTCCCAGCAAAGTTCTTACTGCAGCCAATAGACTTTGGAAGCTGCCTGGGCTTGACTGCCTCAAAGTCGATCCCCCGACACATGTCATACAGCCATGGTCTGCACACAGGACACATCTCATTAGACTCGGGGATGATGATGGGTGTTTGTGTGGGTGGGTGAAAAGGGAAGGTCTTGGGAGAATGAGAGACTGTTAGGACAGTGGGGTAGTGAGGGAGTGGTTCCTACCCGGTCTTTTCCCCAAAGCTCTGTCCAAGATGAGCCGGAGAGAAGCGTGTCAGATCCCCCATGTTTTCCACCTTCAGGGTCTCGGAGATGGAGGCCCCTAGTTTTCCTCCCAGATTACGACTGCACATAAACAACAGCACATGCTACTGGTATCCATTCAATAACATAATACAACATAATAAGACAACACCACACAATAACTCACATTTTGCCAATGGGGAGAGAGTTGAAGAGCTCAGGTACCGAGTCTAGAGGCAAGACAGTCTGGCGGTTGGGCTTGTTGAGGCCACAGGCTAGTTTAGCCAGCACCTGGACAGAGAAAAGTTGGCAAACATAAACCAAAGGACACCATGGATGACTGTTCCTGACTACAAACATGGCCTCTCCATATGTGGAGTGGCAGAGGGTGCACTAACCTTGTTGTGGGATATCCCGGCAGAGCAGCGGAAGCCTGAATGCTGCTCCACAGCTGCTCTCATCTCCTCCACGATCACAGCCCCCACCGCCAGCTGCAGCTCTGCAGAGGGCAGCCCCAGGGCCCCAGCCGGAGGGACTGGGAGGGAGCCAAGCCACTGCTGCAACCCTCTGGACCTCTGTGTCTCTGTGAACAAGAACCAGAGCGTATTCTGTCGGCTTACAGCTACTGTATGGGTGGGCATGGGTTGTCCCAGTTTGAGTTTACCCCAGCACAGCTACAAGCACCATGTTGCAACCTCCTATTTTCCACCCCTCTACTAGTAAGTTTAAGTTTCGTTTCCTGTCCAGTGATGTCACATCCCGAAAAAAGCAGGTTCTGCATCAGTGCCAATCAGACAGTAGTTAATAGCAACAAATTCTGACATTTTTCCAACCCACCTTTATCTGTGCCAGTGTCCTCTGGGGCCCCCTCCTGGTCTGAGGGATCCTGTGGAAAACCCTGAACATGGGTGGCCTTCAGCAGGCCAGGGTCTACATGTAGGTCTGTCATGTCCTTTAGCCTCTGCTGCACAGCAGCTGTCAGATCCATGTAGGCTTCGTCTATACTGGCCCTCTCGACCACAGCGAAACGAGACATCACCTCTATCACTTCCACACTGGCCTCGCGGTAACTATGCAGAGAAGATATCATTGAAGCACTTGTGAACATGCTATGGGTTGATGGCAGACAGTAAGAGGATATTCAAATGAAGTATGAGCATGGATTGGTGGGTTTCAGGAAACTTACTGAGTGAGGTCTGCTTTGCCATGAGACTCCCTAACCCGCGCCACCTGGAGATCTGGGCACAGTTTTTTAGCATCATCAGCCCACATATTCCTTGTCACCCCATGAGCCCTGGCCTCATAACTCACCGCTATAATACTGGGGGAAAGGAACAGAAATAGGATGTTGAAAATGTGAAAGATTGTTCAAGACCAACGAGATATGAAACATTCTCCTTTTTGTTGGCCAATATTAGCTAGAGAGTAGGCAAGGTGGGTAAGTTGCCAACACAGATATGCTGAATTGTATGGTCCATGCAACTTGGAGAAATGCTTTTAGCTATGCCTATGTCTGATTTAAACATGTCCCCTTGTCCTGTGCATAGACCAGTGGTTCTCAATCCTGGTCATTGTACTCCCCTGCCCTGCATGTTTTAGATGTGTTCCCTCTTCCAACACACTTGATTCAAATGAATGTGTTTTGTTCACAATCAGGTGTTTTGGGGCAGGGAAACATAAAATAACATGCATGGAATTGGACACAAGGACCAGGATTGAGAACCACTGTCATACAGTAAGATTATAGGGACGGACCTTAACAAAAGGTAACAAACTGTCTTTATGCTAATGGTAACCGCATCGCTCCAAACTGCAGTGGCCATAGAAATAACATATTTGTGTCAGAAACTCACCTGCCTCCCTTCCACGTCTTGTATTGGGCAACCACACATGGGGTGTTCTTCAAGGCTGGATTCAACCTCTGCTCCACCTGAACGTAGAAGCAGTCCATGTCTACCAGCGCCACAACCCTTTCCTTCCCATACTCCATCCTTATTGGTATGGAACCAAGAGCTTGTACAACAAAGCAATGTGTAGAGATATTGAACTCAGATCAGCTAGCTAAATCGTCAGTGCAACAAGCTAGTAGAGCTACAGTAGCTATCTTAACTGTAGTAGTTTGAGTTGCGGAACTCCGATCGTAAAAAGCCCGCTAGCTCTATACTCAGTGTCACTAGCTAACTTCTACCAGGTTTTGGATTATGTTTTTCGGTTAACTAATCCTATGCAATGTATGTGCCACCCGGATACGGTGAAAACGATGGCTTCCGTCTGTTTAGCTAACTTTCGCGCGAAATAATATCAAACATTTACGTCATCAGTAATCGACTGGGATTGTTGTGGGTCGGTCTGGTCCAGCTGTTTATCAATCCGAACAACGCTTTCGTTCTTGAGAAGAACGTTCTTGCCAAGCGTCTTGCGAGAACGGTCTTACGAGACCACGAGGATGGAGAACGAACTGAGATGCGGGTTTTCTCGGCTATTGCGCAATACATATATATATCCTATTTGACTCTAATCAGAGATTATGGAAACAAACAGAAGGGCACTTGTAGCAGTGGCTATAGGGTCACTTTACTTGAAAGCTGAGGAGGAGGCAGCTGAGCTGAGGCACCTGATCCAGAGGCGGAGGGCCAGAATGAGACGGAGGAGGATGGCGAGGCTTCGTCAAATGCTATCACTTATCTTTCTTAATGTAAGTGGTCGAATAATAACAACACCATTTACTTAACCAAGGGCTGCCTTCGGGTCACAATCACGCTTTTATTGAACACAATTGTAAAAATCCAAAGTTGCCAACACACGCACGAACACATAAATAACAACACTACCAAATAATGTATCTGTATAACATTTCTACACTATTATGTATACCACCAGGACGTGTTGAGGCCCTGTTCAACAGCTACCATGCCAAAGCAAGGTGCGTAGTTGAGCGCACTTTTGGCATGCTGAAAGCTCGCTGGAGATCCATCTTTCTGGGGGCTCTGGAAGTGCGTCCTCCGTTTGTCCCCAAGGTGGTTGCTGCCTGCTGCGTTCTCCACAACCTTTGTCTCTCTGTGGACGACATCATGGAGGTGGACCATCCTCAGCATGAGGAAGAGGGTGACAGTCCGGAGGACTGCGCAGAGGAACAGGAGGTGTCTGGCAACAACCTCCGGGCTAGACTGGCTGCACACTTTTCTGCTCCTACAGAATTCCATGCATCACTGCAGGAGCATGATTACATTTAGGGGATAAAATGCAAGACTGTGCCAAGTAGGGCGAGGGGGTAAACTTTGAATGTGTCATCTTTTATTATTTGTTTTGCTTTAATATGTAGCCCATTTAATTATTGTTTCTTTACAATAAATGTTTGTAAATTAGTCTATTGTCGTATTTACACTGTATTGTATGAATTTATTGTTAATGCCAATTTCATTTTGAGACCCTTGGCATTGCTGTGGCATTCCCTTGTCAGCAATACACAACATGTTCTGTCAGTGCTGAATGTAGGTTATTAACTGTCTTCGTCTAGTAATCATAAACCCTACTAATCAGAAAAACATTTTTTATTATATTTTGTCAACCAATTTTTCAAAAAGTAAGAGGAATTTTTCGCTTCTGGCAGCTGCTGCCCTCTCCCTCTCCTCTTCCCTTTGAAGAGCCTGGCTCTCTCTCTCTTCTTCTTTCTCCGCCTGCATTTTCAAGAAGTCCAGGAGTTCACCTGCCCTCTTCCTTGGCGCTGGCTTGGCTCTCTTCCTGGCAGGGGCAGAGGAGGCACCACCTGCAGTGGATGTCATGTTTGCATGTTCCCGGAGTGCAGCATCCATTGAGGCATACCACTGCCAGGTGGCAGCAGTGACCCCCCCTGCCTCCACCCCTTTCCCTGATGGAGGGTTCCTCAGCTCCTTTAGGCAAAAGTCCAACAATTAAGTTTCTAGGACCTCAGACATTTGTGTATATCATTTTAAATATGAAATCATGAGGATTTTATTTATTATTTTTAACTAATGAAAGCACTAATCTTGTCACAAATTGCCTTTTTTTAATAGTTACCTTGTATTTTTCTTTCAAGTTATTCCATTTTTTCTTAGCTTGTTTGTCTGTAATTTGAAACTCTGCCTGATTTACAAAGGCTCTGGGAAAAATAAAGAGCAATTCAGGGAAACTGATTGCTGATATTAATCAATTCTATCTATAATTAACTATTTTGGTTATTTGTAAAAACTACTGAGCAAAAACTAGTGAAAGAGAAACCAAAATGACTTTTTTGTATTTAAGTGAACCTGAAATTATCGTCTTTAGAATCTCTACTCACTCCCATCCAGATTTTGATGAGTTTCTTTTCCCAGTGAAGAGAGACTCATTCGCCCCCCCTCCACTCAATGAGGGCTGTAATCTCCTCAGCAGTCCCTGAATAAAATATTCACGTAAAGATATATCTGTATTCAATATATGATCGATATGACATTTGAAAAAGGAGAATCAACTACAAAAACTAGGTCAAACACGTACCTACCTGTAATTTCTGTAGTCCATGCTAATTTAGCTAATGTAAACTAGTGTCTGCACTGCACTGAGATGCTAGTTATCGAATAGTCGGAGCAAATGTACAAATTAGCCCTTTCATCAATAAAATAAGCACAAGTTTAGCGACTACACTGCCCATTTTTCGTCCCATTTTAATTCAGATGCTGATTTACACGTACAATTTAGCTGAAATATGAATAGTGAAAACGTACAGTTATGAGGTTTGTCCGCCTCTCCTGACATCTTGCAACGACTTCTGTGAAATCAGATGCGTTCTCGCTGGCCACGTTGGGCTGTTTATCAATACTAAGAACGTACTTGCGTTCTTGAGAAGAACGTTCTTGCTAAGCGTCTTGCGAGAACGATCTAGCAAGAATGGGAGGACGGAAAACGAACTTCTGGGAAATCATGCGTTCTCGTTGACCAAGTCACCATCCGATGCATCATCGATAAAAGTTGCGGATCAAGAACACTTCCGGGTATTTTTGGCGTTCTTGATGACTTCAGAAAATGTCTAATAAGACATCATTAGTATTTATTATTCGTAGACGGGCTCTGGTGACGTGTGTCTTGTGTTCTTTGGATTGGAACCATTGGGTTGGGCAATGAAAGATGACGTTAAACTAGTTCGCAAGAACACAAGAACGGAGAAAAACGTGGATTGATGAAAAACGGTCGGTCCCATTGGTCCGTCCCCCAGGTCATGGCGCAATGATATGACGACATAGTATACGCGAAAGATTGGTCAGCGATTGACAGCAGTGTACAGAATATCGACGATGCTGAGAAGTGGACCATCTCTGCAAACTACCAAAGGAAGAACCTGCTTATGTAGCGAATTGCGCATTTAGAATTGTATCCCTTGTCAACAGAGTTTAACTTGGAGGTGTCATTTCAACATGAATGAGCCAGAAGGACTACGGTTCAGGAGGCTGAACAGACCACAAATTATCACTGACGAGCTACAGGAACCTCTCTACAAGGGCACCAGGTATGCTCTAGATGCCTTTAGCTACATAAAAAACATTTAATTGGTAGTAAACGGTAACCATCAAATCATACTTCAAACGCTCATAACAACATCACCCATTCTAGCGTAGCTAGACGCCACTTAACCAGGTAGGAGATACAATGTGCGTGCAGAGTGTGCGCGGTACATTCCAGTAATATTCCGCGTATCTAGGTCAGTTTTGTTTTGGCAGTGACGTATCATGTATCCAAAGATACTCGCAAATAAGGTATATTTATTATTGTAAGTTTTTTCTGCATTGACGTTGTTGGAAATGATTGCACAACCTTAG
Source organism: Mallotus villosus (assembly GCA_903064625.1). NCBI lineage: Eukaryota > Metazoa > Chordata > Actinopteri > Osmeriformes > Salangidae > Mallotus > Mallotus villosus. The sequence continues at coordinate 118,641 of CAEFZP010000441.1, read as the reverse complement.
AGAACACGTAGCCTAATGTAATTAGCTTTTGTGCCATGGCCCTTGTGAAATCACTATGTAAGCTATTCATATTACAACTAAATGCATAAATGTTATTTTTTTTTATCAAGCTCATGAAGCACATAGCCGAATTACGTTTGTCTTCCCACAGCACATACAGTGGAAAGGTCTTTCGTGTGACATTGCTGAGTCTTGGAGCTTTCCTGCTACTCCCACTGTTGGCAGTCATTCTTCTCCTAGAGTCCCCTATCCAACCAGAGCTGCTTAGGTGAGCAAAACGTAGCTGTTGGTAGCTAGTCTGCCATCTTTCAGGTCTGAGCTTGCCTTACTGCAAGATTTAAAATAATTCAAATGTACAATTCTACTGCCTAATGCATGAACGCTTTGCTTCTGATTGGTAGCAAAGGCCCACTGGAGGTCTCTGCTGAAAATGATGATCCTTGAGGGAAATTGATGGAACTGATAAATTGTTAATGTGTCTCATTTACATGCCATTGTTTTAAATCGTTTTGATGAAAATGTGCTGATACAAAACCAATATGATCACCATGCATTAACCAAATCTCAATTTGATATATAGCATCTGATTGCTCCCATGTGACCTGACAACCCCTATCCTCACAACCCTTTCTCTCCATTAATGCATTCTCTTTGAACAAAATGCATGACTCGTACAAGGTCCTCAACTCGGTCTCAAAGATGATTCAATCTGATTCTATCCAGTGCCCTAGAACCAAGTAGTTTACTATGCATCTTCCCCATCTCATTTAAATTCATTTCTCAGTGCTGCATCCTCGAGCATAACGATCCATTTTGATGTCCTGATGCCAAGCGTCCCTTTCATATTTCTCTGCTGCCCCAGGCGTCTGCGCCAGGGCATCCCAGGACAGGGATTTAGTCTATTCATTGTCTATCTTTTGAAGGTTTTGTTTAAGGTTTATAAGAAGTCTCCATTAGGCTAGCTTTCCTATTGAGGCAAAACTGAGAACATACTAACATTGTAGGGTACAAACACAGTACAGTATATTACTCAAATTGGCACAAATGAAAATGTCACACTTGACAATAGACAAACAGTACAACATTAAATGCACAGAAATATTTGAAAGCACAAATAAGATCTGAAAAACTCAATGTCTCTACCCCCTGCATGGCCCGTCCTGGGATAATTGTCTTGGATTACTGCCAAGTCATTCCCTGAGCAGAGGAGATGGGCCTGCAGCTTCTTTTAAATACACTTAAATATTCTAACACTTTGCTGTTCTATTCCTGTTTTCCTTAGTCTCAGTGAGCCACCCCTCATGGTGGGATGTTACGAGCCTAACTTGAAACTGAGAGAGGCACAACGGCTGTTTGAGGACCAGATCGTTGGCCCAGAGTCCATCGCTAACATTGGAGGTCAGTGTGCTTGGGATCTCAGGAGGGGCTGGCTTGTCCAGCTGGAGTCTGACCCGACAGGCTCTTTCACCTAGTTTGTTCTTGGCGAGAGCCGTGACATATCTCAGAAGCTAAAGTTGAGGAGGCTGGACTGTCTGAGTAGCTGGCATGCTTCGTTTGACTTTGTACACATTTCTTCTATCAATGCCTAGACCAGCACTCTGCACAAGTGTTGCACCTGCCACTTACTCACTTAGGCTATAAAGTTGTATTCACCAGAAGGTATTGTATTTGAAGGTGAAGAATATAATCTTCGATCATCGAACATTTTTGTACCCCTAGTCCCAATTTTCTTAGTAGATTTTCTTAAAGATTCATTTGAAACAGTCATTTTTTTCATACTTCAACAACAATAGCCAATCAAACAGCCTTTAACCATAAAATCTGGTTTCTGAATGTGATAGTCGGTGTGTTTGTCTCCAGATGTTCTGTACACTGGTACGTCTGATGGGAAGATACTGAAACTCGACGGTAAACGAAGCCATGTTGTAGCCAGGCTCGGCAATCCACCATGTGGTGAGTAACTGATCAAATGAACCCTCACTCTGTGTGGCTTGGATTTCATGTCAAAATGTTTTCATTTCACAACCTTATCTCTACTTGCTACAGACAGTGACATGCTTGAAGAGCAATATTACCCCACACTTCTTGTTGCCTAAGACTGGAATTGCAAATATAAAGTCATGAGGAAGTGTCAACACACTTACCCTCCTTTAGTCAGCGATGACTCAATCTTTAGCAGGTGAACTTGTCTCGCAGGTGAATTTGTCGTGCACGAGTCAATGAAATTATGAGGACGGAACAGCTTGCTGATAAGTCATAATTAAGGACTGGATAAGAACAAATAATGAATTTCTTCACAGTTGCATGTATCAACGGTGCTTTGTACTACGGTAATAGCCTTAAAGCACTAGTGAATTCATACATCTGTTGTCCAATGTTAGGTTCCCGTGAGGAGGAATCCACCTGTGGAAGGCCTCTGGGTATACGAGTGGGTCCAAATGGGACCCTCTTTGTAGCGGATGCCTACCTGGGGCTGTTTGAGGTCAACCCAGTTACAGGTCAGCGGTGCCGGCTATTATTCTGGGTGACATCATCGTCAGTGTACTGGGCTACCGTATTAACATGTATAAATAAATAATGTAATGAAAATGTTTAAAGGTGTAAAAAAAATCATTAAATATATATCTGTATGTGAAAAGGTGAGGTAACTACCTTGGTGCCAACTGGTCACATGGTCGGCGGTCGGAGGCTCTCGTTTGTCAACGACCTGGACGTCACCCAGGACGGGAGGAAGGTGTACTTCACTGACTCCAGCAGCAAGTGGCAGCGCAGGGACTACCTCTACCTCATCATGGAGGCCACCCCTGACGGACGGTGAACTATTTGCTGAACTATTGCTTTGTTTTTGCTAAGTCATGTCAAATGCAAAAATACAATCCTTCCAAAAATGTAATTTAGTAAACAAGAACTTTTGTCTTGTTATCCAGTGTGCTAGAGTATGACACAGAGACCAAGGAGGTGACTGTGCTGATGGAGAACCTCCGTTTCCCCAATGGCCTTCAGCTTCTCCCTGATGAGGAGTCTGTTCTAGTGGCTGAGACAACCATGGCAAGAATACGCAGGTACAGCATAGTCAATCCACATATGGAGGAAAGACTCAGTCCAAATGTACGGTTTGTAGATCAGATGCTTGGATCTGAAAGCATTCAAGCTGCTTTTATTTAATTTGGTGGATCGAGGTTACATTTCTATTGCTTTCATTCACTAGTTAAATCAAGGACAGCCCATGTGATGAACGGTATTTAAAAGCATTGAAGTGTTTGACTCAGGTCAGATCCAGGGGGAAGGTTGTCATAGGAACTGTTGAAGAATCGCCTCTCCTTATCTCGACTCCATATAAAATGTCAGGCCCAAACACACTCATCTTATCTAAGATAAGCATCTTGGTACAACATGTCCTCGCTCCGCTCCTACTGTAGGCCATACAAAGGCTAACTAGATTAGAACACAGGGATTTTAGATAAAGCAATCTTTTAGTTTTTTTCGGGGGTGGTGGTGGTGGGGGGGTTCTGGCTCTTTTCTGTGTGTTGACAAATTCTGGGAGTCGTCTCATGTTGCGTCAGAGCGTGTGCTGTTGTCGTGCATCCTTTTGATCTCTCTCCAAGTGCCGCCTGCAGGTGTTGTCGTTTTTCTCTTCAGTTTTGGTATGGCTTCCTATACCCCTGTGATATTACACTTTTCCTAATCGGTAAGGGAGCACTGTCAATCCTCCCTGCCTCGCCTGCATGGATGATGCAAAGGCAGCGTTGCCAGGGTAACAGGGCCCTTCAGCAGGCCATTGAATGAGACAGATAAATTGCCTTGTTTTCTAATAGCGATATCACTAGAGGGAGGGATATCAGATCTGTTTGTGTGTGGAATGTGGAAGCTGTTAACTGAGTGGGAGGTGTTCAATTATTTGTTCATTTCAAGCCTGTTTGGCCGTGAAACAGTTTGGGATTGTTTTCTGTTCACTGACAGGGCTAAATGGAAATTGATGGATTATTGATCATTGACATAGAGAGCTTTATATAAGAAATAGGCCTTTAGCTTCTTGCAGCTAGCAGTAATTCCTCCCCCCCAGAACTGGCATGGTACAGAGGTAAACTCCCCTGGTATTTCAGGTTCTCCTAAATACTTATGAACTAACCGGCATGTCAGATGGGTTTAGTTGTAGGCTAACATTCGCTGGCTTGCCAGTTAGACATTTAACCCCCGGTATCCACCCCTCCTCCTAGGGTCCACGTGTCGGGCTTGAATAAAGGAGGCATGGACACCTTTATTGACAACCTGCCTGGTTTCCCTGACAACATCCGACGTAGTTCGTCAGGAGGTTACTGGGTTGCCATGTCAGCGGTGCGGCCCAACCCTGGATTCTCCATGTTGGACTTCCTCTCTCAAAGGCCTTGGATTAAGAAACTCATCTTCAAGGTAGACCTGAACATGATCCGTCATTATACCCTTATTGTCCAATTAGGTCGATTTTGAATGTTGTGTTGTGATCCTCTAGTCACAGTAAGATGTCAGTCATGTGTGCGTATGTAAGGAATATTATTGGTCAGCAGGGATTTGAGATAGCAAAAGGAAACAAGCCTGGCAGAACAGGAAGTAGAACGAAAGGTCTCCTTCACTGTCGTTTCTGATAGATTCCTTCTCAGGGTCTCGTGAACCGCGACTGAAATCTCCCGTCCCCTCTCCTCAGATCTTCAGTCAGGACGTGATGATGAAGTTCGTCCCTCGCTACAGCCTAGTGCTGGAGCTGAGGGACGGGGGCACGTGCGTGCGCAGCTTCCACGACCCCCACGGCGTGGTGGCGGCCTACATCAGCGAGGTCCACGAGCACGACGGACACCTCTACCTGGGCTCCTTCCGCTCCCCGTACATCTGCAAGCTAGACCTCAGCAAGGTGTGAGTCCAGAACAACCCATTGTGTCTGAGTAATGGGGCCCCCATGCTGTATGTATTCCACATATCCTCCAAGACTGCTCTATGCCTACCTAGACCCTCCTACTGTCTCGAGGGAGAGGTTTTACCTAATCAATAACCAGTAATCAAATAGTTCTGAATGGCTTAATGCTAGATATGCAACGTTGTATTGCTTCACAACAGCTTGTGGCACACAGGCGTTGGTAATCATTAATGCACCCATGAGGTGTTGGGTGGGAAGGATGCATATCTCGCCACTCATAGCCGTTCGATATTCCCATGATCTATCAACCCTTCTTCCCCAGTTGAAAAGGAACTCTTTTTTAACTGGTTTAACTACTGTGTGGGCTAAATATTTAACCCAGAGATTTTTGTGATTATTGTTCAAATTGTGTTCATGCTCTTGTTTTGAGTTTGTGTCACAAGATGCCAAAGTGGGCTGATGTGTGTTTTAGTTATTCATCTTTATTTGCACTGAGTTGTGTTGTTTTGCACAGACCTGTCCACCTGACCTTTAACTGACAGCATTCTAATACATATCAGATTTTCTGATATCTAATTTTATCCGTTGAAAGGTGAGGTTTTAAAGAACATCCGAACCATTCATTTCGAGAGCCTCATTGAACAATGTATAGTTTGATGTCTTTTTGACTCTCCCATTGCTTGTTCTACATGTAATGACAAGTTTGAAATATGTGAATGCTTCTATTTGACAACTGAGGTCTGGTTTTGTATATATTGTCAGCTGTCTTATTTTTGTTCACTGTTGAATGCTTCCAAACCTCTGCTAAACAGACAATGTGATCTTCCTGAGCTTACTTTAAATAAAACTAGCTCTGTTCTAGACCAATATCTATTCTGAAACAAACCAATCAAAAAAAACTATGAAGTGTTATGAAGATCGGCTTCTTGTAAGTGAACTGACAATCATCAGTTTGAGAAATAAAGATCTAACATGTCTCATTCGCCTATGTGACATGGATACCGAACGAGATGATGTATCTCTCTCCCTGTAGGTGAATTGTTCCCTTGCGTCAGTGCCTTCCTCTTGATCGACAGTGCCTTAGAGGTATACAGTATATAACTGCTTCAAAGAACCTGCTGTGAGGAGCAGGAATAAAAGTGCAGGCTCCAAATCAGGGCCTCGTGGTGGAGCTGCAGGGCCTCGTGGTGGAGCTGCAGGAGAAGGCTCCCTCCCTCTCCCCACCTGCTGCAGTGCCAGTCCCTCTGCCTCTCCTCCAGATCAGACATTGCCCGCTGCGCTGGTTTTATAAGATTCTATGAATTATTAAAGGCCCTTGTATCACAGACGATTAGATACAAGCCCGGGCTTTTCAAAGGTTCAGTTCACCAAGTGAGAAGAAGTGAGATAATCCAGGACATTGAAAAGAGCCTATGGAGCAGACATCTGCATGCTATGTCAGGGCAGTGAACAGACGTTGTGTCGGAGGTCTGTAGTTGTACAGTAGCCTGACAGGCTCAAAACAACACAGGCTTAAGCCGTTTCTTGGGCAGCCAATGTGCCAATAATGAAAGTGCTAACAACATTTTGAAGTGGTGACATTTTGTTTAAACACGCATACATGGTATTTCGAAAGAACACGCAAAACAGAAGATGACATCCCGTTTGGAATTACATTTTAAAAAGGCCTTTTTGTAGAGGATAAATAGAGCAGTCAGGTGGTTGCTGTCTTAGGTTGGCACAGGAAATAGGTGGTCTTCATCAGGTGCAGCCAGGGTGCAGCCCAAACCTCAAAATGGCAGTCAAAGGTCTGAAAAAAAAACTATGTTTACTCAATAATATCATCTGTCCTAATCTTCCAAATCATTGGTATTTACACGGTTGCCGAGATGCGCTGCTGTTAAATATGACTGTACCTGATATAATGAGCCATCTGGTTGGAAGTCACAGTTGACTAGATCCTCGTCATGTTCATTTTTGCGGCACACAGTGCGGGTGACCTCTACATCGGCAATGTACCGGATCCCTTTTATAATCTACAACCGGAGGGCAAATTTTTAGAGTACAAAGTGCAAAATACAGAATTGTATGCAGTGAATCTGGTATAAGAGAATGATCATCCCATACCTGTCTTTGTGCAGCATATATAGCAGAAGGCTTGAAGAGGAAAAGATCATTGGACTGGTTGTTAAATGCGTAGGTCCCAGCAAGCACAGCCTTCTTAAGGCCTGCGTCGTTCTTGCTGATGTTACTGGGGTGGCCGGGAATCAGTCGAGTTGTATGGCCGAGTGTTACACTTTCTAGTAAGAAAAAAAGTTGTAAATAATGTGCCAAAAATGTGTAGTGTTCCACTTCAGTACACACGTCGACAGTGCTTCTTACAAGGCTTGTGCCCGTTAACAAAAACTAAAAGCTATACTGTATTTACTTGAATGTGAAAAGCAGCCAAATATGTTCAACTCACTGAGAAGTGTAGATTATACCACCTATGAGTCACACAGAAATGTGACTCCCCATCTACAAAGCTTGACATGCCATAGTTCAGAAATTGAAACTAAGTTAGGCAATAAGTGTGTACCAGAAATACACCCGCAGCAGATGAGATGTATTTGATTAGAGAAAAAAGACTTAACTCAAATGTGTCAAATGCTTACTGCATGGAATAAGAAAGTGTTCACCATTATGCATGGTTCCACCATAATACACTATCTGATTTAGTTGCAATCTAATTAAAACTGACTTGACAACCAGCTGACCAATACCAAACCAAGGGGTCACACCCTCAAACTGAATATCATGTACACACAATCTATATTTAACATAGCCAATTCCATATTATTCTGATTAGTGGAAGCAGAACTTACCCAGTACATTCCAGCCAGCAAAGAAGAAAAGGACAAGCAACAAGTCCCTTGTCAACCCCATCACTCTTAAAGTTTCCTCAACACTGCTGACTGGCTTCCTGTAAGGCAACACTTTAGCCACAGGCCACCTAAAACTCAGTAGCAGAACCTCCCACCCACATACACACACACAATGCTTGGTGGTCTCAACCAATTAACTTACAGGTGCAACCAATAAAGTTCACTAAACAAAATAAGTTGGCTTGGTTGGCTGGTCTGACCCAGTGTTCCAAAATGTTGGAAATAATTTGGCCTTGGAATTTTGTGTCACAGACCTTCCAGGCCAACGTCTTTGTTTATATAGATATTGTTCTTAGTAAGTAAAATTAAGACGTGTTAGCAGTTAGCTCCAGCCGCAACAATCAGATTATTTGAAAGAAACATGAAGAGCACACACCAAAGACAATTTTGTGTGTGGTTATTAAGGCTGATTTCACAGTAATGTTTGTCTGATAGATAGAATATGTTTAAAGATTGCAGAGAGGCTGCTTAGAGTCTGGGGTTTCGTCACACCACTTCCTGTGTTCAACTGAAAGCCACAAAAGTACTTTCAATGAGACCAGTTCAAGGTACCACTTCAGCTTTTAATTTCTTTCAAGTGTCCTTTAAAATAAAGGGCACTTGACAATTTTCTATCCCATCTTAACAATTAGATGGGGATATCTGGACACAGCACTATAATACCCATAGTATGCATTGTAGTTCTAAAGCATAGCTACATTTACTATAGAAACCTAAATTATGTTGAAACCAAATCGATTCATAGCTTGAACAGCTTGATGGTAATTTCCAGTTAATAATGTCTGCTTTTCTGGTTTGTTCTAGTACCGTCGATCAGACAGTGAAGCATCTGTAGGATCACTGTTTGAAGTACCGCTAACGGCCAGCAGGTGGTACTGGTTTATCCCTTGGAGAAGCTCTGTAGCCGATTGGTTTGAATATACAGTATGTTGGTATTGTCTAGTGGAAATGCAACTAATGCATACTCTGCATGCATTTATACACATGGAAATCTGAAGACCAAACATAGTCGCTTTGTTTAGAAATATTACCCTATATTAACCAATTTTCCATGATTGTTGTACTTTGACTGGAAGGTTCTTGTAACCTCTGAATATGACTGTATTCTTCCCTTCATCACCAGCTATTTTTAGAGTGTGTATATAAAAGGTCTTTAATGGGAAAATGAAAACTTTGGCCTCAATCAATTCTTTACAATTCATCTCCTCCGCAGGGATGTAGATGTTGCCAGATGTGGAATCCAGAGGTTGTTAATAATGGATTATGTTTACGGAAACTGCAACCGCTAAGATGATTTTGCAGTGGGGGGTATAGTAGACACAGGATCAACACATTGTAGCCTACCTATATTAGCATGATGAGTTCAAATGTGACCAAATGCCTAATTTACCTATGTGAATATCTAAATACCTCCACAACGTTGTGTAATGAAGAAACTGTCATACATCTAAACGTTGAATATGTCTTCACAGCCATGTCTCATGTCACCAACGAATCCTCTCTCAACTTGGCGTTTCAATTTTCCTTTCAAAGTTTTCTTTAGCTGTATTGGATTTGTATGGACTATGACTAGCACTACGTAACAAACTATATTTATAACACTCAAACTGTCCCTGCCCAATGAGGAACAATGAAGACATTGAACAACCCTTCACAGGGCTAATGACCCAGTCTTCAGGTTCAGGACAGGAGTGCACAAAAGCTTTGAAGGAACCTTTGTTCCACTGTAAACAGCTATTCTGTGGTAAAAGCCTGTGTACATCATTCTTGTGTACGTCAGTTGGGAGAGGAGGCTTGCTGTTTTGCTGGTGCACTCATGTTGAACCCCTGTCATCAAAGTCCCTGCCCATCTGTTGTTGCGTACACACCGACTTGAACTTTGTCTTATTTTGTTTTTCACAGCTACCACCTCCTGGGAAAATCCAGGGTTTGTCCGCATGCTGCCTGAAACTGGTTACAGCTGTGCTACTGCAGCCACTGAGCATTATCCATGCTTCACTGGCTGTGGATTTGTATCCTAAGTACAGATTCTTTTTGCCAACTAGAGATATAATTCAGTTTAATTGCAGTCTAAATATCCAAAATAAGATTTAACAGGGGTTTAAATGTTTGACTTGTTATGTTCTTGTTATGTAGACATGCATGTTCTGACTTGCAAATGAGTGAAGACGAAACTATAAACTGTTAAATAGAGTATTTATTTACCTTTTTTAACGTTTCATTTTGACTGAGTATGTCACACATATCACACACAGTCTAAGTATAATACACCACTTGCTTATCTGCCTCTAGTGGGATTAAACTGAAAAATAAGAAGTTACCTGGGATAACCCATAAAGCACTGTTATCATGAATTGCTTGATGGATCGGCCCTTGTCCTGCTAATGTGGAGCATACAGTAATGCTTTGATCTTGAACAATTCTTAAAATGTTGATTACTGAACCAATGTGCACATCATGTTGTCACGGATATATTCCTGGGAGACTGAGCGCTGGCCTGTCACTTATAATGACATGTGAACATGCCCTTGCGAATGGCTGAGGTGAGTGGGCAGGCGTGCCACCTCTCAGTGGTAGAGTTTGCATACAGGAGCTTGTGACACTGTGACAGGTCAGGGAGGCAGCAGAGTGATGGGGACCCAAGAAATGTGTGTGATTAGTTCCAAGGTCATACTATGCACTTGAAGACCTGCCAGATCCTCTGAACAGTTACTGCCTGGATGAGTGGTCGCAGTTTAAACTGAGTGTCTCAAGATGTTTTACACTGTCACCAAATACACTCAAAAGATACAAATATTTAGGATGAGCGACTGCATGTTGTGTTACATTTGCTCTGAGTCAACAGGATTAATCTGACAAGGGGAGGATTTATGTCACACCTCTATAAATAAGGGCTGTCACCAGAATGCTTGTAATAGCCTATTTTGGTACTTGGAAGCCATTTATTTTACAGAGAAAGACTCAGGAACAACATACTGTACAGTAAACAGTTTTGTGTTTTTGCTCAGGTTGTGCAGAAAACAGCAATGCCTTTCTCTTACATCTACTTCATCATTCAAGTTGACATCAGACAATGGTTGAATTAAATCTTTTCAAGCCACGTTAATTAATGTGCAATAGTCCCTGGTTAGCAAAATACCATGATCAAATCATATTGTTTTTCTTCTTTCAACCACAGCTTTAATAATAGCCTCTAGTTATGAGACCTCATCACTAACGTCATACATCACTGTGTGCCCTTTGAATTCCACATCATAGCGGGAGTCTGTTCATTTAGTTTCCTTTTAAAAGCATTATGTTGCATTTAAGGCTGTTGGCATTTATATTCTTGTTTAAAAGGCTTTCTTGTACCATGTGATTCCTGACACTGTCTACCATGACAATGTCTCCTTAACGCTCACTCAGGATGCTTCTTTTTCTATCAATAATTGTGTGCAAGGTGCATGTGGAGAATCAAATTACCCAGTCATTAAGGATTTGGCATTTTAGAAACTCTACCTGCAGGGGCTTTGTCAACGTCACAGTTCCAAACGTCCCCAGAAAATTATCAATGGTGTCTAGGCAACAGTTTATAGTGGGGACTGAAACATGCTGTGAATTGTGTTTAACATCATCATTCAACAGCTGCTGACATGTTCCGTTTTCTTGAGATCCACCACAAACTTGGTGGACACTGTCTGCATGTATGTGGCGCCATTGTTGCACATGACTCTTTATACATTTTAAGAGTATTTGAAAAATTCAGGACTGAAACAATATCAATTGTGTTCTGTTTCTTGGCAAACAAATTGTGTATGTCAATGGAGTGGCTTTCTGGAGTGTCCTTGACTGACTGTTGTGTCTGTGTGAGTGTTGAGGTTTGTCATTGACGTTTTCTGGATAATGGGAAATTAAATTCCAGCTATAATACAATTTCATGACAATGTCTCCTAGTCATTTCTCTGTATGAAATAAAATGTTAATTTAATATGGTAATTTGTTATTTATTACAGGCTTAATATACAAATACAATACCTTAAAACTAATGTCAATGACCAAGCTTCAACAGTTCGATTTGACGGCTATTAAATAAAACACTCCCCTCCCCTCCACCCAGCCTCAATGTCATATAGAGGTTCCACGCCTATTCTGAAACCGTCCTTCACATTGGCCGATGACAAGAATCGCTGAGGTGCATGTCGTCCCTGCCTCTCAGAGATCAGCCCACACAGCTCTCTGCATCTCTCACGCACTAAACCTTTCAGAAACATATATAACTACCCAGAAAAGTCATTTTTCTGTTTATTGATTGGAGCAGGTTTTTACGGCGGGTTGGGCTGTGGGATTCACTTTAGGCTCTCTAATGTCCCATAAAATCCTTCATTGGAACTAAAAGAAAAATTTAAATTTACATCTTACATAATAATGTGTTTTAGGGGTTAAAAGAAGATAATGCTTGTTGTGAGATAATGTATGACAGTCTCCCTTGCTTGGTTTAAAATAAAATTGACCTCCACCCACATAGCCCACGCAGACATAAAAGTACATGCACCCTGGCTGATGCACCCTTTCCTTCTTCGTTCTATTTTTACCACCAAAGCACCTGAGTCATGGGCTTTGGGTAAGGCTGGTATGCATAGGCACACTGCCAGACAGGGGTGGTGCTTGGTTACCAATTGCTCCGTTGTGGCTGTATTTTTGATGTATTTTTAACCCCCAAACTATAGATCATCGTTACATTATCATATTCATATATAGAATATATCATATCCTTACTTCTTCTGAGTTGTTTGCCCGTTACTCTATACTGTGTTCATCCTCTGAACACTCCCTTGAGACACTGTGACAGCATTGTGATGTCAGTGCAACACTGAGCTGTTGTGCACACGCGTAAGCACGGTAAACTAGCTACCGTAAGTGTTTTATTTCTGTGTGGAGGGAGGCCATCTGCGTTCACACTGAGGGCTCACCATATTGTTCCTATGCACACACAAACACACACGCACACACACTTCATGGAGAGCCTGCTGTGAAATGTGTGAAAACACCATGGCAATAATATGTTCATCATGCACCAAATTTACTTTTGATTGCCGCCAGGTTCATTAGCACAAGTGGATCAGCCATGATGGTAGTTTAACTCATTGGAACATCTCTCGGTAGGTAGATTATAAGTCAGCTCAAGTAAATAATGTTGCTCCCAAATGTCTGAGTAGACAAACATGATGTTACAGTACACCTAGCTAACTGCAAACATTCATTGTAAGAGAAAAGATGTTGAATGCAGTTCAATCTTCACTCTGACATTTTAATATAATGTCATCTTTTATATAATAATTTCCATTTAGACAGCCCTTTGTATTTTGTGCTTCAGCTACATCCTGTGTCATTTGAACAAAACACACTTGACCATCAAATGCCATCTTCCAGACACTCACCAGCACATGCAAAGCCCCTTCTGTGGGGTTTCATGTCTTCTGCCCAAAGCCTGATTTAATCCAAGGCTAGCATTTTGATTTACTTCTGCATATTCCTTACAGAACTTCTAGAGTTGATTGGTTAATAAAGATAGGGGTGATTTGTGATTTATTACATTTATTTGACATTTTTCTTGACATCATCAACATTATGTTATAAAAGACTTGGGTGTGCTGGTAAGTCACTGTCTTTCTCAAAAGAGTGATTGTGTTTGCGTTTTTCAGACGGAAACATAGTACACTCATCCAGGATTTGAGAGACATCTTGTTCTGATGTCCCCTTTTGCTTCTGTCACGACAAGGCCATTTGTCAACAATACATTTGGTTACAATGCATGCCCAGTGAAAAGATAATGCTTACTCAAAAACATGTGGGCCACATCTCCCCATCTGACATGCCTGATGGGAACTTCACATGCATCCAAATCCAACCAAGCTTGACTGACAATACTCTCCTCCTACTGTACCTGCAGAGCATTCATCAAAGACAACTGTCATATTTTGTCATTCATTTGAAAGGATTTATGTGTTGTGGCATGTACTTGAGCCAGCGTCCAGCCAGTGATCCTCTGAAAAGGATTTTGAAAAGGATAAAGCTGAAGCTAATTTCTCACCAGTTTAAACAAGGACATGCTGCATTATATTACCTGTATGTAACCTAGCAACAGCACCCAAGCAAGCAAAAACAAGATACTTAAAAATAAATAAAAAAATCCCCGGTTGTGGTCTCCGAACTCAAACCTGCTTATCATTTCATGACCATTAATAACAGTCTCATTTTCAAAACTGGCAGCTCGTATTTGTAGAAGGGGTATGCCTTGTTTGAATGCTTTATTGTGTTTCAGGAAGCAATGCACTGAGGAACACTATTATATCAAGCAATGGCTCAGAAAGTAGAATTCCTGCCTTGCTTGTCTAGAAGGTGAAGGTTGTGATCGATGACTTCTGGGTGTCGATCTGGGGTCTCTGTTCCGCCTCCCCAGCCCCCTACCAACTTTATTTGTGAATTCCAAAACAGAGAACCTGCATTGATCATAGGAATGTTGCCTTCTGCTACACATACTCCAGCATTAATCCTCAACTGCTTTCAAGCTGTTTGTGGTGCATACACACAACACAAATATGACTATAATTACACTCACTCTGTGAGAGCATCATGGGAGGTAAGTGGAAATAACCGCCGTCCAACTGTTGTTTAAGCGATTTGCTTGAAACTTAACTATAGAGGATACAGTTACAACTACAGATGATTGCTGAGGGAAGTCTAACCTGGTTGTTTAGGATGAATGTGCATGGGCTTTTAAAGGCAGCTATGTTGGTGATGATAAGGTCAGTAAAGGTCTGTGGCTGAGTTTATAGGTCAGTCCCTCATGGCTGGGATCTTACTGTTGAGTAACTAGGGACTTTCTGCAGTGGTTGATGGATTTTCTTAATCCATATTCTTGTCATCATCTAGCAAGGCTATAAATGCTCTGCTTTAAATTATGCATTATGTATCACCCCCTACATACTGTAAAGTGCATACTGTAAGCCGATGACTTTGTGTGGATTGTGCTCTGAACATCCACGTATTCCCTGATTCTGTGTCGGGAATGCAAGCCTTATGAAAAGACAAATGGGATATGGCAATGACATTGTTGTAGCTTCGAAGATGTGTAAACTTTTTGTATGCCACGATTTGCTCACGCTGTTCTGCAATTGGACGTTATAAGGGGGTGCGCGTGCAAGCAACGATCTGGAATGTGAATGTGCAGTCATCATGCATCAAGCAGGTTGCTTCCGGTTGTTCCATCTTCCTGGATGATTTTTCGAAAAAACACACAAGAAACGGAAACTACCAAAGACATCACATATGAGCTTGACATGGCTCCCAGTGAGGCTGCATGGCAAGAGAGAAGGTTCATTTGATCATTTCTGGGATCACTTCCGACCCATTACGCAAAAGGGAAACCATGTTCCTCAAAAAGCAATAAACTGCGCAACGCACTAAATGCATTTCCGCTATCAAACGATGTTATCCGACCTCTAAGTATACTGTTTTACTGTTTTAATGCTCTTATAAAATCTGTCCCTAAACTGTGCTCTGCTGTTTAGTGCCCTGTGTTTCCTGTGGGCATGGAAGCATGGGATGTATCCAGTATTATGTCATTACTTCAGAGACTTTCATAAGTTGGTGAGTCCAGACGAGGAGATGGTGTCTGCTGAAGGAAAACAGAGACCACATATGGTAACGAGCCTTGGGAGATGTGTCCTTCCCAGAGCGCCCCGGCATTTGCATAGCAATTAAAACGTCATGGTAATTCCATTTGACTGCATTAAATGCTCTTGAAATATCCCCTCCCCTGCCGAAAGAAGCTCCGTACTTTTTCTTCATTCTTTGCTTAAACCCCCCTCCACCCCAAACACCACCCCTATTCAGACATCATTGCTTCATTCGAGGATGGCTGCGTGTGCCAGGCCTTTTTGGGTGTTTCCTTAGGCTCCAGTGGGTAATATGAGCTAATGGAAGTAGCCGGTAAGCAGAGCGTGGCTGTGCCCCCCTTAACCAGGTGGAAGTGTGTGTCTGCATCATTGGCTAACTTCCTCATTAGTGTTCCTCAGGAAGCTGCTGTCTGACCTAGCCTATGGTCCGTTTCATTCAGTGCAATGTTTGGATAATGCTGTAAGACATCACGCAACAACTTCTATCAAACAACTGAGTCATCCTATTCCAAAAGCAATTTAAAAGATATTTGCAACTCTTGTCTAGAAATTCTGCAATAGAAGAAATCGTGATGATACTATAGCTTTTTTGAGTGCCTTTCAATGGAATTGGTGACATAGCCTATCTCACAAATGACCTTACGTACGACTGAGAGTATTCATTTTCTGTCAGCATATATTCTGACAGGTATGCTGTCTCACAAGCCCAGAGTCAAACGCATCTGGGTCTTCAGCTGTGATTGCAAGAAAGGCCTGGACAGAATTGTCTTTGAATTCTTTCGTTCTCTCTCTCTGTCTCTCTCATTTGATAACAAATCATGTCCATTCCCTGTGAGACCGTGTGCTCTGTAAAATTGATCAGTAAGATGACCAGTAACAACTTGTTTATTTCATTGCAGATTGTCTGGGTGGCTTTGTGTAGCTGTAACGTTCAGTAGTCTATGATGGTCACTGGTTCCTGTTTGTCTGGGATCACCATTGGAAAGACACAAAGGATATTCTGGGATCAGTATGTTTTCCTGTCTCCTGTTGACCTAGCTAGCTACCTCAGCACTTCTCCTCACCACTCACCCATCCAGAGAGTTGTTGGCCTCTGAGAGGGAAGATTAATTAATTATTCAGAGATGAGAGAGCGACAAAGATAGAGAGTGGGTTGAGTCATCATGGCTCCGTGCTACAGCTGTGGGCTCTTATACATTGATGCCCCACTTGCACATTAATTAACATTTAAACCACAGAGAGATAGCCATTGAATAGGGCGAGGCCAAAGCATTGTTACTCATTGTAGCTATTATAACAGGCCAGAACTTGATCAGATAGGATTTTAACAAAGAATGATTGAGTTTTAGATGAAACATTGAAGTGGGTTGTTAAAATGTGTTACATTGTCATCAGATGTGGCCTTCATCTTCTTTGATTATTTTTTGTGAAACACTACACAATGCGTCAACCCTCACAGACACACAATCCCCATCTTTTCCAAAACCTCAATACCTTGTCTATCTTCAGTTTCAATCATCTTCCACTCTCAAAGCTTCCCAGCAAATACTTCTTCAATCTGTTTGAGTGATAACTATGCAGCAGAGCCAGCTCCAGTGTTTCTGTGGATAGAAACTCAATTACTGTTCATTTCTAATTAATGGACTTAGGGTGGAAAACAGCTGCCGCGATTAATCAGCTATGATGCCTCCTGGCCAGACCATACCCAGGCAGAACCCACAACAACTGTTTAGACCTCCATTTATTTAGCTTGTTTTGGTTGACTAGCCAGGTATTTCTTTTTCACATCATTTGTACTGGTCCCTTTGAAAACATCTGTAAGTGTTGACCATGACCATTTGGATTAACTCTCTGACTTTGAGAGTTTGACATGAAAGACGGCAGGGTCGTGCTAATCGATGTTTTGAATGACTTATCTGCTTTCAGATTGTACCCCTGCCAACTCTGATAAGAAGGACAACAATGATGGGACCCTTTGTTTGGAAAGGAGGTTTTGAAGCTGACAACCCAACAATCAAACGCTAAGGCGGGCTTCAGGACTCAGGAGACACTGACTACAACAACAATGATCAATGATCTTCCTCCCATCCAATTGCCTTAAGGGGATGCTGACGACAATAATGCATATAAATGGCCTGCTCAATCATTATCTCCACAAAATCAGATGTGTGCCAGGGAATAAAAACATGGATGCCGCAGAGCATTAGGTTAATTACCCCCCCCCGCCTGGTCACCACCTATCAAACACCCACCACCATTTAACCTCTATAAGATGTGGATGTGGACTAAACCTGTGGACTCACCACAGCTGTGGTTGGTGTTATGTTTGTATTAGGAATGAAGGAAGCTGCCAGCCCCCATAGAGGGCCATCTTCTAGCTCGCTGCGCTGCGTGGGAATGAAGAGAACTCGGCATTGTCGATATGTTAAAGGTCAAGACTTCTCTCTGGGGATGGAGTGCGAGGTGGGGTTCCACGATCATGGCTGTAACGGAGAGTCCCCTTAGAGTTCGTTATGGCAACATGATGTTTGCAACCTAAACAGTAAAGCCGTTGTAGTATCAGACTACAGGTCGCTGTGTCGTTCAGATCTGTTTCTTTGTGTCAGCCTCTCGACCACGCTGCCAGGAAGCAGGGAGTGTTTCTTTGTTGTCATCTCTCTTAACAGCTTGGCTTTAGCTGCCTTGGCAGAGTCCTCTGCCCAGTGACTCACTGTGAGCCTTTCAGCTGATCACTCTCGCATGAATCAGGATGGAATACACGGCCTTCAGGATTCACTTAGCGGGTGTGCTCAGGCCAGTTCCACGCGCCGTCCGTCCGTCTCGGCGCCAGGCTCGAGGTTACAGGATGTGAAAACAAGACAAAGACGAGGCATTCATCCCCTGTACACATGCCTGTAGTGTGCCACGGAGGAAGATGTGATACAATGCACCCCACCTTCACCCCTCATATAAAGACACAAACACACACACACACACGTACCCTCACACTCTTTCCACCAGCCCCCCTACTCCCTCCTCGACATGGAAAATCTTGGCGAGCACTTCAGGGCTTCATTAATTACCTCCGACTGAACATCCGACCAAGGCTGAATGTCTCATTAGCTAGAAAGCAGCCCAGTCCTCTCTCTCTGATCACCTCCATAGGGTCCTCCCTCAGCCATGGGCACATATTGAAAGACAGAGAAGGAGGGAATGGATGCAGAGTGCCATTACTGCACCAGCCGCGTCATGTTAAATAGATGAATCATCTCAGCCGGCTGCAAAGCTAATATTCCTGACAGGCAGTGAGTTGCTACTGCTATGAAATATGCACAAGGTGTGCTGAAGGTAATTAGTCATTGTGGGTGGAGTGGATGGGCAGGCAGGCAGAGTGGAGTAGGGTCTATAATCGAGCTGACTCCCATACGCACTCAGTTCTTTGTTTCTATTCATTGGGTCTTTGTGTGAGTTTGTGCAGGTACAACTTTTCTGTCAGTGAAAAAAGCTATATTCCTTGCAGTTAATATAACATATTGGTGGATAAAGCAAAAGCTGCAACCTAAGTACAGCTATTACTGACACATACGTTACAATTAGGGGTCGTGTTAAACCCATATTGACATCACTGACATAAAATGATAGTCATGTTAGATATCGTTTAAATGAAATACAACATTTAATTAGCAAATCGAAAAAACACTGATCAAAGTCTTAAAACTGTGACATAGCAGTATACAGCAGCAACATAGATCTATACATCCGTTTCAACATAGCACGTCTTGCTGTGTGTCTTGTATAAACAATAGTAATCACAAGGTATATACAGCTATGGCTGCTGCAGCCCTCAAGGACTCTTTCCCCTATTGATTTGTGCATATCAACACCAGAGTATCTCTGCGTAAGCAGCTTCTGTCAGAGGAGATGCAGCCAGGTGCATTTTTCCCCAACTGACAGAACCAAAACATTGTAAGGTTATCCCTCCAACCTGTAGGCGTGTGACATATACTGTATGTGATATTGTTGTGCTGTGGGGATGCTCCCATGCTCCCATTATAAAACTGACGAGGAGACAATACAAGCATGGTGGTGGCCTCACACGGAAGCCCATTGCCCGTACATGGAACTTCAAACAATACGTTTCAACAACCCAGTGTGAGTAGGCTAAAGACTATGTACACACGGATTCGCACAACTGACAAAGTCTGATATGCTCTGGAAATGTTCAGTAGCAGTGTAAATGAAAGTGGACTGGGTGTGTAAATAACTGACAGCATTAGCAGCCCTTTAATCCACTCTCATAATTCTTGACAGGAGCTGCCAAACATGAGTGATAGGGTGGTGGATGTAGCAGGCCGTAAAACACCCAGCTCTACAACTCACTGGTCGAGTGTTTAGAGAGAACATCCTGTAAACATATGCTCTTAGGAACATGTGCAGTTTTATGGCAAAACCGAAACACAACCCGGAGAGACATGGCTAAAACAGAACCATCCGCCATCATGAGGAGAAATGGCCAAAAAAGGTTTACAGTTCATGTGACGGTTTGTCAAAATAAGAGAAGAACTTGACAGTTATCAGACGGTTTTCGTCCATGTCACATCCCCTCTCATGTGACATACAATGAGTGTGTCGTTCTTCGTCGTGTCATGGCAGAACTCCACTGTCCTGTGATTCGCACACACCCCTGGCACAACCAGCCAACCATGCGCTGCGGGGGGCGTGGGCTGGGCAGTGCAAGGTTACAAGTGGTGGTTTTTGGAGAGGTATGCAATGAGGGCCACCGCCACGCCCACGTAGATGCCTGTCCCGATGGTGATTGACAGAACAGCCAGGAAGAGGGCTCGCCTGGAGCTGGAGCTGGCCAGGTGGAAGTCCCCTTTTGACACCGCCTTGTTCGTCTAAGAGAGAGAGAACAGGGGACAAGAAAGGAAGAAGGGAGGGAGAGAGTCAGAAAAAAGAGTGAGAGGAAGAGATGGAATCACTCAACTAATGGTGATCAATTATAAAGTCAATAGACACATTTTCAGGCAGATGGCTGGGAAAGATGGATATTTCAGGGAAGCTCCGCCAAAATGTGGCATCCCGCGAATGGCTGTGACTCAACGCCTCCAGAGCCTCAGAGCCTTTGATGTCCAGAAGATGATATCAAGATAATATGGAGCCACTCTGATGAGAGTATTTCAGTCTCAAAGCCCCATAGGGATCCGTTCTCCTTCCCTCTCTCTGCCTCTGTGAACTGGAAGGATAGTTTTTCCATACTACCTTGCATGGGGAACAGATGAATTATATAATGTAATAGGAAGTTGGACTATTAGTCAGCAGACCTTCGTTCTTTCATCTTCTGCCTCTGGACAGCCCTCCTAACAATGTTAAGCATGCCTGTTTGAACTCAGATATTAGTTTCTGAACCACCGCTCCTAGTTTAGAGATTCCAGGCCAGGTTCATAACAAGGTAGAGACTAGGTCTCCCGTTGTGCTAGGCCCAGTGGGGACTAACGAGATGGGAGATGTTGAGGCCTATTCATGTATGATCCTACCCAGACTTTCAGAACAGAATGTAAGGATTACAATTTCTGGCACAATGATGCTTCTCTACTGTGGTCTCCACTATTGTTTCTCTTCTAATCTATCTTGGATGGTTGGTCAGAGATGGTGTAGTACAGCACAAGTACAGCACAAACCACAAGGTGCCCTCGTTTGCTAGTCCAATTACATCTGACTTTGTCTTTTTTTCCACCACGATTGTCTTCCTACCAAAATAAATATGTATTTTCTGTAACTGTGGCACCAGGGAGAGGCTGAGTCAGAGGAAGTGTGTGAGTGAAAGACAGACCGACAGACAGACTGAGAGGTGGAGAATAAAAGACTGAAAGGAGAGTGATAGAAAACAGAGTGAGAAGGACATTAGAGGCCATTGAGTGCTCTGCCACAACAGTTCAGGCAAAGATTATTGGTATTCAACAGCATTGAGTTCTCCTCACTAAAACCAAAAAGGCCTGCTGTAGCCAAGCTCTGAACCCTGGGGAGCAGGACCCAAACGTTCGCTCGCTTGGCAGCAGCACACCACCTCCTAGAGACAAGCAAGTGACTGATAGATAGGAGAACATATTAAGGGAGGAAAGAGGGGTACAGAGTGAGCAGCCGAGTATAAACCAAAAGAGGAATGTCCAAAAGGGACTGCCTTTAAAAAGAATCCTACACATGACCATCTCATGACCAGATTCTACACATTCCCTGGCTAATATGAAAATATTTATTTTCCTTTGGACACTTAGATAGCTCATCCATATGAAAACTAATGTGAACTAATAGGCACATCATGAAAATCTGGAGTCATTCTGGTCAGCTACAATGGAGCTGTAAGCTGTTCAAGGTCACACAGTTGGGGCTAATTGCATCCTTGGCTGTGGCTGCTTGGAAGTGATTTGGGGCAACAGGTCCTTGTTTTACATGAGAATGGCCCGATCATGTGTGTTCTTCAGAGTCTGAGCCAGAGGAGGAGCGGTTGGGATACTCAACATGCAACCTCATTCCACTGATTCTATTTTTATACCAGCTTGAACCAATTACGCTCAATTGCAGGGAGTGACGTCAAAGACCTATGCATCGGCCTTCTGTGACGTTAGGTAAGTTACCTTTCGGAACCTGTAAATCTTATATTTCAAAGAGATTCACTTTCTTTTGTCATTAATGCCAAAAAAATTCTGGGGTGCATTTATTCCAATGTCATATAGCAACCTCGGCTATTTCAATGGAAACATATCTACAGCTCTGGAATAAATACAAAAAAAACCTGCAAGTTTTTCTTTCCTTTCCAAAAATGAAGGAACATTTTAATGAGGAATAATAGCGGTTCAATTTAAGAGAGCTGTATCTGTTTTATCTGTTTGCTGTCTGTGGTTCAGCAAAACTGTCTCCAAACCTCTGTCCAAAGATGATTCTAAAAAGAATGCTATTTTCACATACTAATGGTTTTAAAACGTTTTCCATACTTGAAATGCAGTTTGGAGGGAATATGAGCGCTGCAATATTTGAAAAAGATATCGAATTTTGGGCTTGCAATTTGGTTGCTGAAAAGTTCAGGTACACCAAATCTGTGCACTTAAATGTAACAGCTTTCCATTGATGTTGCTGAGTGCTTCTACAGTATGCCCACATATAAAGTGTTCACAAGCATGAAGAAGACAGCAATAACAAGGATCCCACTTCAACAAGGGGGCTGAGTCGGTTTTAATCCCCTCATTTTCAAATATCCCAAAATGCCTCATACTTTGTGAGATGAAAAATAGGCATTATATCTAAACCCGAAAGCCAGAAAGGGATCATGAATTTCTCACATCTGTAAAAAGATGTAGTTTCTCTGCTGGCTTAGAAGACGGGATCAAGGTAATTCTGACAATTATTTTATGTTGCTGTTGTTGTATCGACTCTCTCTCTCTCTCTCTCTCTCTCTCTCTCTCTTCTCTCTCTTGTCTCTCGAGCACACACACACCCACACACACGCATACTCCCCCGACACACACACATACACACACACACAAACTCCGCCCAACTGTCCAGCTCGGGAACAATGCAACCATGATTCAAACTAAAGGCATCATTCCCTGTGTCTGGATGCCCGGCCCACAGTTAATCTGAGTTGGATCGCATTATTTCATAAAGAGATCAATCCCACCATCCAAAATGTAAGCCTCCGTAGGGACCATGTTGATCAATAGCAGAGAGGACGAGCCTAACTGCTGAGCTCGTTACAGATTTACTGAAAGGCACAGCTACTCACTCCAGCCTACAGTACGTAGCACTGTCAGAGATGGGTCTTAGCTATGGAATGAGGAACGTTTCTGATCTCCTGTCAAACTGTCATCTAAAACCTGAATCTACTGTGATTAATGACATTCTGTGTTCGACATGTCAGGCATTTAACTAGAGTAGCGGGGTCAGAGGACCTTGTCAGAAGCAACACTAATGATCTTGAATGCACCACCGGGTCATGAAGATACATACTGAACATACCATTCATGCAGTGATACATTCGCTCATTCACTCAAGTGATCTGAAAAGATGGATTTTGCTCAATAAAACATGTAAGTGCCTTTGTTAGATAAGGAGCAGGTCATCTTCAAGTTGATTACTTCAGATGTGATACAGTCAGACAGAGATTCCAATCTCCACGCCTAATTATTCTGCTTTAACCACAAGAAACAGTTCCATTTGAAACCCTTGCTTGCCTGCAGCTAATGAGCATACTGAGTATGCAAATACAATTAACAAGCCTATTGTTCTGCACAGAAGAGAAAGCTGTTCTTTGTAATTACTGGTTCAGTTTAAGTCTGCATAATTAATAACAATCAAACCCAAGCACAAACTAATTAACCGTAATGTAGTTCCTCTGACGAAGAGAGGAAAGAAATCCTAAGATTACTTTCAAGGCGATCGGAACACACACACACACACAGTGTCCAGTTATCGTATTTGACACTCAGAATTTAAGTGTGTTTCTAAGTCAACTGAATCTTGAACTTCTGGTAGCACAAAACCCCTTCACTATCATCCACAGGAGTATACATGTGCTCTACATACATGGACCTGTAGAGAAATAGGTCATTGTGGATATCTAGGGGCGGCGTAGGAGCCGAAAACATGAAAGAGAGCAATGAAAGAACACAGGAAAAACACATCCATGGTAAGTAATAGAAAAAACGGTGTTTTGTGGAACATGTCCATCTCTTGCCTACAGGAAGGTATTTGATTCGGCTTATTCCATACAAGGCATACTCTGACACTCTATTGAGCCAAAATATTATGTAAAGAGCTTACCCCGTTTGTGTTGGAGCATGCTCTAAAAGCAGTGAATCAGATTATGCACACTGGTTTAGCAAAAACAGATTGTCACAGTTCAGTATGGGAATATTGAAGGACCACTTCTTGAGAAGCCTTTAACTGCCCATGTGTGAGTAGGGTTGAGTGGTAGCTAGAGTTATACAGAAAATAACAAATTAAGTCATTCACTCACAGAAGGAACTTTCCAACTGTAGGTAAAATCCTTTCTTCCATATCCAAATTATTTCAAAGAAAAGCAATGAACCAGAATGGCTGAAAGAACTGTTGAATAACAAATGCAATTTGGCTTGAGGTTTTCAAGTATGGTCACTTTACCATATGGAATTTGGACACTTGCATTATTTATATCCCTGTCATCAAGTAATACGTGAAAGCCATTATCACAATTGTTACATGTTCTTTTATAAACCATGTCAAAACCTATTATTTTTATTTTATTTTTAAACAAACCTTCTTAAAAGTGTGTGTTCAGATTACAACCCCATTTTAATGATCTCTGGAAAATGATCAACAAGGACAAATCTTATGGAGCAGTTCTTCTGAACAACAGCAATCTGTCATCTGCCCAAATGCCCAGTCTGTGCAATTTAGTATCCATCTGATTGTATTGTGCTCCTTTGTTTGTGAAGTTCAATCTGTGTTTGACCAGTGCTCTCATAGCTTAATGAATCTGTGAGTTGGGGAATCAATGGGCTTTGCATAGAGATGAAGCTATCCAACGAACAAGCTAAATTCACCCAGCATTATTTGATGACAGTATGTGTACATAAAGCTGCAAAGATAAAGACATCCCCACATTTGTTTAATCTGGCTGAGTAGTGGTCAGACAAAGAAATTATGTTGATTCTTACGGTATGCCATGGGAGCTTATGTTTGAAATTGGATTTGTATTGTATTTCTTTACTGTCAATTTTCCATTCAAACTAACCGTCTTGAAATATGTCCAGAAAATGCACGTTTAAATGTCACACACATTATGCATGCAGGTGTGCCAATTAATCATCAACAGACAAGTTATGGAAATATCCAATTTTACATACTAGCTTCTCCTCATTTGAGACATAATACAGCTTGCATATGAATTTCACACTATCATCTCTATTGGTTCTTCCTGGGTCTTGGAAAAGATGAGTAGTACAGTAGTGGATGCATTATGCATGACTAATGAAGCTGCTTCACTGAGGCATGGGACTACAGGGTCCTCAGAGAGTAGTGATCATCCACTGTTCTGCCTCCAGGAGCGCTACTCAAGGAATAGGACTCTGCTGAGTTATTTTGCTATCCAGACTGAAGGTCAATTCAGGACATCTCTATGCCTGTTCTTTGAGAGGAGGTGCAGGGACTGGAGTTTGAAAGGATGCATGAAGCTCTGTCTTTTTGGGTAGTGACATTGTCATGCCATTCAGATGGAGGAGAATGGTGGAGAGGATGGACTGCATTTATAGACCACTTTTCTACCTTAGCGGCGCTAAATGCGCTTTTTCATTTTTTGCCTGTCATTCACCCATTCATACCAGGAGGAGTTGTGGATCGAATCACCAACCTTGCAATTAGCGTTTGACCCTATCTACCCCCTGAGCCACAACCACCCATCATGATAAGGGTTACAAGGTCTGGATGGAAAGCCTATTGGGTCAAAGTAAATAACCCTGTGAAAAAACTGAGAAACTGCAATCTTACTCTATGAAGGAAACAAAAGTGTATCTGGTAGGTTCACAGATTCATGATTCACCCAGCAACGTTGAAGCTGATAGATTGTTTATCCAATAGAGAGGATGGGGGGGTCCCTTGCAATCTAGCCTGTGAAATCTACATTTGTCACGCTTTTTATCCCACCCCCTGTCACCCCCACTGAGCTGTATTGATTGCTTGGTTCCTCCTCAAAGGAGGAAATTAATTGGAGTCCGGATCAGTACAAAAGGTAAAAGGGAACCAATTAAAATGTCTGTGGCCTTTAAAGTCACTCTATATATGCAGAAACCAAAGTGCAGAACTGTAGAACAATTCCTGTAAGACTGTGTTGATGCTTTCTGCTAAGCCATCAGGAGAGTGTGAAGCAAATCTCAACAAGTCCAAAAGCAGCCAGTACCTGATTGATTAAAGTGCCTTTGGTGATTCATGTCTGAAATATAAACCCTGGAGGGAGCTGCTGACAGGGAACATATTAAGCAGCACATGTTGTGTGGGTGTGGGGGGTTATCTTTAGCATGCACATGAATACAGATATACCGTACTGTATCAGAGAAAAAACATATACTGTAGTCTATTTTGATTGTGGTAAGTAATCTATCTTGAGTGTGTTATCGCTCCACCATTATAGTCACACATTTTACATTCCTATGTAATATTTTGTTAATCTCTGACAGGTTTTTACATATGAGTCAACTAACAGGGTTTAGCAATTGTTTGTATCAGCCAAATATTAGTTTTGAGGTATTTTATGGGATTTTTGGGGGGCTTTGTCCAGATGAGATATTAAAAGGTGTTTTATCTAATGCACATGATTACCAATTCAATGTGATACGGAGCTTCCCAGGGGATTGCAAAATCTTTGAATAGCCTCACTGAATAGCTTATCAGTAGCTTGAAGCTGCTCCAAACCCTCCCACGATGACAATGTGGGTTTCTGTTGTTCTAATTCCAAGCCTGCGACATGTTTCTTCCTCTCCATGGCGGCTTTGTAGTTGGATTTTTGGGGGAATTGATTTTAGCGTAGGCTGTGTTGCCCATGCCAACCAAGCAGAGTTTTATAAAGATGGAGAATACGAGAGGGAGAGAGGGAGAGAGGAAGAGAGCGAGATGTACGTGTGTAGTCGTGACATGCAGAGAGTCTACAGTGGCGCAGAGTGGGTAGACAGCTGCTGTTGAAATCGCTCCCATGAAGAAAGCTGAGGCTTGGACTGAGAGACAGCATCATAGGGATATACAGAAATAAGAGGGAAAACACCTGTCAAAGATTATAATCAAGCCAGCAGCTGTCTGAGTTCAATTTACTGGTGTAAAGACACTTTGAAGTGGTAAAAAATAACTTGCATAACAACAATCAGGATATAATGTTGTGAATTTGTTTCAATATGTTGTTTTTTTAACTAAAATGCATGCCAGAATTCCTCTTATGAACGCTTCACTGAAATGGATAGGAATCCAATCTCATGGCCACATTGCAAAAATACTATAACACTGTCAAGAGGTACAAGTCTTTTGAGAAAAATTTGACTTTGCTCGGTAACACAGTTTAAAATTCTAAACACGTCCACCCTTGCCTCGATTTCACTGCCTTTTGGTTTTCATATTTTTTTCTGAAGGCTTCTATCACTCTCAAAGCTGCCATGGATGACCTGTGATGTGAGCTGCTAAAAGCCAGTGCTCATGCAGATCTCGCTTTTACTGTTCTCTACCTACCAGGGGGCAGCCGACTGGGACTCATCTGAGAGCTGTCCTATTTTCTAAAATGCTACACTGGAATGTGGAATTTAGGCAGCTCATAAATAACAACTAACACGAGCATACTCCTCCTGTGTCAGACACACAGTAACGATAAAGAAATATCGAGATACTTTTCAATTTAAATCTTTGTATCTAAGATTACTGGTTTGTGGCTCTTTGTTGCAGCTATAGCCATGAGTATTGAACCCAAAGAGTTGGTAGTTCTCTCCAAGCAACATGAATTAATAAAGGATATGCCACGTTCTTTCTGTCCTTTCTTTTCCCTAATATAAGCTTCCCCAAATACTTGTATTATGTACAATTTGTAATTTTTCTATATGTTTTCCCCAGTCTCAGTTAGCTTATGTAACCTGAACTACCCTTCGACTGATGTGACTATGGTGTGACCCAGTAACCCAGAGCAGTTTTTCTCACCTCATGAGACAGGTAAAAGGCAGCAATCCACAGTGAGCAAGAGCAGTTTCGCTCACCTCATGAGACAGGTAAAAGGCAGCGATCCCCAGGGGCCAGAAGCAGCAGAGCATGGAGAAGACACTCAGGCCAAGGTGGTCCCTGGGTGGCATCAGGAGGAAGTTGTCCTCACTTTCCGTGTCGCTCGAGTAGTCACTCTATAAAAAGCACAGACACAGTGAGGATGTTCAAGAGGGACAAGAGGTGGAAGGTAAACAATGAAGGGTTCCTTGACATGTAAAACTCTTCACATTCACTCGAAATGGCCTAAAGGTAAGTGAGTTAAAAGGTGTGATCGTTGATATTACACAGAAGCTCCTGGTTGTTACATAGTACAGATGGCTCAAGTGTTTTCCCCTTCTCATAGGTTAAGAGAAGGCACCGACAGCTTGCACAGCTGGGCTCTCTAACAGTGAAGAAGGCCCAGTACATATGTTGAGGCCAATAAAGGTCCAAAGGAAATCATGCCAGCTGGAGAATGATGAGCCACAATCCCTTCCTTCTCACTTTCCCTCCATCTCTCGCTTTCTCTTTCTTCCTCTCCATTCCCAGCTGGACAATGATGAGGAGCAATCCTCTCTCTCTTGTTCTCTCCCCCCCTCTCTTTTGTTTTCTTTCTAAACTCTATCGATATATCCAGATGGACAATAAAAACAGACCTTCTTCTACATTACTCTTTCTCTCAGTCTATCCCCCCACCACATATAATTCATGGAGGAGCTCAACAAATCATTGCACATCTTCAACCCACCAGCTACTTAACTTCCAATGGCTTGGAAGCAAGATGAGGAATACATAATTCTCTAATCTTATTTCACACAGTGCCTAAATTGGACCGTGATTCTGAAACAGAATTAGACATTTCTCGGTATAGTTAAATCAAGATGTCAAGACCCCAATAGGTTGGATTTCAAAATAGAGCTATTTGTCTATTTTGTTTCAACATTTAGGAATACCCAGAAAAGATAATTGTGATAGAAGTAATTATGGTGCAATTATTTTAAGTAATGTTTAGTTCATTATAAAAAATGTCATCTTCCACAGGTGAAGTATATTCATACAGACAGCTCTGTTAGATCTACAACAGGGGAATCATGTTATGTTTCGAATATGTCAGCCTAGAGTAGCTAATTATTCTCAGGGATGGGAGTATTTGTTGCATAGGGATTATTCTCTGGTAGTTCAGATTCTATGACATTGTTAGAAAAATCTAAGAAGAAAATAAGAAAAAAGCCTCATGTTCTCGTACATAGCTGTAACTAATATGAAGGTCATACTGTCTTTTATTAACTTACCTGAGTAATAAAGGTCTGGTAAATACACAACACATTGCCACTCCTGGATCAAACACCTTCAATATCCATGACAACCACACGGAGCGAACCTTATTATTGTTTACATTAGAGCTGTGAGTAGATCACATTGAGTGCCTAATGAAGTAAGAATTGAAGGTCATCTGGTAGATAGATCCAGGGAGATATGCTGGTGAAACACCCCCCACATCGCACCACCTGGCCCCATAAAGAACTCTGTACCCCTGGGCCAGACCCGAGCCCCCCTGAGGAGGGGTATGCATGGGCCGTGTAGCTCCATCAGAGCAGGTGGAGGAGACAGTTGAGCACCACAGGGAACCAATCGTCCAGACTGTCCCTTTCTTTTCAACTGTTTTTCCATTTTCTTCCTGTAGCATCTTCTTTCATTTCCTTCCCCTCTATTCTGCTCTCCTCTACTCTTCATTCGGCTATTTTACCTCAGAATAAAAACAAACCTCTATCTCTCCCCTGTGCTATCTCTACTCTCCTGGCCTCTCGGTTTTCTGTACAGAGCATTTCCTTTTGTGGAGCCAGCTTTAGAAGAGTCTGATAACCCAGCTGTGATATTTTCTCCTGTTTACCATAAAGATTTTAAGCAAAAAACATTAAACTAAGATATACAGTAGTTTGAATTCACAAATAGTCATATCATCTGGTTTGCTTTGATTTAGGTCCAAGTGCAATGCATACAATTATAACTATACAGATGCAAACCCGTAAATGATAAAGAATAATCCCCAATTGTATAATCTTACCTCCAGCTCCTGGAACTCATCATCATCATCTATGTCATATGATAGGGTGTGTATCTTGGCCTCCTCCACAGACAGATCCAGAAACTTCCCGTCTGCAAACATGAGAGCGTCCTTGGCAACTGAGGCAGAGGAGGAGCCGGAGGCCAGGTCCTCGATGAAGGTAGTCTCGCAGCAGTCCCCACCCTCTCCCCAGGCCCGCAACATGTTCTCAGAGTACAGGATGAGGTTAGGTCTGAAGCGGGGGTCCATGCTCTGGGGCAGAGCGCTGGGGTTGAGCAACTGTGGTGGACCTCCTCCGCTCCCATTCTGCTCCTGCTGGGGGGAGAGGTTGACCACGACGTGGCCTTGGTAATTAGGGGCAGAGTAGACAGACCTCAGTCCCTCCTTCGTCTCCACCATCAGGCTGTGGGTGTTGATGAGTCCATTGCGCTTGCAGGGTCCTTCCTCCCTTTCCCCGGTTGGTGATGTCTTCCCTGGGGTGAGGGACTCAGCCTCTTCAGCCTTGGTAGAGGCCAGAGCCTCGGCCTGTGTACCCTCCATCCTCTGCTAAAAGAGCTGGATTGTCTGAGAAAATCCCCTCCTCGTTAGAGGCCTTTCTCATAGGGGCCTTTGAGAAGGCATAGGATGGCAGGCTTCACTCTCCTGTGGGAGGAGATTTAAAATGGTTGAAGAGTTAAAAAGGGACTTTTTAGAGAGCATTGTTTTCCCTTCAAAAGTGGCATAAACACAAACCCCTCACCAGTGCTCCATGTTTTCAGATTTATGCCCAAAAAATAGATAATATAAACAGTGTCTGGGTCTGTGTAAAAATGTATCATTTTTTTGTAAATTAGTTGTCAGAGCACTGAGTAGCAATTTGTTTGGTAAATTCAGATTGTTTGTAGGCAAGGTTAGAAAAAATGTTTTAATGGAGAGGTGTGTTTTGTCAATTAACCTCTGTCATTTCTATGAAGATGTAATGGCACAGATGACAGTTCGAAAACATCAACTCTGCCAAACGTTAAATCCTCAGGGTTCTCCTTTAAGCCTTTCAGCCTATATTACTTACTATTTCATAGAAGCATTAGTGAACCAACCTACTGTATTTATGTATGCCAACATACACACGTGTGTACATATTGAAAGATAAGTACACACATACACACCCACTTTGTCTGTCTCTCCCTCTCTCTGTCACACACACACAATACTACTTTTACTTAGCAGACAAACATAAACAGTCTTTCTTTTTCTTAAGACCTCCGTTAAGCACAGTGTATGTGCCTAAGCAGTAGGATTACATGTCAGAGCCATTGATGACATTTGATGTCTTTCTTGCCAAGAGCCAAAGTGGAGTGGATGTTTTTGCTGTATTCAGCAGGAAAGTCTGTTTTAGGGATGAGAGATGGCTGACTGCAGGGGAGCTCTAATGGATGCGATGGCATCCTGGTCAGCTCTTGAGTGGATTGCCACTGACTGCTAGAGTGGCTCTGTGTGCAGCATCGCTTGACCAATTAGATGCCATAAATAAATGTAGGAGCTATTTGGACTTTTCTTGGCATTTTTTAAGCTTTCGTCCTTAACCCTTTTTCACACAGGAATTTGACTTGCTGCTTTGAATTCATGGCCTTGGGGGAAACTTATCCACCGGCTTAAAAGCTAATGTTATCAGCATCATCTTGCTTTAATGAGCCAATTAGGTTGTTGGAATGTATTGTTTTTTTCCCCCCCCTTACATACTCTTTATGAAAAACTTAGGTAAAGGATACGGTGATAGTGTTTCATCTATTTAATGCTGCCAAATTGTTATTTGCTTAGGTGAAAGAAGTATATCTAGCTCATCAAGTACAGTCTCAACAGTGGTAATAGCTTTGTGCTATCTATGAACATATGACCATAATTGGCCATTACACAGCAAAGCTTTTAAAGGCTTAATTTAGCACTGAGCTCGCATAAGCATTTGAGTACATAAGTAGTGTAAGAACATCATTTGTCAACTCTTTAATGTTAAAGGTTACATAGCAATTGTGAAGTGACTGTCCTGTTATCAATACAAAAGCCCATGGGATATATATTTTCATAATCAAATGACAAATGGTGGCCTGTCAGCGGCAGAAGAATAGAGATCTCGAGAGTGCTCGTTCAGTACGGAATAGGAACAGATTATTCCATGGCATTGTCATTATGTTTTCTCTTGTCTTTCATGGCAGAACAATTTAATTTGGAGGTAAAAAGGGCTACCTAACAACTGAGCAATTGTAACTTTTGCCAACACGAGCTTTTTGTGAAATGTTTTTTCCCAATAAAACATGCTACATGAAATACATAAATACGTAAACAAAATATAAGGGTTAATCTGTGTGTCCCTGCTCGTTAACGAATACTTTCTGGACACAAAAAGGTGATCCTCACAAGATCAAAAGAAAAGAAAGGGTAAAACAGGGTGCTGTTGCTGTCCGTGGTGCTGACCGCCACTCACAATCATTATTTATCAACAAATGATGTAGAGCTAACCGTTATACACGTTCCTCTTGCACCACCACATATATTTTTTTGTAAAGACATTTCAATTATATATTTTAGAAGCTTCAAGTTTCAGTTTGAAGTTTAAATTCCAAAAACCTCAATATGTTATGCAGTCTTCAGTCAACCTTCTTGTGAAAGTGGATGAAACGGTTGTGATCTCCGCAGTCCTCTGACAGTGAATTTATATTAAAGAATAAAATCAATGTTCCCATCCACAGAGTAGAATATTTGATTGTTCTGGATTCTTTGCATGTCAAACTCATAGACTCATCGACCATAAACTCATCGCGATGGTCGTGTAGCCTTCTTGATTTAATATTGGTGCAATAATTTCTTGCTGTAGCGTAACATAGGCTACGAGTTCGTGATCTGACTGGCAACACTTACCTTCCAAGGTGAAAGAGCGTTCTGCGGTGTAGACCCCGTGCAAAACATCAGCGGACACATGCAGGTACCAATCATTTACCGGTAGCCTACTTCCTTCGCGTTAGAAATCTGTATCCTCTTTAGATCCTTACTCTGCCTTGTCTACAAAAAAAGTATTGGACTGAATTCTCAAGTGTCCTGTGTGGGCTATGAGCTATTTTCTTCCACTTTTTGTAGAGCGCTGGTTAGAGAAGCAATTAGTTTGGAGTGTGGTTATGTGCTCCGTTTCTGGAATTGTGTGCATTTTTGACCGTTGATGTGATAGAATTTAAGAAAACAAAGCCTATTCAGGACACCGACCAGTGGATCCAATTTGTGGACTGCAGCAGCGCCGCTGAGTGATTGTGTCACATGTAGCTGGGGAGTGTAGAGTGCAGTAGCAATGAAGTAGCGTCACATAAAGTAGATATCCCCATGGTCCTAAAGCACGGGTTGAGTTACTCTTGAATGCAATTCAAAAACACGAGTAACGGCAAGGCTGTGTCCATTCAGTTAAGTATCCATGATAATTAACACTTTGATCACAACAAAGTAGTATAGAACATATAGGCCTACTACTCTGCATATATGGTTTGACACCTTTCTAAATAGGTTAGGCTATAGGCTACGGGAATGAATGGCACAAAATGTGAACACAGTGTTGGTCTGAACAGGAACATTAATCTGTAAGGTAATGTGAAGTTCAAATACAAATTCAAGTAGGCAACAACATTTGGTAAAATATCAGTTGTTCTTGCTATGGTAACATACCTGTACAATAAACTATTCTGAACACATAGTCTATACACACCAAATAGCTGACGATACAATAGTAAGAGTACCATGGCTTCCCCTTTTAAATAATGCAATACTGCCCTCGGGTGTAGACTATACTTCAGTCAGACTGATGTGACTGAAGTAGTTCAGGCCGACAATGCGCGTGTAAATCTAGTTCAGGAAAAAAAAGAGTTGTTATTGAACACACTTTCTAAAGGAAGGTAATAATTTGATCTAATGTAGGCTCATCTGACAGTGATGTAGCCTCTT
This sequence comes from Mallotus villosus, assembly GCA_903064625.1. Classification (NCBI taxonomy): domain Eukaryota; kingdom Metazoa; phylum Chordata; class Actinopteri; order Osmeriformes; family Salangidae; genus Mallotus; species Mallotus villosus. The sequence goes on along the minus strand of CAEFZP010000441.1, from coordinate 84,450 downwards.
TTAGCATTGGCCAATACATAAGGAAATCTTTTATGACCATTTAAGTTGTGTCTATGTGTCTGTTTCCTTTTAATAGCATTGACAGTCTATTTCGAAATCACGAGCGACACTGAATTGAAACACATAAAATATGCAGAACAGAATCACAAAAGAAATGTGAATTTTTAATGCAATACTTTTTCAAACTTAGATTAATTTGGACTTGGTCCATTTATAGCCCATTAGGTATATATACTAGGCCTCTTGAGACAACATTCTGTTTTGGGTGCATTTGTAGTGAAGACCCTGTCCGGTTGGTGGCAGTAAACATTTGGGAAACTACGTCACCACATGGCAGAAGAAGAAACCAAAATTCCTGCTGTTACCTGTCATCGTGCGCACTCAACAGTACCGAACGTTGGCGAAAAATACCAGGCAGGCTGGGAAACGATACATTACAACGGAGAAGAAAGCTCCATCGACTGAGGAGGGAGAAATTAGAGAGGAAGGGGAAGCCCTGTGACATTTCAAGTAATGCGGCTCGCTTGCCCTTTCGTTGTGATATTCAGTAATGCTGATGTTTTTAGGCCGCACTGTTTCGGTTTCCATAGCATAGCCTGTTAGCTAATGCCAGGTAATACGTTACAGTAGCTAGCAAATTAGCAAGTTAGCTACTTATTATTATAGCTAGCCGTTAGCTATTCTATAGCTAGCTAGTAAGTTCCACTCAGTCACTGTTCCGTTCCTCGGCTTCCAAGGACAGGCCCTATCGGAGATGGTGACTAGTCAGTTCGCTTAGAATAAGTAGGCTAGCTGTTATCGGTAGGTTAGGGTTTCTCAGGGGCTGACGCGCCCAATGTTGTTATTGCTAATTGCTGATTTAATAGTATAAAACTTAGCCGGCAAGCCATGTATTGTACAAAGTACAAAAGCTGTGAGTTTAGAAACGCCTATCTCATCATGCAGCGTTCCACGTTTACCAGTTGTTGGCAAAATTACGCCCCACTGCCTCAGTGATTTTATTGAGATATTTTAGCTATTAATTCGCTCAGTTAATACTATATGTACGGATCATTGTCATTCTGTTGAAAAGTAGCGAAGAAGTTGCAAACTCTCAAATCCAGCAATTAGACAGATCCCAAATAGTTTGCGTGTGCACTGTAACGGGTTTGACATTGTAAATGAGACGGTTGTCTTCATTCTCTTTCGAACTTAAGTAGCTCTAACTGTTAGTGTACCAAATTTAAGATTTTGCATAATTCGATAGATAGCAAAGTTAGCATTAACCATATTATCTCTAAAGAAAGCGTTATCTCAGCCCATATGGTTTGCACTGCATACTTCAGGTAACGCTAGCTCATTAGGTAGTCTAAACACAGGAAATGGCCTTGGGCTGGAAATTAGAGAACGTACAATGTTACTTTAAAAGGATTTCTTAGCCACGCTCGCTAGCTAGCTGACGTTCATGAGCCATCTCGTTTCCGTCACCGTTAGCTACAAACTTGAGGGCCTCAGCAAAAAAAAACATTAAGCAACTGGTAAGCTAGTTACCATTCATAAAAAGAGGAAACGAATGTTCCACATGACTAATATGGGTTGGCTTTACTGGTGACAGATTCTTAGAGAAAAGCTGTCTTTAAAATTAGACAGTTTTGTATTGTTTAAAGGCATAGATTGACGTAACTTTCACAAATTAATTTCCTATATTAGCCTGGCTTGGAGAAGGTACATTGTCACACAAAAGTTTCTATTGTTGTATCTGGTCATTTGGATTGTAATGAGGGTTCCAATGGGGTAGATTGAGCTTCCAAGTGAAGCAGGTTTCACATAATCACCAGGTGTCTGATGTTGAATTACTCAAGGTAAAACATTCTTTGTCCCAGGGACCATGGTGCGTGAACGGCGCAATGGGAACCTGGTTGTCCAGCTTGGGCCGAAGCAGCAGGCCTACCCGGAGGAGCTGATCAGACAACGGCGAACTCATGAAGGTCTAACAGAGTACCTGATTCGCTGGTGTCTGCAGGCTATAGATGATGGCAGTGGCTCCAGTGGAGGCACCAACGAAGCTGGTGGGGGAGGGGGGGAGCAGCTCTGGCGTGGGTGGCTCCGGTGGCTCTAACTCAGGCGAGAGCAAGACGGAGAACATCCTGATGTGGATGTCCACTGAAGACGTGTATGCCAACTGCCCGTCGCTGCTGGGCAAGCGCAAGGCCGATGCCCAGCGGCCCCTCCTGGAGGAAGAGGAGAGGCCCAGCGGACAGTTCCCCACGGATGTCACTTTCGACGAGGTGGAGCTCTCTGACATGAAGGACGACGTGAAGAATCTCGTCTGCAGGGCTCGCAAACAAATGGCCAAGAAGAGCGACTTTGCCATCAGCATCACGCACACCATCCACGTGCTCAGTGCCTACGCCAGCATCGGCTCCCTGGTGGGGGTTTTCAAGGAGACGGGAGCCCTGGACCTGCTCATGGAGCTGCTCTGCAACAAGGAGCGACAGACCCGTCGCAGTGCTGGGAAGATGCTCCGGGCCCTGGCCTCGCACGATGCAGGTATGCTCGATTTTTAAGCACTTTTTCTTTTACTATATTTGAGCATACAGACTTACTAACGTAAGTGATTGAAGGGATTGTCGTTGTCTCTAATATGTGAGGCATCCTTCATTCCTAAGACCTGACTTTGTCTGTTGGTGATACATGAACTATTCGAGTGGTGTTCCCCTGCCCTGTTGTTCTCCAGAGAGTGTCCCCTTCAAATGTAATACTAAGAACATCAGGATGAGTATGTAGGTGATACATGGGCCTACCTGGCTTGTGTTGAGTGTTTGCATAGTGACAGCTAAATTGATTCTGAGGTACTGCAGTAAATGAAGCTATCACCCCTGCTTTCATTGTGCAATAGTCTTGCTAACTGTGTGGTGTAAGGGCCTAATGTTATCTGTATGACCTTTTAGCTATAAGGCATGGAGATTCCAGTGATGCTCCCCGTTTGGACAGTGTTTGGAAATAATCAAGTCTTGCTCTAGTCTAAACCTTGCTGTTAAGAAGAGGGTATTTTCATCAGCTTTTTATCTTGTTTGCTGATGGCGGATCATTGTTTAACTATACACTTTCAGGCTGCACTTGAAAATAAGAATTTTGTTCTTAATTTGCTTGCCTGGGTAAATAAAGGTTAAATAAATAAAAACACTTATTGTTGTTCATTAATTAAGGCTGTATTGGTAAAACCTGATCTCTCTAACTTCTTCTAGTTGGGGTTTGTGATGAATGGCCATCACATTTGCATTGGCTGTAATGCATAAAGCAAATAACATCATGCCTTTTTCCTGAACCTCTAAATGCCTTGTGGTGCATTTTCTCTTGGTTTGTCTGACAGTATGATATGGTATTGTCCTTGAGCTGTCGAGTATTCTCCATGGGTTTCTTCAAGAGTACTCTTCCTTTTCCCTGGTGGAGAAACCACATCCTCTAAAGTGACACTCACTGTGTTTTCCTGCTAGGATTGTTAGCTGAATTAATCAATGAGGAATCACAAGACAGGGTTAACATACTACTGTGCAAAGTTCCTGGTTTTGTCATTAGATGAAAGTTGTCCTCTTGGGAAAGGGAGTTAGATTGTGGAGTAGATGGAGTCCGCTGCCTTTCCTTCTTTACCTTTCTGCAAGGTTCATCAATCTTCTGGACAGAAATGGCCTACCTAGGAAGGGCAAAGACTGTTCACAAGGAACCTGAAATGTTCCAGCTTGATCTTGTTATACTCTGTTATACATTGATGAGTACACATAAGGCCATGTTCCGGTTCCAGTCATGTATCTCTATCTAATCTATGGATTATAAAGTTGTGACGAGTTCAACTGGCTGATTTTGCAATGTGTTGATCTGCCATCTAATGCTCCAACCTCATAGCTACACACACACTTGGCATTCATTTGAAACTGCATGTTTCTCTCACTCTGCCCACAGGGAGTCGTGCTTACGTGCTGCTGTCGCTAAGCCAGCAAGACGGCATCGAGCAGCACATGGACTTTGACAATCGCTACACTCTTCTGGAGCTGTTTGCAGAAACCACCTCCTCTGAGGAGCACGGCATCTCCTTTGAAGGGATCCACCTTCCCCAGGTAGTCCACCAGCCAAGCATGATGTGTTGCCAGTTTACCGGTTGTATTTGCTAAGTGTATCGGTCCCGCTAACCTTTTTTTAGTTGACTAATTGTACTACAACTGGCTAGTGCTCCTATACGGTTTAAAAATCGTTGTTTCCGTTGTTCAGATCCCAGGGAAGCTGCTGTTTTCCCTGGTGAAGCGCTACCTATGTGTCACATCCCTCATGGACAAGCTCAACACAGCAGGCGTGGAGTCCAGTGCGGAGCGGCAGGAAGCCGGCCCCTCCTCCTCCAGCAGCCACCAGACAGAGCAGCTGCGGGTGCAGCGGGAATTTGAGTTCACGATGGCCATGGCGAACCTGATATCCGAGCTGGTGCGGGTCATGGGTTGGGACCGCAACCGCCAGGTGCCCCACTTTGCCGAGGGCCCGGCCCAGGGAGGGGCCTGCGGGGAGGAGCCGGAGGACGAGCCGCCGCGCCGCATGCTGCGCTCCATCTTCCAGCCTCGCTTCTCCGCCTCGCCCGTCACCGCCATCTCTTCAGCCGCAGCCGTGGTTGCCACGCCTCCCAAGAAGAAGACGGGCAACGGCTTCAAGACGCGCACAGACTTTGCCAGCCGCTCGGCCTATGTGGAGTATGTGCAGGACAACCTGAAGAGTGGCATGCTGGTCCGCATGCTGGAGGACTACGAAGAGGTCAGCGCCGGAGACGAGGGAGACTTCCGCTATAGCAACGATGGATCTCCACCAGTACAGGTACGAAACTACAGAATTGACTGTCCCATGGCAGACATTAGTGTGGGGGTGGTAATGCTTATTTCTAGATGGCGTGCTATATGGAGAGTATGTGTGCCATGCCCTTTGCCTAGTAGTTTCACTTTCCCTCTTGGCTTCAAATGACCGTTGACGGATCAGATGTGCACCGTCTTTTTGGCTATGTGTCTATGTGCCAAGCTTTCATTTATGATTAGATTGCTGAGGATTATTCTGGGAAATGCGGTTATGGCTATTGGTTGTCGTCTGTTTCAATGAATTTTGTATTATTTCTCCATTGTTCACCACAAATGCATTTACGCAAAAGTGATGGGATTCTTGTCAACTTTGTGGAATGCCAACCCATGTTGTCAGAGGTTACGTAATGGGATAATATCCGTTAACGACTGCTGTGTTTTTGTCGCTGCTGCTGCAGGTGTACTGGAACTCGCTGTCGAGAACCTACTGGGTGCACTGGCACATGGTGGAGATCCTGGGCAGTGGCACCAGTGGCCAGGCTGAGAAGGAGACCCAGGAGAAGGCTTCCTCCCTGACCGAGACCCTCAAGCTCACGACAGGTATGTTGAGACGGCGAGGACATCACAACTTCAGCAAAATCCATTACATTTCAAATTCTTCCTGCTGCACAAAACAGGAATTGGGGTGGAATCCTCAATGTTGTTTTGGTATTTATTTTGTTAAACATGGATGTATAAAGGTTGTTGTTTACAGTGGTTCTGGTCTGTGTGGCTGCATTGCAAAATCAAATATTGTAGTTGATATCCCTTTAAAGCCAACACATTTGGAGGTGAGCTTTGATGCTAATGTGTGATAGGATTTAATTTAAAAGGACCCTGATTGAGATACATTTTTATTGATTGACTGGATTGCATCTATGGGACGATGAAAAACAGCATTTCCCTCGAAACTGATCTACTTATGTTAATTTAAGTGTTATTGTAACAAAACCTTGACTTGACTGAAAATACATGGTTTGATGCACCTTAAGGAGTTTGAGTCTATGTTTCTCAAGTTAAATCAAGCTTTTCTCTGACCATTGACATGTTGCTCCTTCTGTGCAGTGAGCCAGACGTTCTTCTCCAAACCTCCTGGCGGCCTGTATTCGTTGCCTTACCTGGCTGAGGGGCTGCAGGTGGACCGGACCTGCCTTAGCCGGGCTGAGTGGTGGGAAGTGTTATTCTTCATCAAGAAGCTGGAACCAAAGCAGCAGCAGGAAGTCAACAACATCCTGCGCCAGAACCTGGATGACCAGGCAAGTACTGTCCGTAGGTACTGTATTGTGTCGGTAGGTACAAGAAACACCGGTAGGGAGGTATTGTATTAGATCTGTTCTTAGGCATCGATACCTGCCTCTTCCTCTTACATCCTGCTGCCTTGCCATTGTTTTTACGTTGTTTTTTTTGTTACATTGTTCTTACTCTTTTATGGTATACACTTGGACTGATTTTGACTTACCCCTCACCCTAACCTCCCATCCTTCTCCACTTTGTCTCTCACCTCCTGTCTTCCTGACCCAGATATCAGACCTGGATGAAGTTACTCTCATTCAGCTGCTAGTGCCAGGCGAGGTGGCCAAGAAGCTGCTCCTCTACCTAAAGCAGACCCTGCAGGCCTCCTGCCTGGGGGATTTGCTCTGCTCCCACACCTTCTCCAAATATTACCGGCGCAGGGGAGGGGGAGAGCTGGAGGACGAAGAGATGCTGGTCAATGGTTCCTCGGGCCATGGAGGACAGGGCACTTCATCTTCCTCTTCCACCAGCGTCTCGTCCTCTTCATCCTCTTCCTCCTCAGCCATGGGCTCTGTGTCTAAGAAGCCCAAAAAGGAGATCCCGGCAGACTCAGGCTTTTCCAGCTACGACACCGAGAGTGAGCTGCCCGACGATGAGACGAAGTACCCTGAAGACCTAGAGGAGAAGATGAAAGGTGTGTGTGTGTGTGAAAGGGCAATATGTTCACATAACTGCATTTCTTTGTGTTAGGTCACCCAACCTAATGTCATCCTAACCCATCCCTTCCCCCATCCCTTTCCAGTGTACAACAACCCTAAGGTGCAAGGGAAGAAGACAGCCCTGGAGAAACTGGGCGAGGTGGTGGACATCATGAAGAAGGGTGGCTCCGAACCAGGTCAGCAGCTGGCTGGCATGAAATTTATTGTCAAGGTCCTGGAGGAGGAAGGGCCCCAGGAGAGAGGGGGCCTCAGAGCCGACGCCCAGACCATCCGGTGAGACTTTTCCCATGAATTTAACACTTCCTCGTTCCACTTTAAAAACATTTTATGTTAACTTTTTGGTTTAAAGTGACTATGGTGTTAGAATGACATGGGGAATGTAATGTGAATCTTCTCCACATCAGGGACAAAGTCCTGAAATTGCTCGTGGAGATGCTGAGCAGTCAGCCCAAGGAGATCGTGGTCAGCAGCCTGCGACTAACCCGTGCCCTCATGCTCAAGTATGAGTGGAGAGTGTCCTTTGCCACGGAAGGGGGCATCAAAGCCATCCTGTCCTGCATGCAGGAGCACCCCACCATCACACAGGTCCAGCAAGTCGCCCTGGCGGTGAGTCTTACCTTCAATCAAAATCTAAAGTTTCTTTTAAATTTCAGAATGTTCCTGTTCCTTGAGAGATAAACCCATTGCGTTCAGGACCTTATATGTCGTCTTCAGGTCAGGATGTTTATTGAATCCACCCTGAACATCCCCCCACCCCCCCCTTTACTTTCTCCAGACTCTGAAGGTCATCACAGGTGCCAGTAAGCATGACTTGAGTAGCATGGGCAGCTGCGTGCCGCTCTCTGAGTCTGGAACCCAGATGATGCTGGAGATCTTCGCTAGCATCGGCTCGGCAACACCACAGGGTTCCAAGGGACTGCTGGGTGCCATCCCCGCCGCCATCGAACTGATGCTCAACACGCCAGGGTATTTAGCTTGACCACCTCCATCCTCAAAGAGAACGTTCAGCCCAACTAGAACCATTCATTCACTTCAGTAAAGAATAAATTGTAACAATTTGAAAACAAAACCAACAGTTTTTAAAGGAGGTTTGAACATTTGGGAAGGATTCTATCCTAAAAGAAAAGCGTCTGTCTCCGCTCTTAGGTGTATGTTGTCGGTGAGGAATGGTCTGTTGGTGATCATCATGCTGATCTCGAGTCACAAAAGCTTGGCTGAGCAGCTTGTGGCTTGCGACGTCAGCACCGTGCTCAAGAAGTGCCTGTCAGCCCCACGGCCAGAGACCATGCTGGCCATCATTGCTCTCAACCACATCTCCATGGTCCACAAGCTGGAGAAGAAAGGTCGGACATTGTCCTCCCCTTCAGTTCTGCCGATGCTGGTTCCATGCAAAGGAAGTCGTTCTTGATTCCTCCCGTGTCTACTGTTCCAGAGTCCAAGGAGGAGCTCGACTTCAAGGACACAGAGCTGAAGATGCTGGTGGTGAGCCTGAAGGAGATGACGGCCACCAAGGAGGTGATCCTGACGCTGGAGCAGCTGCTGTGTGACTGCACGTCGCAGCTGGAGGAGGAGCGCAACCAGGTGACCCGCAGCAGGGACACCTACCAGGATCTAGTCCGCCTCATGGACCAGCACCGGGCTGACCGCGCTGCCCAACTCTCCATCCTCAGGTAGCTGCCGCTCCCTGGCTCTGAAAGATAGGAGAATATGTTGGGTTTGTCTGTTTTGAGGGTTCATTTGTGTCTTTCATGGGCCATCTTTATGTAGGATACTGAATAAGTTCTTGGACAACTACCAAGAAGATCTGCTTCCGTGGCATGAGAGTATTGAGCCTTGTCTGTCCTCGATGACGGCCTTCATCAACGACCGGGAGGTAAAGGAGAATCTCCACTATAGTAGCAGAGGAAATATTCTCACAGGGTCACAGTTGAGAATGAGCATTGATCAGGCTAACGAGGGCTCATTTATTTCAGGTGGTGCAGCTTTTCATCCGATTCCTCTACCGTCTGGCTTCTCTGAACAAAGACTATGCCGTGGTGATGTGTCGCCTGGGGACCAAAGATGCCCTGGTCAAGGCCCTTGACAAGCACAGCACCAACCTGCTCATGGTCACAGAGCTAAGGGACCTGATTAATGACTGTGAGAAGTACGCTAGTCTCTACAAGAAGATGACCACAAGCGTCCTGGCTGGATGCATTCAGGTTCCGTTTATATTTTGTATCTATAATATAGATTTCCTGTATATTGTCTTGTCTGTTAGGTAGTATTGTTGTGGTTTTGTGCCACCTATTCCAAAGTGATTTGGCACTAATGCACTATATTTTCATTATGTATCCTTTGTGTCGTTAAATCCTCCACAGATGGTCCTTGGCCAAATAGAAGAGCACCGCCGCAGCCACCAGCCAATCAACATCCCCTTCTTTGATGTGTTCCTTCGAAATCTGTGCCAAGGTAAGGCCCCTTTTAACCGATGCACAGAACAACTTCAGAGTTCTCCTAACTGTTTCTGAACATGTTGTCTGTTCAAGCTTTTAGGAAGTTGTTGCTTGTCTTCACTGTAAGTAATCACTAGTCCTGTAAACGGTTCTTGCATCATCTGACCATGATGATAACCTCCAGGGTCCAGTGTGGAACTCAAGGAGGACAAATGCTGGGAGAAGTTGGAGGTGTCCTCTAATCACCATCGAGCCAACAAGCTCACTGACAAAAACCCCAAAACCTACTGGGAGTCCAATGGCTGCACAGGTTCCCATTTTATCAACATCTACATGCACAAAGGGGTGGTTATTAGGTACGTCCCGGCCTCACTCTTGGTTAAACTAACCAAATGTAACTAGATAATTAACTACATTTATTTTCAAATGATCTTGTCTTTGAATGCATGCATGGGTTAAACCAAAGCACAACTTTTCTAACTGGGTTGTAATTTCTTGCGGTTATTCTTTAAGGCAGAAAAGTGGATTGATCATAAAATGCATCTCATTCGTTTTTAGAAGCATAAAAATAATGTATTACGGTAATGAACGAATAATGAGGATCCTTGTTCTGTCCTTGTTTGACCCAGGCAACTGGCGGTGATTGTGGCCAGTGAAGACTCAAGTTACATGCCTGCACGGATTGTGGTGCTGGGTGGCGACGACCCAACAAACATCAATACGGAGCTTAACACAGTATGTTTGGACAGGAGTCTTTCGTTTGTTTTAACAGATACATTTGTGGGTTGTGATAGTAGCTCAGGATCTTTTGTGGTTGCAGGTCAACGTGCCTCCGTCAGCCAGTCGTATTGTGCTGCTGGAGAACATGACTCGCTTCTGGTCCATCGTGCAGATCAGGGTCAAGAGGTGTCAGCAGGCAAGCCACATTCATTTAAATATCAAAAAAGTGCACACTGAGCTGAAAACGAAACGGATCATTTTCATATATTGGGGCGTGCCTTTTTTTAAACGGTCCTCGAATGTGGCCTAACAGCCCTGTATCTCTCCACCAGGGTGGCATTGACACGCGCGTCCACGGTTTCGAGGTGCTGGGTCCCAAACCCACCTTCTGGCCAGTGTTCAAAGAGCAGCTGTGCTGCAGGACCTACCTCTTCTACACCACCAAGGCCTACACCTGGTGCCAGGAGATCCTGGGGGACAAGGCCCAGCTACTACAACTCTTCAACAAGTAAGAGCCCTACTTCCACTCTACCACAGCCCTGCCCACACCACATCTATGCACGCGTAGATATGACCAATACCGTTGGCACGCCTGCACGATCACAGCCTGGAAGCGTCTTCATATCTTGACCCGCAGCGTCTCCCCACAGACTGAACAGCGCTCTCCGACACGAGCAGATGTTCGCTGACCGCTTCCTGCCTGACGCCGAGGCCGCCGAGGCTCTGGGCCGCACATGCTGGGAGGCGCTCATCACCCCCATCGTCCAGAGCATCACCTCCACCCGTAAGGCAAACCTCTCCCCTTATCTATCCGTGCCTCCTCCACACGCCTTGCGTCAACAATACATTGCTTATCATACACTCGACTCGCCCCAGGTCTTGTTGGAGCTGTGTTGTTCCTCATATGGACTCTTCCCTGCTGTGTGCTGCTGTGCTGAACAGGAACCACGGCCGTCAGCCCGCTCTCCTGGCTGCTCAGCGAGTACCTGGACAACGCCGAGTCGGCCCGACGCTGCAAGAGCCGGGCGGCCATTTTCAACTCGCGGGTCCGCCGCCTCACCCACCTGCTGGTCCACGTGGACACCAGCCGGGTGGATACGGAGGAGCTCAAGCCGCCCATCAAGTCCAGTGAGTCCCCTGTCACATCCTGTTACCACCCTGTTAAGTCAACTTGACTTGTTAAGTAAACTCGATTCTGGCATGCGTTTAGACACAGGGAAAACCTGTACTGTGTCTCTTAATATTTGGCATGGCGTCGAGCCCTGAGTCAACATAAATTAGCTGCAGTTCGTCCATAGTGAAACAGAAAGTGATTTTAGTATTTAGATCCCCGGTTGTACATAAAAGGACATTTTGAGTCATATTAATTAGTTTAGTTAGAAATTTGCTAACGACAATCGTAGGCACCACCTTACGTCTTCCATTTTAAGGCCTGTCTTTTGTTTTCAGAAGGTATCAACCGAAGCAAAGATTTGAAGAGTAAGTAATAAATAGAGGTTGATGTACTGCATTGTACTTTTTTTTTGGTTTTGTTGTTTTCCTTCAGCTCAGTGTTTATCCCCATGTTGTACTACTAATGACCTGAGCATTGCGCTTTTTCTGCTGCACACGCAACCCACCTGTTTGACCTTTCCACATATAATATCAGGAGGTTTTTAATTTATCTTTTTTCTTTCAGTTTTTTTTGGCTGCTGTTTCTGTTCATCACCCTGACAATAGTATCGGAGCTTTGTTTTGGATGCCGGATTCGATGACGGTCCTTTTTGTCTTTCAGATGGCAAAGAAGGCAAAAACAAAGATGCGGCCGCCGCCTCTTCCTCTTCCTCCTCTTCATCGGTCAAGCCCAAACTGAAGAACACCAGCAGCATCGCAGGAATAGCACTGTGTTGGCAGGGTGTGGTACAACGCCAGGTAAGTCATTATGAGTACCTCTCTTCTACCAAGCTTGATTCCTTGATGGATAAGAATATATATATATATATATGCTACAATGCCCCACATTAGCTTTGTTCCAACTGTGATGAGTTTTGAATTTGTTTAAGTATGTCCCTAATATAAATCATGAACATATCGCGACAAAATGGGATAATATTTAGAATGCATGCCATGGTAGAAAATTAATGAAAAAAATATTCTTTACTTGTGTCTAATCATTTGAACAGGTAAAGAAGTTCCTGGACTCCACGTGTAGCCTACCAGACTTTGTGGAGCGGTACAGGAACATGTACCTACGTCTTAAAAACGCCATGGAGGAGCTCTTCGGTCAGCAGACGGCCTTTGCGCTGGCTCTCCGCCACGGCTTCTCTGCCGCCCTCCTCCAGCTCTCCATCCTCACTGCCATGCATGTAAGTGGCTGAATAAGCTGTACACCAACAATGTTGCACGTTTCACGGCATACCCTTTCTCCTAAGTTCTTCCACTACCCCCCTGCTATTTGTAAAGGGGATATGTTCCCAGTTGACATACCTTGTTAATCAAATCCCCTTCTCTCATTCTGTAGGTGAGTGAGCGGTTTGCCCAGTACATTGACCTGATGATCCAGGACAGTGGAGTAGACTCTGGCAACGTGGAGACACTCAACAAGCTCCAGCAGTTCCTTGAACCCATGCTCTTTCTGTCTGGCCTCGAACTGGCCAACACGTTTGAGCACTTTTACAGGTTTGTGAAACAAATCTTGTCACGGTTACTGTCGCTAAGGAAATTGAAAACGGAACATGCATGATAAGCTCGTACGTCGTTGCCGCCCCGTTTCCTCCGCAGGTACTACCTAGGGGACCGCTTGCTGGGCCAGGCCAAGGTGTGGCTGGAAAATGCCGTCATCGAGCACATCGGCACCTGCTTCCCCAACCGCTTCCCCCAGCAGATGCTGAAGAACCTGAGTGAGTCTGAGGAGCTCCAGCAGGAGTTCCACCTGTACCGCCTGCAGCAGCTGGACAAGACCCTGCAGGACACAGAGGAGGAGGTGAGACCAAGGGGGGCGGCTTGCTCTGACAAACGTTGCAAGCTCATTGGTTCGGGTCTTTGTCCAGCCCAGCTGGTCCCAAGCGACACGAGACACGCACTAATATCCTTCATTGGATTTGCCTCAATTCTGGTTGTCCCTCTCTCGCTGTCCCCGTGGCTGCCGTGTAGATGATGGAGGATCAGTCATCGGAGCCGGACGAGGAGAGCGATGTCAAGGTGCTCGTTCTGTCTCCTCGCTGCTGGGCCGTCTCCCCCCCCTGTTACCTGGACAACCCCGGAAGGCACCTCCCCCAGCAGCTGTGCAACTACCTGGCGGAGTTCACTGACTTCTACGCCAACAGTTAGTCCCCTTATTCGCCCCAACATTGTTTCATTTCATGCACAGTTGCAGTTATCTCTCTCTCTGTGGCCGTATTCTTTTTTTTTCCCCCATGAAAAGGATCCAAACGTGATCCTCTGTCCGTGTGCAGGTCAGTGCATGTATGAGATGGCCCACACGAAGCCCCGGCGTCTCCAGTGGACGTGGCTGGGCCATGCAGAGATGACGTACGGCCCCTGTACCATCTACGTGTCCACCCTGCAGATGTACATCCTGCTGCAGTTCAACCACCAAGAGGTAACCTGACATGTTCCGTCATGTTCTGTTCTGTGGTGAGATGAGAGCGGACGGGGTTAGTGACGTGTCCCTGTGTGCTGGTCAGGATGTGTCTGTGGAGGGGCTGCTGCAGTCCACGGGGCTGTCGCCCACCGTCCTGCTCCACGCCCTGTCCCCCCTGACTGCAGAGAAGGGCGTCCTCACCCACGACAGCCCTGACAGTGACCCCTCAAAGGGTACGTGTTTTGGATTGTCAACATTAATACTTGCGTGTTTATTCAAGCGTGAGGTATCTATAAACAAAAGACTGGGTACCACCCATTTTTGGTGACTTTTCATAACGATAAAAAAAGAGGAACCAAGAGGTGTTTATTGAGCGTTTTCTTTTTCCTTCTCCAACCACAGGGGTTCTGAAGTTGAATCATGCTCTCACCCAGGGCAAGGACAGCCACAGCTTCTGCTACCTGCTGCCCAAGCAGACCTACCTGAATGTGGACGAGGACGCGGCCCGCACGCTGGAGAGGAAGAGGAACTTCATCTACTGCCTCATCGTCCAGATCATGAAGGCCGAGAAGGAGATGCACATAGACAACCTGGTGTTCAAAGTAAAACTTGTTTTCTTACCATTTTCACACGTCACCCCTGCTTTCCATAGGGACTGGGCCTAAAATCAATGCTGCCGTAAACGTACTTGTGGAGCGTTGAAGTACGTGCCGTGCATGTGTACATTTACTTAACGGGTGAGGTTTTCGTGTTGGGGTCGTCGTCAGGCTCCCGTGTTTTCCATTTTTAAACCGCTGACCAATCGGTGCCTGTTGTGTCCTGGTTCTCAGGTGTTGGACACGTGCCAGAAGCAAGAGGCGGGTCGTTTCCATGGCGCCGTGCGCTTCAGCTGCAGCACCACGGACGTGCTGGGCTGCGTCATGCACGTCATCAGCAAGGGCTACGTCAGGCGCAACGAGGACAGTCCCCACATTGTGGAGTTTGTGCCCGAGGACCCCTCCACGCCCCAGAAGGGCCAGGCGCACTTCTCCTTCAGCAAGACGGACCTGAAGAAGACCCCTGGCAGCGGCAGCAGCAGCAAGGCTGACCTCAGGTGTGCTGACGACCCTTGACCCTAGGGGGGGGAGGCTGGGTGTTTTTGTTTTTTTATTTATGTGGAAGACCTCTGAATTGGTCTAGGATAAATCTGGGCCGTTGGGTTCTGCCTTGTTTTTTCAATGAGAGGACAGGACGACTGCCAAAATATCACGCAAGAATATTCTATATACTAACAGGCTTTTTTCTCGTCTTTATTTGTTTGTCATTTGTAGTCCCTCCTATGATGCTTTGATTGATAACTTCTAGAGCGAGCCAGTGGTTGTTTTTGTCAGCCCTGGTGTTGACACACTGTGCCATATGTCCTGTACTCATTTAGCTTTTAATTGCACTTTGACCCACACTGTGTCTGCATGGCTATGCCTTAATATCAGTCTGGATTTTTTGCGTTCGGGATTATCTTGCACTACACTTTTCATTTTCATCTTTCTCAAGTAAACCAATAATGACATTAGCAACGATTACCTACAATTTGCACACAGCGAGATGCAGGCATAATGCAACATAAATGTTTTATAACCTAAACAAAGACAATAAAGAACACTTAAAACTTTCAACCATGTTTGTTGCTCTCTTATTTTGGTGTGGTTAGCATGGTGGCTAGATTCCCAACGTTGTCACTAGTACTAGAGCCTATACTAATTTGGAAGCTTTCTGTCAAATCCCAGTCAGAACTAACAAAAGAAAAACTTTCCCTAGTCATGTGCACTGTAATACTTGAAAGATACATTTTCCCAACCTTCCAAGGGCCTAGCTAGCGTCATCAAAATGTCTGTTTCCTTAGTCTGTTGTGACGGTTGTGTTTGCTCCTCTACAGCCTGGGAGGCCTGGCTGTGGCTCCCCAGCGTGCAGAGGACGGCGTCCTGGAGGCGGTCCTCTTCTCCATGGGCCGGACCATGAACCAGGAAGAAGTCAGGCAGCTGATGCAGCGCACCGTCCAGCAGGTCGCCGGGACCCTGAGTCTGGACCTGGACCGGGCCGAGCACCTGCTGGTGCACTGCAAGTGGAACGTGGACGTGTTGATCCAGCGCTACTCCGACGATCCCGACAGCGTGGTCATGGCAGCTGGCCTGAAGGGGAGGAATCCACAGCCGCCCGCCACCCCTGTGTCCAGCTGCCCCGTGTGCCTCATCGCCCAGACTGGGGAGACTGAGCCGGCACCCACTCTCTGCTGCATGCACTACTGCTGCAAGGTCAGTTTAACCTCTTGAATGTCTTCAATCCTAAGCAGTGATTGATTGATCTTGGAAATTCCGTACAGTGTTTGTAGACATGTTTTCCTCCTCGTTGATGTGTGCAGCTGAGAGGAGAATATGCTTTTTTGTTCCCCCACTCATAGTCCTGCTGGCAGGAGTATCTGACGGCAAGGATTGAGCAGAACCTGGTGATGAACTGCAACTGTCCAATCACAGACTGTCGAGCACAGCCCACCTCTCAGTTCTTCTTTAGCATCCTAACAGACAAGGATACCATCTCCAAGGTAGGAGGATCAATCTCGTTTTTGGTTTCCATTAAAGGTGCAATAGAAAGGATTTTTTTCAGTAAAAATAAGATAAAGGTTCTGTCCCCTATAAACATGTTGTGTAAGCTAGTGAGGCCCTCAATTTTTTTAATCACCAGTACATTTATGTCTTTTGGAGCATGCTGCTTTCCATCTAATTTCCTTTGGCGAGGCGTGCCTTGACTTATTTTGTGAAATCACTGGCAGTCAACTTGAGCTTGAGGAAAGCGTGGATGTTCAGACAAGAATTTCTCATATTTGAATTCATTTTCCAATGTTACACAACTAACGTGGTGACAACACTTCTTCTGTCCTCTTTTGCCCCCCCCAGTATGAGAACGCCCTCCTGCGTGGATACGTGGAGTGTTGCTCCAACCTGACCTGGTGCACCAACCCCCAGGGCTGTGACCAGATACTGTGCAAGGAGAACATCGGGAGCATGGGCACCTGTTCCAAGTGTTGCTGGTCTTCCTGCTTCAGCTGCAACTTCCCAGAGGTCAGCTAATCTTCCATTCCTATTTGATTAGAAAAGAATAAATAGTTGCAATTGGTTAATGAGACACCCATGTGAATATTCTAACATATTGAGAGCTAACCTGGGTTCTCTATCTCTTCCCCAGGCCCACTACCCAGCCAGCTGCAGCCACATGTCCCAGTGGATGGACGATGGTGGCTACTATGAGGGCATGAGCATGGAAGCCCAGAGCAAGCACCTTGCCAAACTCATCTCCAAACGTTGCCCTAGCTGCCAGGCCCAGATAGAGAAGAATGAAGGTTGCCTACAGTAAGGACACAACCTCCATTAGTGCACATTGAATGTTGTATAGTTTCAATTGATGGCCACTTTAACTGATCCCTGTCTCCTTTGTACTTTTCCAACTCCCCAGCATGACTTGTGCCAAATGTAACCATGGCTTTTGCTGGAGGTGTCTGAAGCCATGGAAACCAACTCACAAAGATTACTACAACTGCTCAGCCATGGTGAGTTCGACAGGTTTGATTAGACATTGTGTGGAATTCCTCCAGAAAGATCTCTAATGACTTCATAACTACTGCATGTGTTATCACTCACTGGCTTTATCGCATGAGATAACTGCCGAGTCCAAAATGTTTCCAAAATGTTTTTTTTAAGACGAGCACTGTAGCTCTTTAGGACACATGTGTTCAAACTACTCAACCTCTGCCTTTTTTAACAAGAAGAAAATAATGCTCACTTACTTTGTAAAAAATGATAAGGTGAGCAAAGCTGCCAGGCAAGAGAAGAAGTTTCAAGATTACAATGAGAGATGCACTTTCCACAATCAGGCCAAGGTACACACACACACACACACTTTCTGGACCATATTCTTTGATACAGAAAGATGGTTATCCTGAATAATACCATGATTAACTTTACATTTGTTGATTCTATTAAGGACTTTGCTATCAATCTGGAGAACAAAGTGTCAGCCATCAATGAAGCCTTGCAGATGAAATCCTTGACCTTCGTCATCGATGCCTGCAAGGTCCTCGCTCAGGCTCGCAAGGTAAGCATGATCTCATGATTAGCAAGAATATGCATATTAAATTAAACTATTTAAATACACATTGTCTGGTCCAAGTATTTTCTTTAATCGGTTGATGAATATGTTTAATACCATGTTTTGTTAATATTCAAGTACAATACACTGTATTTGTTTTTTGAGCTACACTAAATGGTCAAAAGTACATGGACCATCACACCTATATGAGCTTGTTGGATATTTAATTGCAAAACAGTGGCCATTGTTTGGAGTTGACCCCCATTTTGCAGCTATAACATCTGCCACGTGTCTTTGAATTTGCTTTCATTCAGCCACAAGATTATTAGGGAGGTTGGGCACTGATGTTGACTGACTGAAACACCCAAAAAAAGGGATTACAATGACACATTTGGGATCAATTCTAACTCCATCTGCAAGCCAGGTCTTATCACCCAACCTCCCTAATGTTCTTGTGGCTGAAGGGAAACAAATCCTGCATCAATGATCTAACATCTATTGGAAAGCCTTCCCAAAAAAGGGAAGGCTGTTATAGAAAGGTTCAACAACCAGGTGTCCGTATAGGGCAGTGTCCACATAATACCCTAATACTGGTCATAAAGCACATCTGTCTTTTATACAGTTGTATCATTGATTAATTCTGTCGTTATAACTTTGCACTAGGTGCTGGCCTACTCGTGTGTGTACAGCTACTATAACCAGGACACAGAGAAGATGGATGTGATGGAGCAGCAGATGGAAGCCCTAGACCTTCACACTAATGCCCTACAGATCTTGCTGGGTAAGACCTAAATGATTGGCCCACTGATTTTCTGCAGCCCCTCTAGGGATGGATAGCATTGCTCAGGGTAGCTGATTTGAGTTAATGTTTGTTTGGCCTTGCAGAGGAGACCCTGCTGCAGTGTACTGATCTGGCCTCCTGCGTCCGCCTCCTAAAGCCTGAGCACCTCAACACTGGACTGGAGCTCATCCGCCGGATCCAGGAGCGCCTGGTGGCCATCCTGCAACACTCCACCCAGGTAGGCCTCCACCCTGTGTCACACTCTCTCTCTCTTTCTGACCTTCAGGTATCGCTTTTGCCACTCATTGGATGCTTTGTCGCTCAATCAACAGCAAGTCTTGAGGGTTTCCTGTCTGGTCTCTCCAAACACAGGACTTTCGAGTGGGGTATCAGTCCAAAACAGGACAAGACCAGGGATCTGCTCAAGCTTCAAATCTGTCTAATCACACAGACGCCAACAAAGCGTAAGGAATGGAGGGGAGGACATCTTCCTTTTATAATGGTGATACTGCTTTTCCTCAAGTGGAACGCTTTATATATGACAAAGCTCTCTCTCTCCTCAGGGCCAAGACTGACAGGGCATCGGAGTCCGGGGATTCCGACAACAACAACAACACGGGCGAGGATGTGGGTGACGAGGCCGAGGAGGACGACGAGTACGACGACGAGTACGTCCCCGAGTGGCACGAGGACTACGACGAGGACGACATCGACGAGGACGACTTCTTCTCCGACGACGACGAGTCCGAGAACCTAGAGAGGGACTTCAGTCCCTTTGACTAGACACCTTAACACACAGTAACATGAAGAAGCAGACTAAAGTCAGTCCCAACAATCTGTGCAGGCACTGTATCACCATATGAATATATTAGATATATAAGAATCTAACAGTACAACGATTATACAAGACAGGGAGGTAGACGTTTGAGAGAATAGTCTGTCTGTGCTGACTTTGACCAGCTGCACGAACATTTTACACTTTCTGTACTTCATCTGTCATTTCCATAGGTTTGATTACTCATAAAGCCTTTCCTTGTGTTCCTTATGAAGCATTTGTGCTGCTGATAAGGGCACAATTACTTGCGTTGATGAAGGATCGTCATAAGTGAAAACATTATGTGAATATGCTTGGGAACAAAGCCCATAATTTTTGTTTAATGCAGATGCTGCTGCTTTTTGATTTATTTTGGCAACTGAATGAAGGGATTCATAATCCAGGGTTGGGAAGACTGTTAGTCTTGGTTATAAATTGATGTTTATGTCATCATATACTGGCATATTGATTTGGCTCAGATAATTTTTCTTGCATCACATACAGGTTTGCCTTTTCTTTTTTTAATACGTGGGTATGCCTTTATTACGAACAATAAAGAACACATTTAATTGCTATAATACGTCCATGATACGTGAAATACGTAAAATACTGTGTTCCTGGTCTACATCTTGGTTTGTGTTTAGCATTCTGGTAAGACATTGCAAAATACATTGTTTTAAGAGTGTAACTTTTTCATGCAACTGCGTTAAAGGGCTACGAGGGATACGACCTAAAAGTAACATTACTAAATAAAAAATTTGGTCTGGACTTGAACAGGGAAATTCTGGAATGTTATCTGGCTCTAGAATCTCTGCAATAACAGTTTGAAAGTATGAGGTCATTGTGGTGTTATTTGCTAAGCAAAATTTGTGTAACATGCTGTTTTGGGGGGCGGGCCATTAGTTTTTGGACATGTCAGTGTTCATCTCTGTATAGACTGAGGCGTTGAGGTATCTGATATTTCAACACCTCATTTTGCTGTAAGTGGAAAAAACCTATATTCATGTTCTAAAATGTTATATCTTTCTGATCTTATCGTTGAGTTTGTTCGACTTCGACTAACTAAATAAAAGCTTTTTTTCCGCTCTGAAGTGTGAATGTATTGGTTTGTATACAATTATAAGTGCTGCTTTTCTTTGGGCATACTGTACGGATGTTTGCTAAATTGGATTGTACCAGATGCCAGAGCATCCGTAAACGGGCTCTGATTGTACCATCAAACTTGCCTCTCAATGGTATTTTCGGTTTTGTGAATTCGCCTTCAAAATAAGAGTATGGTACGGTGGCTCTGAAGTGCAAAACACACCCCCTAATATGAGTGCATCCCCCAAATGAAAACACTCCCCCCAAATAGGATGACTTGCCCACCCCAAATGGAAAACAACATTCCATTATTGTAACTCAACGTTTAAAAACCTGTTCCTTAGGGCTGCGCTTTACCATCGCTATCTGGTGGTTTACTGTGAGAACTGTACTTGTAGTTCACACTTTAAACCACTAGATGGCGGCATTGAAGCGCAGCCCTATGGTAAAGTGCAGCCCTATGGAACGGGTTTTAAAGGGGCACTGTTTCGACAGCGCCATTAGGCTGCGCTTCAAAACCGCCATCTAGTACTTAACTTTTTTATTTTTAGCTTATTGGGGAAATAATGTTTAACTATATTTGTCATCAAAATAAAAAGGACTTGTGATGTGTTCACAATGGAAAAACAATAAAAACTTTTATTATAAAATAAAAAGGACAGTTTGTTTCCTGACCTTTATTTTGAAGTTGCCTTCAAGTCGGAAATGAGATTCTTCATATAGGCTGGCTTCACTCTGCTCCATAGAGCTAGCTAATCCATAGCTGAAGCTAGCGAGCAAGCCTGCAAGAATCATAAGCTTTAAGTTTAGAATAGTTCAAGCCCTGAAATGATATATCTATTATTATTATTGATATCACTGTAACTAGTCGAGTTGATACGATATATAATTTGGATTTACATTTTTGCTGTGGAGCTAGTTTGTTTTAAATAACTAGCTAGTTAGCTATTACGAGATACAGCTCGTGTTTTTCAAGTGTCTCCTCATATTGGATATTATGACTCGAGGAGGGCAGAAGAAGCGCAAGAAAGATGAATCTCCTTTTGGGATGGGTCCAGGACCACGTCCGCCATGGATGGGCCCAGGACCTCCGCCACCCGAAGGCTGGGGGTATGATGGTCCTCCTCAAGGAGGTTGGGGCCCGGGTGGTCCTCCGCCAGGAGGTTGGGGACCAGAGGGACCACCACCGCCAGGGGGTTGGGGACCAGGTAGACCACCTCCAGGGGGTTGGGGTCCGGGTAGACCACCTCCAGGGGGTTGGGGACCGGGCGGGCCATCTCCGGGAGGTTGGGGACCGGATGGACCACCACCAGGGGGTTGGGGACCGGGCGGGCCACAACCAGGAGGTTGGGGGCCGGGCGGGCCATCTCCGGGAGGTTGGGGACCAGATGGACCACCACCAGGGGGCTGGGGACCGGGCGGACCACCACCACCGGATGGTTGGGGGCCTGGTGGACCACCGCAAGGGGGGTGGGGACCGAATGGACCACCGCCAGGGGGTTGGGGA
This sequence comes from Mallotus villosus, assembly GCA_903064625.1. Classification (NCBI taxonomy): domain Eukaryota; kingdom Metazoa; phylum Chordata; class Actinopteri; order Osmeriformes; family Salangidae; genus Mallotus; species Mallotus villosus. Next base: position 62,633 of record CAEFZP010000441.1, on the reverse strand, counting down.
CCGAATGGACCACCACCAGGGGGTTGGGGACCGGGCGGACCACCAGCACCAGATGTTTGGGGGCCTGGTGGACCACCGCCAGGAGGTTGGGGACCGAATGGTCCACCGCCAGGAGGTTGGGGACCAGGCAGACCAGGTGGCTGGGGGCCGGGTGGGCCGCCACCGGATGGATTCTATGGTGGTACAGATCCAAATTATGTTGGTAATCCAATGGTTGGTAATCCTCAAATTCCCCCAATGGGTTATGGACCCATGTCCGGCCCACCAGATCCTCAAGGATTTGCACCAATGCCCATGATGCCAGGCTATGGACCAGTGGCCAATTATGCCACTATCCCTCCTCCGACGTGGCCAACTGAGGTAACAGCTATCTTTGTTGTGGTTTAGCGATCCCTTAGTGTTTATGCTGCGATGTTCCTAACAATGTGTTTACACTATAGCACATTTGTACTGTGTAACTTTTCAATGCAATCCCTATGTACTACTGCGTTTGACTGTTATTACGTTCAAATGTGCTAAAATGTAAACGAAGTGTAACCATCTTGTGTTCATTAGGCCAGCACTTGTGTTCCATCAAATCAAGAAGTGATTGTCAACCCTGCCCCAGACCAGCCAGCATGGGTATGCACCACAACCTGTCCTGATTTGGACTATTTACGTGAATGAATGCTGGAAATTTACTTACTCCTCAACTCAATTGTAATTGTTGTCTTCAAAGATTAAAGCCTTGATATCTGGCCCGGAAAGCACTGAGAAAACCACTGAGTCCACATCTCTAAATGAGTCCAAGCAGCCTAAGGATGAGTCCAAGCAGCCCAAGGATGAGTCCAAGGCCAGCACCAAGAAGGCTAAACCCCAAGGATTACTTGGGACAAGAACCTTTGACAAGTAATGTTTTTTTTTGATCAGGCAAGATCAAAGATGTGTAGGAGGGTCTACTTGTGATACCACATTTGATACCACTGTCTTTAATGAGTTACAATGTTTTAGGCCTCCTCCTGGAAGATCCACAGGGATCATTTCATTCATTGGGGTAAGTTATTATTATTTATTATATTTATTATTTAAACTATAATATGTCTCATCTTTCATAGGGGTCCCAATGGAAACAGGATTTTTGATTTCACTTGTCACTGACTAGCCTTGAATGTATCATTGTTCTGTTTCCATTCATTAGGAAATTTGAAGATCATAATGTTTTATTGTCATGAATCATTTTCTCCATCCTACAGCCAAGCTACGGTTTTATTGAACGAGAAGACCTAAAGAAATTCACCTTTAGCTTTGATGCATTTTTTGGGAGTCGAAAGGCTTTGGCTCCAGGTGTCAGAGTTCACTTTACAGCATGCAAAGAGATGGTGGGTCAATATCTACACATCTTTAGCAGATGTTTCAATCTTAATATATGAATACATTATTCCACATTTCAGTATTGTCTAATTTGATTTGTTTATATTGCTTCTTTTTTAAATTATAACTAGTCTAATGAGATTGCCACTGATGTGAAAGTGGCCCCGGGTGGAACTGAGAATGTTGACACTGAGATATACGAAGGAGTTGTCATCGAAAGTTATACTGATGCACAGGTGAGGTACAATGACACATGTCATTTGTTTGGTTTGCTACATCTACAGAAATGCAACTCATGTGACCTGGTTTTCTGTCGTGAAGCTGACCTATAATATACGAATCATGTATATTGCTTTGTTCAATGTTTTCCATCGTGTTTTCCATATAGATTGGTGTAAGGCAGAAATCCGGACATATAGAAGTCTATGTTGGTCCTGAGAAATCCAAGTTGCCTTACGAGAAACGGGACTGCACAGTCACTCTGTTGGCAGGGGACCATGTTCTGATCAATCTCTTAACTGACATAGTTACCCAGAACAAGAGAGCCACCAACATCAAGCCAAAGATTCCTGCCACCTTTAAGCATACAGAGGAGAAAAGAGAAAAGGTATGAAGGACGATTAACAGTATTTGTTAAAATGCTGAACAAAGGTAAACCAGGCATCCTGGGTAGTAACTAACTGTGATATGCTTCCTTCTTGTGACAGGGTGCTATCTTGAACCTAAAGGACACAGAAGGTATAATTGTGTCAGAGGACCACCCTAACCTACCCTTTGACCTGACTGAAAACCTGAGTGATACAGAGTTCAGCCCCACAGATGAAGTGGAGTTCACTGTCGTCTCAGTGAGTGCTATCAACCGTCTCATTATTATAAGTTAAATGGTTATGACCTAATGAGTGAAGGGATTACAATAATTGAAACCCTGTGTGATATAGGGGAGAGTTTCGAGTGTTCAATGTTTTGTTAATTGTTCAGGTTAAGGAGAAAAAGAAGGCTATTCGAGTCAGAAAGCTGAAGGGAGGATCCGTGAAATTTGATTCTGAGACCCAAAGTGTGCTGGAGGAGGTCAAAGAAAAAGAGGAGATCAAGAAGAAAGAAGAGGTTGCTGTAGCCAAAGACAAGGTAAGGCGTTACACCCTCAGTCCTGGTATTACAATATGAAGCTATTGGCTTTATATGCTATGCAATGGAAGAATAAACGGTTGATGATGTTCTCATGTGCTTTGAAATATGGTGCTTTTCAACAAGATCCTTGGTTTCAACTCGATACCATTGGCTGTACTCACTTAACCTTCCCACTGTGATACTCTAGTGTAATGTAATCATGTATTCTGTCACTTGTGTCTTCAGTGGAAGCCAGTGAGCTTGGAGGTGCCACTTGTGATGGCTGAGGTTGTGGAGGACATCAGTAAGGAACAGTATGAGGGAACAGTCCTCAAAGCTATCCTCAAGAATTCTCAGCAGCTTCCAGTAAGTGTTTGTGCTTGCAATCTCCATTTGCGTATTAATACCTTAAATATTTATTCTATTTTAGTGGGTCATGAATTCCCATTAAACATGAAGCAAATGCAGAGTTTGTCTGCTTCAACTGTGCCACATGCGTCACACTTTTGTAGCGTAATTGTTGACTACAGAAGTATGTAACATTCGATGTCATTGACATTCTTGTCATCAAGGCAGAGGGACAAGAGTCTGAGAAAGGCAAGTTGGTGATGACACTGGCAGGCGAACTGAAGCAGTTATCGTTTGAGGCACAAGACATTCGGACCGCTGCCACCATGTTGGACGGCGATAAGATCAGGTTCAACATCTCTACCCACAGAGAAACCAAGAAAGAGCGGGCCGTCAACGTAATTATTTCACCAGAAACATTTGCGGAATCAACTGAACAACGTCGAACGGTAAGTCAGGAAGTGGTTCTTTTGGACCTTGCCGTTATGAAGAAAGGAAGCTGAACTGTAGTTTGGAGACGTCTCTGTAAAAAATGGCTGCATGTATGCCAACTCTCTTATACACCTTCACAGGGTATGGTGGTGGAGATCGAGGACCTGTCTGGGGTCATTAAATGCCAGCAAAACCCTCAGCTTTTTTTCCATATGTCTGAAGTGATGGACTTTAAAAAACTGGAGCTCAACGAAAAGGTGGAGTTCAGTGTCATCCCGGTAAGTCCCGCTTATGCTGCACCTATCATTCACAGAGTATATTTCACTTCATTTTGGGTTAAATGTGGTTTTTTTTTGTGTGATCTTTTTACCAAGCATGAAACGGCGGAAGGTGGGAGTCAGGCAATCAGGATCAAACGTCTGACTGAGAGAGTCTTCCTCCCTGTGCCCAGGCTTGGGGGAGTGGGAACCCAAAAAATAAAGGTATGGTAGAAAAATTGTGAGGTTAATTAGGTTTGATTAGGTATTTGTGATGCTTAATTAAATAGCATATAATACCATATAAGATTCTAACTGTCTGTTTCCTGTGTGCAGAAGCAGATGACTATCAAGCTAATGAAGGATTCTACCACCAAACTCGATGAGTAAGTAACTTGTATTCTTGCTTGAAAACCTTAGTGTCCTGATTTATGTATCAAGTATGTGGTACCTACAAAATGAAGACAGTTCCCTCCCCAATTAATCATTTTCCAGCAAGGGCAAACCAGAGGACATGAAAACAAAACTTCCAACCGAGTCTGACAAAATGAAAGCCGTTGTCAAAACCCTGAGGTCAAAGGACAACAAACCCAGCACGGGGCGGAAAGACAGCGATAGCAGCCGGCGGCGAAACGAACGCAGCAAGAGCCGCAGCAGGAGTCCCGGTAGAGACGCGTTCGGCCGCCACAGGAGAGCACCGAGCGTGATCAGGGAGCAAGACAGACACAGCAGGCCCAAGCGAAGCCGAAGCCGGAGCAGGGAGAGGTCGCGCAGACGCAGTCGCAGCCGGAGCAGGAGCCGGGAGAGGACTGGGCTCCAAGGGACGCAGCAGCAGGGAGTATGAGGGCAGCAGTCAGAGAAGGAGCCGGGACTCCAGCCTGCCTCCAGGGGAACCCAGGCACGGCGAAGGAGTGGACCATGAGCTCGCCAGGAAGAAAAGGGAGCTGGAGGAACTCAACGATATGATCGCTCGTCGTAAAGCCATGGCCATGACCATTCCGACGAGGGGAGGCATCATGGATATGAGGCCAATGGAAAAGACCTGCATAGACTACGACCATGGCAGGATCGCTGTCCCAATCACAGAATTTAAGCCGGTGAAATCCATTCTGAAGAAACGCACTGAAAGTGTTTCTGGGCCTTTGTTTCCAATTAAGGTTTGTTGCGCCTGTCATTCTTTATCTAGATCATCTTGTTGACTGGTGAATATAAATGTCTGTAATCTATGTAATATTTGAAGTTTAAATAGTTAAGACATTAATAACAAGGTACTGTTCATGGATGAATCATTGATTCCTCTTAAATATATGATCAACTCAACTAACCAAGATTATTCTATAATGATTGCTATTATTTCATTTGCCTACAGAATGAACCCCGCTGATCATGACCAGTACCACTACAACCCACCTACACTTGACCATATTCAGTCATTTGATTCACCAGAGCAAAGCCATCTTTTGTATAACCAGAGATCCACTAAAATGTCATATTATGACGATTCTCCATATGAACAAACTTCGGCACAGGATCATTTTTATCAAAACCAATCTCTTCAAGAACAATCTGCGCCTGTCAACACACACTCTGCTTATCAGTCTCCCCCAAGTCAACCTAATACCAGTCAACCCCCTCCAAATCAACTGCCACCTCAGCAAACTCCACCTAGCCAATCTCCTCCATGCCAATCTCCCCCTGGTCAGCCTTCCTCCCAGCAGAATCCACAAAGCCTCCTTTCCAGCCAGTCCACCGTCCATCCAATTATCCCTAAACAACCTTCCCCTGGCCCGTCTTCGTCAAGTAAACGTAATTCCTCTCCTCCCAGCCAAAAGGCGTCCCCTGAAGAGAAACGTAACTTGACCACCCAGATCAGCAGATTCCTTAACATCCTCAACAAAGGCGTGGACGCCAGTCTTTTCACAACAGTAGTTAAGGAGGCTCAAGATGAGATTTCAGTGTTGGCAGAGAACACCCAGGTAGTACCACAGAGCCACCCCGAGCTAAATACTGACAAATACGACCCTCACAGTGTAAGAGAGGCAGACCCCGAGAAGACATTCAGTGGTTTCAGCCGTGACGTATTAAAAACTCCTGATGAACACGACAGCTGCACGACTATTGACCACAGTCAGGATGATCTGTTGCCACACGAGAGAGCTATCCAAGATGGTAGTGGATTTTCTCGAATACTGAGCATGGCGCAGGAGAAATATTCTCCCAGTCCCTACCAGAAAGCAACGGACATGGATGAAGATGAGAAGTACCTCTACCATGGGAAGGGCTCTGCAGCTGATGGTGAACACTACAAAAGGTCGTCAGGGTCAAGGGAAAGGCAGAAACCAGTGAAGGAAGGCAGGAAATTGAGTCCAACTAGACAGACCAGGGAGGGTAGTACCAGCAAGTCTGAGCATTTTGACAAGATCCAGAGCCTTCTCCGCACCATCGGCCTGAATCTCGACACAGGAGAGGTCTCCAAGCTGGCAGACAGGACCCAGGAGAGACTCTATGGACGAACAGAGAAATCGTCTTCAGAGCGCTCCGAGAGAGAACGGGAACACTCGTCATCGAGGAGAGATGATCGACATCGGAGTCGTACACGCTCCGCCGACTCTGAAAATCTCCGGTCCATCTCCCCTGCAAGGTCGTCCAGTCGGAAACCATCCTCCAGCTACGAGCCTACATCCGAATATAGTGGGTTCCTTGACCAGAAAGAAGAGGAAGCCTTGGAAAAGGCAAGACAGATGCAGAACCTCACCAAGACTGTGAGGAACACACCTGAACAGACAATGGCCATCGCCCCTCCCTCTGACCCCACCCCTGTCACGTCCTCATCGTCACTGTACCCCGATCAACTGCCTGGCTATTCTTATTCCACCACCGACTATGGCTGGCACCAGGGGGCTAGCACACAGTATACCATACCACCAACCTCTGCTGCTTCCTCCTCATGTCAACAGGCACCTGGGGTGTACCAGCAAGCACAGTACTCTTCCTACGTTGGACACACATCTAGCCTGCCAACCCATTATTATGGGCCGCCTCCAGCAGGTCCTCCCCCCGTATCTCCTTATCCATTACATTCTTTAGCTCCCATAGTTCAGTCTACTTCCCTTTCAAAACATCAACAAGTAAATACCTTGATACAGGTTACGCCGTTGACTTCTACGAGTGACGACTCCAAGCAAATGGTTGCGGCCACATCCTCTAGGTGCCTCAAGGTCATTGAAACTGTCAAAACCAAGACAGTACAGAAAGAGGCGCCTAAATCAGGGAAGGTTGTCCAGTTTAATTTGCAGTCCACCGAGGCAGCACAGCCACATGCTGGATCAACCGTGGGTACAGGAACAGAGGATGATATCGAGGCCAAACAAAAAAAACGGGTATGTCGTTATTATCTAATTGTATTTGGAGCCAAGTCCCAATATATGAACACAATGCATGCTCGGAGGATGATTAGGATGACCTGAGTATCTTTTGTCCTTTGTTGTAGTATTAAGTAGACGATTAGTTGAATGTGTGAATTGATGCCTCAAATCAATAACTGGTATGTGTTTGTGTTCTATTATGACCTTATAGCTGGAACAATTTAACCAGAGGATGATGGAGAAGAGTAAGCAGCAATTTACCCAGAGGATGACTGATCGGCAGCAAATGAAGGATTTGCGGGCTCGAAACAAAAATCAGATCCACCCACCAGGTACTATATTGTTGCATACTCATTAGCTTTTGAAAGTACCTTCTTGGGCTTACATTGTTTGGCTCTTATTTCATAATATTCTGGTCAGTACTTCCAAGAGTGATGTAGCCAGTCACGATCTGTAGCCAGCTTGAGTTTATCTATATTACATTTAAAGCCAATCAAGTTAACAGATAGACAGGCTGCAAGTCAATAAAGTAAATAGTCTTGATAATATGAGCCTGTGACTTCGGCGAACCACTCTTTTTTCAACCACCGCACGGTCGTTAATGATGATCATAGATTTTATCATTATTTGATTGTGGACGCCGTCAACACATACTGTAACTTTGATTTTGGATTAACAATGAACATAGTGCAATGTTAGACAAGCTTTGATAAATGTAGACTTATCTTAAATCATAATTTTGCACAATGCAAAGTTAGACATATTTTAAGCTAGACTTCAGTTAGAATGTTGAGTTCAGTTTGTATGTTGTGTGCTAAAGTCAGTTTCTTAGCAAAGAATAGCAGTCCATTTCACCTGTCAAGATTGGAGTCAAAGAAAAAAAGACCAAGAAAGGAAGACGATTTGTAACAGCCTGTCAACGCAAAGTAAACTTTTTGTCTTGGCTCAGAAAGCCCTGCTACTTTATTATTTACCAGCATTATTAAATAGCTAGGCATACCAATATATATAATGCCCTTTATACAGGTTGTATTTTGGGAAGTCTATTGTAATGTCTATCGTGAAGTCTTATTATGCAACCCTGGGTGACTTTAAAAAATCTGAAACTTATCTAGTAGGTTTTGTATATAAAATTAGCTAGTTTTGGGATTGCACTTTCACTTTTAGTTAGCACTGGCATTTAACTGGTGTTACATTTTGTAGAAAGTTACTTTTTGTATTTTTTTTATACACATTAAAAGGTGAACTATATGTAGAGTGCAGAATATTCAGCAAGTGCTATCAAAGAAAATGTTGCTGGCGCTCAGGTAGAGAAACCCGGGGTTGCCAATTCTAAGTTTTACAACAAACAGAGACACAAAAAAGTTGAGTTTCAGTTAGATTGTCTAGTATTGGTAAATAATTGAGTATTGGTGTTAACATTACAGTAATTTGAAACTAATGGAAAATAGTCAAGGTCTGATGATAAGAGAAGTATGAAGGTAGGTCATCATTTTGGTTTGACCCAACTTTTTAAGTTAACCACAAGGTTATCAATTTAAGTAAGTTAGAAACGCATTCTGAATGCAGTTGTACTTCAGAGTTAGGCCAGGTTCTGAATGTTCAAAAATATGTATAGCACACTGTACCCTGAGCATGGTTAAGTAAGGAAAGGTTTTTTGTTTGCAGTCTTTACTTAACATTTTCTCAACAACAGGCTACTTCAGAACCTCCATCTTTAACAAGGCATTGAAAATATATTTTAAGATGATCTTTTTTTTGTCTTCAGGTATATTTTCAACTAGGTGTCCACTGTTATTTAATGTCGTCTTCCGCGCGTAGCATTTTAGAGTCTACTGTAGCAGTCCATTTCACCCAACAAGAAAGGAGGAAAAAAGGAGCCAACAGAGGAAGACATCTGTAACTTTATCTGGCTGGTCGATGTAAATTCTAATCTCTATAAAGTCCTTTGACAGACATAGCACAGGATAGAAAATTACCAGGACAGTTGCATACTTGTAGTTATGCATTTAAAAAAAGAAAAATATACTCAAGCAATTAGGAATGATTGAATGCTCACAATAATAGAATATACACACTTGTTCTATGTTCATGGTAGCTAGTTTCATTTTAAGAATTTGGACAGGAAGTGTCAAGCACTTTTATAATACATAAATGGGTGTGTGCAAAGTAATTGAATGACATTTTGATTTAGCGAAGATACATATTGCACCTGTCCTGTTGATAGTGTTGGCAAGGGCTTTCTGAGGATAGGTAGCTGTCTCCCATATGGTAACATGTATTGTTGTGTAATGTACAACAATGGACAATGTTGAAATGTAGGTCATGTGTATTGTTTGTAATCTCAGTTTAATGTTTACTAGCCCATTATTATTCATTTCATGGCATTAGTAAGTGTAGAATAGATAAAGCTGTATCATTCTATGATCAAGGTAGGTTGATATTTTGGTCTCTTCACAGTCCATATCTAGTTCATAAAATGTCCCTTACAACAGAAAACAAAAAATAACTATTGTTATCGATTTAAGATTTCAATGACTGCTTTAGAGACGAAACAATCAAAATATCTGGAAATGAATAACGAGTGAATAAGAGAAATTGACTTACAACCTACTCAACAACCTAACCACCAGTTAACTAGGACTTAGATAGATAGACTAAATTTTTGTTCTGGACAACCATAATCAAGTTACGTAGCTTATATGATTCATGAACAACAAGAAAAGGATCCTTAGTGTACGAGCAGTCATCACACTACCAGTGGGGAAATAATCTGTCATTAAGAGGCTACTAATCTAACAAATACCCTGTGTTGTTGAATCTCTGCAGGCAAAGTTATCAGCGCAGAGCCTAAGAACATATGGATTTGTGGTCACTCGCTTATTTATTGGGCAGAGATGAGGGCCAAGTCACCCGAGGTAGGTATGCAGCTGGGAATGGACCCCAGCAGTGTGGTTGTGTGGTGGAAGGGCATGCAGGGAATGACATGGCCACAGCTCCTGCCCCAGCTGCTCCAGCTGAAGATCAAGTGGCCTAACCCAGATGTGATCATCATGCACCTGGGTGGCAATGATCTGGGCACCGATAGCCCTACTGACCTTCTAGCCTCTGTGAAAAAGGACCTGACCTCCATGAGAAGTATTTTCCCACAATGCTTGTTGGTCTGGTCAGATATCCTGCCCCGGAGGGTCTGGAGGCACTCTGAGGACAGTCTTGAAGTGGACCTGGTCAGAGCCACCGTCAACCGCAGGGTTCACAGTATTATAGCTGAGCTAGGTGGCACTGCTCTTACCCATGACAACATCAGGTGTGGTACTGATACAGGCCTGTACAGGCCTGATGGAGTTCATTTGTCTGGGAAAGGTATTGATACCTACAACCTGAACCTGCAGGACTTTCTGGAGAAGTGGGAGATGGAGGCAAATAATGCCACTGAGTAAAGTTAGGAGGTGTCTTTCAATTTTTTATTTTTTTTAATCAGTTCTGTTTGTTCAGTGCTTAGTTCCATAATGACCTTAACACTCGCACACAATTGTGTATCTGTGATGATTTGATTGACTCTGTAACTGCTGAGCAAGTTTGGTCTTGGAGAAAAATTGTTCAAAACTTAATTCAATTGACAACTACTGACTACCAGGGACATCAATTACAATAAATGCATTTATGGTTGTGTTTAAGGTCATAAACGTTTCTGCAGTGTTGTAATTCAATGTGCCTGAAGATGCATCGTAGGTCAGTAAAATATCAATGTAAGTAGATTGGAATGTAATAATAAACTCTAGTTATCAGTTGGTTCACTATAATCAATTATAAACATTTTCCTCACTATTTGCCTGACTGTTTCTGGTTACTGACTGGTATTCAGCATATTTTATTAAATTTGTTTGTCTGCCAAGAAAATAAACTAGATGATTGGGAAGTGGTGTTTGGGTGATGTTTTATTGCCTCAGTTTCATGCAAAATGCAAGTTTATTTAAAAAAATCTCATGTTATTATATGTAGATCCATATGGAACGTCAATGTGTGCCACGAAGACTTCAGGAGAACTAGGTAAAAACGTTTCATTCACGTTTTTGAGATCTTATTTAACCCTCTGTGATCCTTTCGAATTAGACTGATTTACTAGTTTCTCTCAGAAAAATGTTGTTCACTTATCTGATTGTCATAAGGTTCCATGACTTTATCCACACAGGGCATCTAAACACAAAATAAAGTGTGATAATTTTCATGAAATATTGAGTATTTTCTTTAATTCTTGTGCACTTGTAATCTGGTTCAAATGGGATGGGTTGGATTAAGTGTATGCAATCGAGTTCAGGCACATGCCCATTCATCTGATGGACACACTTGGAACATGTTTCATCTTAGAGTTTTTGTTAAAATGGTCCATAATGACGCATTGGTTTTGATTAAGTACACATATCTACAGTTTTTGCATTCTGATAAGCAGAATCATATTTTAGAATCCACAATATTTCAGCAGTGTTTAAAAAAAAACAGGTCACAAATACAGAAGTAGAATCATTAAAAACATAAAATACAAAAAAACGTAATAACACTAAGATGAAAGTAGCCTACAGTAGATAACAATCAAGCAAAAAAAAATAGAGATATATAAATTAATGCAGTCATATTTCAAAACAGTTCCTTATAATATTGAATAGTATAAGGCTTTCTTATTTCGTAGCAGATTAAGAGATTAAAGTCTATCATAAATACTGTAAAGCACGGAATAGAGTTCGAAAATATGTCTTTATGAACATTACATTTACTTATCAGAACTATAATGTTAACTATCCAGTTTAATGATATTAGTACAGTCAAAATAAGCAATAACATTATTATCTTTGATAGTAATAGAGTGACCAGTTTGATTTAGTATGAAATCTTCCATATCTTTCCAGAATCTATTACTATATGGACAAGAAGAAAATACATGTATGACTTTCAGCATCAGTGTTGCAAAATGAGCATTTGACATCCATCTGTGAACATTTTGACACCATTAAGTTACATGGGTTTTCAGCCCATAGTGTTACAGTAGGGTACTCTCCATTTTGACGTGGGTATTATTAAAACAAAAACTGCTTATAAAAATATCCCTGCTTTTCAGCATCTTCATCAGAGAACCAATCGAGTTTGAGCTTTTCCGTTTTCAGTCCTGGGGTGAATACGTTCGAATACAAACGTCCGTTCCCTCGTTCGTCCACGTTCAAGCTCGGTGCTGAGTTTACGTCCAACGTAGTTTTGTAAGAGTAGGCTCAGACATAAACATGTAATGTTTTTAGGGAAATGATAGGTAACACTGAAAGCTGGAAATAGCCAGACTTGTCACAAGAACAACTCAAACTGGAGAATCACTGAAGACCTACCATTAAACATTACGGGAGGAAAATAATCACTGAGGACGCATAACAGGAACCGACTTTTTGAAATGGAATAGATCCATTGTTTCACGTATTCACGCGCTTGCTTGGACTGTGCCCTGCACAAGCGAAACGAATGTAAGAGAGGATCAGGAATACTTCTCATCTGGCTTCATGTGGATTTACTCGAAATAGTCATACACTAACAGTGGATTTGCCATACTGCAATAATTTGCTATATGTTACAGTAGGTCAATCACTACCAAAAGTTTAATAGCTAGCTAGCTAGCTAAAATGTACGGAGGTCGGCCTCCACCTCGAGATGAATATCCTCCGTACAAAGGCCGTGGTCCCTCGGCCCCGAGGTTCGCATACTGGACCCGGGCGGCCCTATACTCGGCCCATTACAAGGGATGACAGAGGTAGGCCGCGGGATCCGGTACATCACGGATACCATGACCATGGATCTGCCGACACATACAGACGTTCTCCGCCACGCAGGAGGTACTCTTCTCCTGATCCAGGAAGTGATAGACGTCCAGGCGGTGAATATTGGGGCAGCGTTCCTCCTAGAGAAGTAAGTAACTTGCTAACCTTCGTGTTGATGACGGCTAACGGGGTAATGATTTAGAGTTGATAAGTTCTCATTCAGTAAATGCCGACATAGCTTTATAGAACAGGCCATTTAGCCAGCTAGCTACATTTTGTATTGCGCGCGCACCAAGCGAAAGTGTTGACTCGCTACTCATGTTAGCTGGCACTGGTAGACGTAACGGGGCTCTCAGATCAATTTGTCTTCAGGTTAGCTAGATATAGCGGATTTGGAGACATGTAGTGTACATTTATCATTACAGTTTCTCAGTCAGGATTTTTCTGAAACGTGTATATATGCGCTATTACTCAACCAAAAATGAGCCTCATGAACCCACAATATCCGCCATGATGGGTTTTTTTTTGTACAGTGGTCGTAAAAAAATCTATTCTAATCGCGCATTTGGACCAAACGACTTAAAATTGCACGCATTGAGAGATAGCGTTACATGTCTCTCCGAAGTATCAACCCTTAGTAATAAATAACTTTCTTAAAGATAAATTAGTTCCAGGTGAAAATTTCCCCCGGTACTGTACATCATATTCATTAAATAAACACGTTACTTAACTCACAATGCCTTGAGCATGTACTAAGAATGGTCCCATTGAACCCTAACTTCAGGAAGAAACAGAATCACTGTTTGCAGCTATATCTTTGAGTTGTTTTATGTTTTTCAGTTAACCCCAGTAATATAGTAAATCAATGGTTGAAGCCAATTTGTTGATTTTAGAAATGATGTGTGCTCACATGGCTGATGACATATGTCTGCCTGCAGAGATCCCCATCACCTCCCCGTGGTAGGATCCCCATAGACCACAGTCTGGTGATTACGGTGGGCAATGAGCGGACTGGATCTGGAACTGTGGCCCCTCGGAATTCCATACCTTATGATAGGTATGTAGACACTTCTGTTGTGCAGTCTTTACAGTATGTTACACAGTATTATGTAGCCTACACTGCATTACAAATAATCATGTTTACGTCACGTGTTTTATCAAGTCATAATTTGTTCAGAACGGTTCGTACCGTACCCCTGTACGAACACACAACTGTCCTTTTTTAAAACCTCGATACGGTACACCTCTAGTCATCATTAACTGTATTTGTTCTCCAGAGATTACACACCAAGACCTGCTTATGATGGGCCTGATGACCATGGACAAAGAAGGCGAAGTCCAAGCAGAGGGAGAAGCCGACCACAAAGTCGCAGCCCAGTGGCTGGGCGGAGCAAGAGTCGTCCTCGCAGTCAAAGCGGGAGCCCTAATAGAAGCAGGGCAAGAAGCCGAGCGAGGAGCAAGAGTCGTCCTCGCAGTCAAAGCGGGAGCCCTAATAGAAGCAGGGCAAGAAGCCGAGCGAGGAGCAAGAGTCGTCCTCGCAGTCAAAGCGGGAGCCCTAATAGAAGCAGGGCAAGAAGCCGAGCGAGGAGCAAGAGTCGTCCTCGCAGTCCCAGTCGCAGCCCTGACCGTAGCAGGGCCAGGAGCCGTGCAAGGAGCAAGAGCCGGCCTCAGTCCAGGTCCAGGAGCAGGAGTCTTGAGAAGAGCCGAGGACGTAGTGTGAGCCGAGCCCCCAGTACGAGCAGGGCCCAGAGCAGAGGGAGAAGTGTGGGCAGGAAAAGGAGTAGCAGTCGCAGTGTCAGTACCAGTAGCACCAGCAGTAGTCGGAGTTCCAGTTTAGCCAAGAAGCCTGACGAGTTCAAGGAGCTGGATATGGCACGACGCCGTAAGGAGTTGGAGGCTTTGCTCAACAGGCCCACCAAATCCATACTGAAGAAACGTGTCGACTCTGAGGACTCCCCTGTATCGGTGCAGGTGAGAGGGTATCAAATGACTAAGCAATATTATGGTTGTGGACATGGTTTATTTGTTTAACTTATATATTTCACATTTTCTTCACAGAATATCGAGTCTCCTAGAGTCCCTTTAGATAGTGCGACTATGTCCAGAGAGGCTGAGCGCTTCCTGACTGCAGTTAAAGGCATGGAACCCAGCATGTTAGCCTCTCTGTTGGGAGAGTTGAGAGACGACCCTCACATGCTCCAGAGCGCTAGTCTTAACCCTGCACTCTCCGGGATCCTTGGCCTCCTGGAAGGAGTTGCTGGACAGCAGGATGAGAAAAAGAACACCGACATTGAAGATGAGGAGAAATTCCTATATGGAGATGAGGATGATTCAACAGAGAGATCCAGACCTCCAATAGAAGCTCCCCAACAGTCAGAGATCTATGGTGATACAGAGAATGCACTCTATGAGGATTCTGCGTTGAACAAACACCAGGCTGCTAGTGGAGAACATGCGTCCCGTGGCCAACAACAGCAGGTGGATATGAGGTACCACAGCAGATCTTCTATTACCCCAGACCAAAACATCAGGATTGAAGTTCCTAACCTTGGCTACCCACCAGGGACAGGCCCACTGGATGAGAATGAGAGACATGAAGTGGAGGAGTATGAGAAGATCCAGGACTTGCTCAAAACCATTGGATTGGATCTTGGTGTGACTGAGATCAGCAAAATGGCTGCCAGGACTCAGGAACGCCTGCATGGCAAGAAGCCCCCACCAAAGACGCCCACCCGTCGCCCCGAGAAGAGACGCCATCATAATTCTTCAGACAGTTCAGACAGTGGCGGGTATCATCGTAGGCGCAAGACCCATAGTCGGAGTGGGAGTTCTAGCAGCAGCAGTCGAAGCCGAAGCCTGAGCAGTGACTCCGGAAGTAAGAGGCGAAAGAAGTCGCCCCCATCTAAAAAGGGGCGTGGCCATGGAAAGGCTCAAAGCTCCAAAGAGAAGTCTGTGTCTGAATCGGTGTCTCAGTCTACTGATCCAAAAGCAATGATGGCTCAACCAGCTCACGCCATGTCCGCCTACCCACAAGCCCAGCCACTTGGTCTCATCGCTCCAAACTACCCACCCCCTGGATATGGTCAGTATGGGAACTACATGCCTTACATGCCTCAACAGTGGCCACTGTACCCCCCTCCATCCATGAGTATTCCACCTCAGTCTCCGAATGAAGACGTCTTGAGTGCCCCGTCATTTGACAGGACATACCTTCAATCTGTCCAGACCTCAGAGTCTGATATAAAAGGTGGGAGCTAAAGTCTTTGATTGTTGTAAAATAATTGTCTTTAGGCACGGCCAGTTTGATTTATTCTAGTGTACCATTAATAAAGTGATGTCTTTTTTATTCAAAGCATGCTTTTAATCCTTTTTATTTCCACACTCTCAGGAAATGGAAAGGGAAGCTCTAGAGCAGGCAGCAGCCATGAGCGGAGAGGTTCAGAAGAGAAAAACAACGAAAGTCAGAAACAAAAGGTGCGATGGCAACTTTCTGAACAAGCTATATTGTCAATTGAAACAATGGGGGGAAAATTATTGTAAAAAATGGTTTGTTACATTTGGTTCATTTCATCACCAGGTGCTAGAGGAACGGGAAAAACTGAGACAAGAAAGAGACATCCGCATGAAAAAGAAAGAGTATCTCATGAAGGAACTGGAAAGACTTAGAAAACAGCAAGGTATGCAACCTAAGTACTGATGATACCCTGCTGATACCCTCACATGCAGATTTTCCTTAGTATTTAGATCTAGCTTTTCATTGCTGTTGGTATATCAAGTAAATCAAGTTAAATCAATTAAGTGCAAAAAACAAACAATTATTTTATGATTAAGAACGGTATCTAAATGCTAAAGTTTCTTATCATGTTGATGTTTTTTCTACCTGTACCTTACTTTTTACTATAGGTGAGCTTCTTCGAAAAAAGCGACGCGAGAAAGATGGCCACAAAGACCCATTATTGACAGAGATCAGTCGCCTGCAGGAGGAGGTCATTTCCCAGATCTCTGTTCTACGCAAAGAACACGAGGCAGCCGAGAAGAAGCGCTCCGAAATTGATAAGGTGGCTGTCATTTTGGGACTGAGTGCATCTGACAAGCCGCAGAAAGTGAGCAGGGCCACTGGGAATCTTGAACAACCAGTAACTGCAGAGAAGAAGGAGCCAGTTGGTATCCCAGAGAAGTCCACCTCTAAGGTAGAATTCCATAAGCATCTCCACAAACAGTCAGGGAGAGCTGAAATCATAGTAAAACTTGTGATTCTGTAAATAGTTCCATGATCATTTTAACAGATCAAATTTGTTTAGTATAGACAATCTGAATTTTCTATGAATGATTTTCTAGTTTAATTTGTATTATTTACGATTCCCCACAGTCATTAGCTAATAGCTATATACCTTAGGTATTTAGATGTCTGTGGCAACACCATTACTACCATGTATCAAAATAACTTGGATTAACTGAAAAGAGGCTGTGTTTATTAATTGCTTTAAAGATAGATTAAGATTAAGACCATGATGATAAATAACTGCAATGAGATCTAGTCTAGTCTATTCTCAGATACTTTGTGTGGGTTTGGGTACAACACAGTGCTAATGAAGTGGTCACAACCCAGCGCCCAAGATATTATTTTCACCACATAAAATAGGTTTTTATAAAGAACTAGATTTAATTATGGGTCTATGACTGGGAACTTGACCTAAACATAAGAATTTAGTATCTTCCTCAAGACTGGAACACAGATCATCTAAGTTGCACGGTAAGTGTTTTTGAGAACTTCCAACAGTTGGGGACAATAGGCATTTTTAGCAATAACGGGTGCTCAACCAATTGATGGGGTCTATATTGGTTCCTTCACTAGTGCAAGGTGTAGTCTTATTTGTCTTCAGTAGTGCAAAAAAAAATGCTAGCTACAGTCCACATCAGTGGTCATGAACCTAGCAGCTCTACACAATAGGCAATACAATTTTCAGCTTAAAAGTTTTACCAGGAAGTGCATGATCTTCCATATAACAGGAAGTACCATGGTACAAGTGTAGCAGATAGTTGAGATAAAACAAAAGTAAAGTATTTCAATTGTTGTCTATTTTATGCTGAAGGGGAAGGGTCTTCATTCTCTTGTAGACTGTGAATTGTCTTTTACCTTTAAACTGTTAACCGTTTCAACTTGTGTTCCTAATTAGATGACATCGTCCTCAAGAGCACTTCCAGACAAACAGAAGCAGAATTCCAGCGCTCCACCTTCAGTGATCCCTGACAACCTATTTGAATACTACGACGCGGGAAACCATTGGTGTCAACACTGTAATGTCACCTCTGGTTCCATGTTCGATTTTTTCACGCATTTGCATAGCAAATTGCACAAAAAGGTTGGTGTGCCCTTTTGGGGTAAATATCATTAAAATGCTGTATTTCTTTCCTTGTTTTCATGTCCTGACTGACTTACTCGTCTAATATTGACAGATCCCTACCTACAGTGTTAGAAATTAGACTCATTTTATTTGTTAAGCTCCTATAAGACACCAGCCTGCTGCCCCATTCAGTCACCCTTATATTTTAACATTAATCATTTCAACAGTGCAATTCTATGTGTTTCTTGTGTTAGTTAGATGTATTTTTTTGTTTGCACTTTACAGACACAGGATCCATACAGCAGACCATGGGCATCAAGTTCTACAAAAAATGAGAAGAATGACTATTCGGGAGAGAAAATGGTTAAGCCTGCTAAAGGTAAATTAAATATAAAAAGAGATCAATATTTTACGAAAATAATTGGTGATGGCCTCTTAAACGTTGTTAGCAATCTTCTACTTTTAGGTTCTGTTCACAGCTGGAACACTGCCACAGTATTCTGTCACTGAAAGCAAAACAATGCAAAGAAGTAAGATCCAGAAAGGTTTTACATGCACCGAGGGATTTGTATCATTTGAACTGAGTTACCAAAAACCAAATTTATTTAATCAAGTGTTGGTCAACTTAATGTTATGGTATGCTTTACAAGGCAATGGAAGTTTATTAACATTCTCCTCCTACTACAGGTACTTTTTGAGGAGCACCGCAAAGGTAAACACCAGTGGCAGATGTCTGTTGTTATCAGTTGCTTTAATCTCTTTTACTGTGTCTTTGTCCTCATAGGGTCTGAATTATTGCTGCCTGTGAGGGGATTTTTCTGCCAGCTATGTGAGGAGTTCTATGGCGATGCAATTTGCGCAGAGGAGCATGTCACCAGCCATGTGCATAATGAGAAATACAAGGTATTTTGTTAAAGGTGATGTTTTTCCACGCACACAGTAAATTACTCTTGTAACTTAATTCAATGCTAATTTTGTAATATTATTGAATTGCGTATTTGTGTGTGATCCTTCTGTACCAGAAACAAATGTACGAGAATCCACTCTATGAACAGAGAAGGAACCTGGACCGCCAGGCTGGACTTAATCTGGAAGGTGGAAAAAAACTCAAATTGAAACATGAGCAACAGAACAGAGAGAGTGAAGAGAAAGAAGAAAAACCCAAACACAACAAAAAGAAGGATGAGGAGAAATCTAAACCCAAGAAAAAGGAGGAAAAGAAGGATGATGAAAGGCCCAATGTTGGCAAGAAAGAGGAGGAGAAACCTTTGTATAATAAGAAAGAGGAGGAGAAACCTTTGTATAATAAGAAAGATGAGGACGAGAAAAACAAGTGCTACGTGAAGGAGGAGTCAGACAGATACAAGTATAGCAAGGAGATGGAAGAGAGGTCCAAGCACAGTAAGAGAGAAGAGGAGTATAGATACAAATATGGAAAGGAGGAAGAGCGATACCCATATCGCAGGGAGGAGGACAACCTGTACAAACATCACAGAGAGGAAGATGAGAGATCTAGATGCGGTAGGGGAGACGAGAGGCCCAAACACAGTTGGAGGGATGATGACAGCGAGGAAAGGGTTCGATACAGTAGGGGGAAAGAGTCCAGGTCAAAACATGATAGGAAGGAGGAGGAGAAGTATAGATGTGAAAAAGAGAAGGGGAAACCCAACGAGGAAGGCCTGTCTAAAAAAGACAAGGCTGGGCATTCAAAGGAAGAGATGTCAGTATTTAAGAAGTCTGAGAAACCTGCGGAGAAGCTAAGTGAGCCTCCCAAAATAATCTGCGGGCCGAGTCCAGCAATGAGGGCGAAATTGCGCAAGAAAAGCGAAGAAGCCACCAAAGGAGTGCCAGCACCCCCGGTGGCTTTTGGGAAGTTCAGTTGGAAGAAAAAAGAAAGCGAACTCGCAAAAGAAGCTGAAAGAGTGGCGGTAGAGTTCTTAAAAGAAGAGGAAGCCAAGGAAGCAGAAAGGCAAGACGGAGACGAGGATCCTTACTCAAAGTCTGTGGCTATAGCCAAGAGTATCGCCGTCAAGCTTTCAGGCACTGCTGTTATCCCTAATACCTGGGTACCATACCAATCTAACCGTGGCAGGATACGTCCTAACCTTCCGGCCCCCTCAATGGTCCTGAGGAAGTCAGTCGGGGAGTTCAGCAAGCCTGCACCTCTAAATGCTTTCCTCTCCATCAGGCCACCCAGTGCTGGTACAGTGCCCCCAATGTCAGTTACAGAGAACCAGCCTACAATTGATGCCATGCTACCCCAAGATATCATCTCCAAAGCCTTTGGTGGTCAGGAGGTGGTTTTGAACCAGCCAGAGTTTGTTAGTCCCATTCTTTCCGTTCCCCCGAAAGTTATGGACACAAAAGATGAACCTTCCACAACTATGTCTATGCTGATGATGATGGAGTCTGATGTAAGTGCACCGGGTGTGCCAGAGTGCGAGCAGAACCGTGCAGTGCTTGTCCAACCCCCTCCTCTCATGGCCAGATACCAACCAGAAGCCCAGAAATCAGATAAGCCTAAATCCAACCTTGCGGCAGCAAAAGCTCAAGATTTGTTTGACATATTCTACAGCAGCAGTGTCCCATCCCACACCAGTAAGGTCACAAAATTATCTGGCTCTAAAAAAAAGGAACCCTCGGAATCTGTAACCCTTAAAACTCTAAAAGCCCAGCCTCAATCTAAACTTCAAACAGAACCCCAGTCTTCCCCACTACCCAAAACTGAGCCCCAGTCTACCCCTTTATTCCAAACTGAGCCCCAGTCTACCCTTTTATCCCAAACCGAGCCCCAGTCTACACTTTTATCCCAAACCGAGCCCCAGTCTACACTTTTATCCCAAACCGAGCCCCAGTCTACCCCTTTATTCCAAACCGAGCCCCGAGTCTACCCCTTTATCCCAAACCGAGCCCCAGTCTAAACTTCAATCTCAACCTGAACCCAAGTGTGAACTCCAGTTTAATCCTATGCCCCAACCTGAACTTCAGCTTCAACCTGAACCACAACCCCAACTACATCCAGGGTTAGCTCACGAAAACTGTACTAGTGCTGAAATGGACATTCGAGACCCAAAGGAGTGTGAAATTGGGCTTGGGTCTGAGTTCAAGGACACCCTTGCTATTGATGATCCCTCTGCAGAGCCCATGGAAATCACAACAGAAGCACTGGGTCTCCCAGCTGATGTCCTTACATTAGACTTTGATTACAATTTTTCCTTTGAGTGAAATCCAGCAGTGGCCCATCAGGGAAAAGTCCCTTTCATGTAGTCGTCAAATGGTGTGCTATACAGGAGGACAAGTGTTATCTCCCACACCTGCTGCAAAACCTATAATGGGGGAGTTGCAGGCAGCTGAACAGTGAATGGATATGAATGTGAAATTTCCATTTAGAGAACTTAGACTTCGTTTTGCAAGCCTTTGGTTTGGGGAAATTGATTACCCTCTTGTTCTGAAATACATCAAAGTTGTTCTTTACTTCTTTAAGGTAATGTACTGTATAAAGTTTTGTGTTTTTTGTGTTTATTTTAGTTCAGATATATACGTATGCTT
This sequence comes from Mallotus villosus, assembly GCA_903064625.1. Lineage (NCBI taxonomy): Eukaryota > Metazoa > Chordata > Actinopteri > Osmeriformes > Salangidae > Mallotus > Mallotus villosus. The sequence goes on along the minus strand of CAEFZP010000441.1, from coordinate 41,085 downwards.
GATCTTTCCTCCTCACTGGATAATTGAAAGGTGTTTTAAAACAGGAAACAGTGCTCAAGATTATGAAGACATACCAGCATGGTGGTGCTTCATGGACCAAAAGATTACTCTGAGGAGTATTTCTTTTACAACTGCATTAGAATAGAATCACTCTTTACAGCACCATCCTGACAAGAAGATGTGAAATAGCGTTCTTGAACATAAATGTTGTTTCCATTTTTTTTTACACATCTTTGTTTAATTTTAGCTTTTTGTATCCTCAACATCAGTATATACAAATGTCTTCCTGTAACCACAATTGAAGTAGTTTAAATAAAAGCATCTGTCCACATTTGATGTTATTTTTCTTCAGACTTTAGAGCAATATGATCAGTCTAAAAGTTATCTAATGTATTTCCATGGCACTATTGACCAATGTGTCCATACACTTTTGCCTTGCCTCTTACAAACTCTGGTTACTATAATCAGTGTGATGGGTTAGTCAAGGAAATTGTTTTAATTGTTTATTATTTTCATTCTATCAGAAGTATTCTGAAATGTTATTTTGTCAAGGCCAGCCACCACATCCTCCTTTCAACAATGCCACATGGGAAAGCAGTCTCAAAATGGGAAAAGGTAAGACAACAGAACCTGTACACAGTAGGATTTGTATTCATGTATTTGCAGTAGATGCAGATGATGGATGATTATGATACAACGACAACGGCAGAAATTAATGCACTTTCAGAAGGACCTCTTAGAATGAGAAATAATCATTTTCTTTCATATAATCCAACAACTATTTTTGTCTAATTCTGCTCAGGGTTTATTGTTTGCACAATATGATTCAGTATTATGTCAATGTAGAGTCATTTGCATAATTGTATTTAATAAAGGATTTACTGGACCTTGTCTACATTGCGTTTTTTTAAATATAGGCTATCTATATCTATATCTTAATATTCCTATTGGTATCATAGACACATGGAGCACTGTATTTCTAGTAATTAAGCTATGATAAAATAGGCCTATTTGAAAGTAATGCTAGTTCCGATATATTTAGAGAGAGCTTTGGTGAGGATTTGCATAATTTCCAGTAGATGGTGCTCGTCATGTATGAAAAAACCCTGATGGTTGAGCCAAGGGAAACACCAAAAACCGGCAAATGCAAGTAGCCTAGATCTTTTTTTGGATGGTTGGATAGGTTTACATTCAACCATAACTGCCTAATTCAAGCAAATTCAAGGACCCCTGATGCCATAAACCTATTTTGCAATGTAGGCCTACAATCAAATTAATTTTGTTTATTGAGAATTCAGCATTCCAAGAACTTAGTAGGCTAAAGGAGGAATGATATGCAGAAACTTACAGCACTTTAATGGCGGAGGTATACTTTTGATATCTGATATTTGAACAATTCTGACCGGTTCTGTTAGCACTTGGCAGTGATGACAAATTGTTAATATGGACACACTGTCTGCATCTGTTTAAAGCCAGGAAACCTGCTGATAACTTCCCCGGAGTGCATGAAGTGTCATCACTGGTTATCAACGGGTCACGCAAATGAACGACCTAGGGAATAATTATGCCCGGCTGTCAATATCCCAGAAGGGGGTGGGCGGGAGGCTCGGGGTTGTTTCGGTCCTCAGTTAATACTGAGACTATAACGCAAGATTTAAAAAGTGGCCGAGGGAACACGGCCTGTCAAATCCCGATTTTCAAAAAATAAACATTTTTTGCTTATTTGTTTTGACATTTGGGCGTGCACTGTTGCTAGGTAAAGAGAATATTCCAACACCTCCACCCTTTTACAGTCGACCCGCCCATTCTTAAATATCCAATAACAAATTCACAGTGGTCTGTCACTAGGCAGTATTAGACGTATGTGTCCAATGGTTTTTCCCTGGCCTAGAAGGGCGCAGGGAGCTGAAGGTAACTGAGTGGCAGCGTTCGAGTCCCGGGGAAGTCTGTCACGGAGTCACCGTGAAAAACACCATCAGCCACAAAATGCCGAATAAAACTAAAAAGGAAAAGGTAACGTGATGTTTGCAAGATGACAGAAATAGGTTTTTATCTTTGCAGCTAAATATTTACTGGACGCTTATCGTTTCGTGTTTTTATTCGGCTAAAATAAATTGTATTTTTGTCCAAAGGCCTAGCAGAACAATATTTTCAAACCGAATAGCTAGCCATCATCTAGGGGCAATAATGTAATTTAGCAATTTATAGCTCAGAGCTGACGTGGGACATTTTTAACATTATATAATGTGCTATGGTCAGAGGCAGATCAACAATGCATTTTTAACTCTTAAATAATTAATAGCCTACTGGAAATCATCAGATTTATCAAAACAAGGCTCACAACAATGTCTAGTTTCATCATGTAGCCTACATCATAATATTTTAGCTGCAATCTGTCTACGAGCATGTTACATATTGTCGCGCAGAGTTGACAGCTAGTTTAAGCATTAGCTAGCGACATTTGTTACATAAACGCAAGATTATGAACTTGAGTTTAAAATAGGCTGCAGGTCATAAATGAAAATTGCAACATTGTGTGAGATGATTCGTTATGTAGTGAGTATTGAACACATTCGTTTATTGCTGCTGGCTTTCTGTTTAAAAGAAAATGTCACAATCGTCATTAATAGTCTAGATACATTTATTAATCGTATACTCTTTTGCTGTCAAGAGCAGGGTCTTGAACAGGTCTTGTACTAAAAGGGTGTACAATAAAAGAACATGTCAAATGCGTGTTACTTTTACATTTACACAAGATGTGGCTTCGTTTGCAGGAGCCAACCAAATCTGCCAAAAGCAGCACTAAAATCAGTACTGCCAACACTGGGAAAGACACAGGAACTGAAAATGCAGATGAGGTAAGATAATTTCTCAGATTTACTTTTGCATAAATCCAAATGCCACAGTGTTTGATTCAGTTTGTGATGACAAGGATGACACAGAAATTACATTCTCAGTAACCAGAGTAAACAATAGATTTGTTTGGCCCTCACTTATATAGGCATTTGGCACATGTCTGTTGAGCTACACCGGCCTGCTGCTCTGATTCTCATCAGCTCCTCGGGAACATTGTTCACGAGGGCCATCATTGTGCTTGAATTAGAGCCAGACCCAATATGTTTGATCAGAAAAGGAGTGGCTAGCCGAGACCTCAGCTGTTGAGCTCTCTTGCACTCTCTTCTCTCCATTTACTACATGAAGTGTCACACTGTCTGTACATGCAGAAGAGGACTACATATGTATTTTCCACTACCCATCTTTTCTTATCTCACTTCAATTGTCTGAATAAACGACATGATGACAGTAAATGCCCTACCGCAATAACATATTCCAATCCCATGAACAAAGTGCTTACTGATTCAGTGTAGACCCATGGTTATTATGTGTAATTGACTGAAGTCTTGCGTCATTAGGTAATTATCTGTATAATATTTTCAGTGTTACAAATGGCCTTGCATTCAGGAGGAAATAGCCAACCAGATGGTTACCATGAGGTGTCTAGAATGTAGTGTCCACTGCATTTACAGTATCACCATTTCATGCCACGCAAGCCCCCCGCAACAGTTACCCACAGGCACCTGACAAAGATGGAAATTAAAGGAAACTAGAAGTATTTTTCATTGCAATTGACTAGTGACGAACACACTCTATTAGACCTTGTTGCAATCAATGTGGTTAGTTAACCTCCGGCAGAGAGTATTAGTTTACATTAACAAATGTTACCAATTGGGCTTTCTAAAGATGCCACTGTTCAGAGAGTGGTATTGATGACAGCAGTGGCAGGATGCTTAGGTTTGACGTTGCGCAGGGTGGGATGCTATTGATCAGGTCTATTTTAAGTCCAACTCAGTCATGCAAACTGGCCTATCCAGGCCATCACTGCCATGCCTTGGGCTGCCCTAAACATGTCTGATAGGAAGGCGTCATGGGCCTACAATAACACCCAACAACTGTGTCCCAACGAGATCCGATCTGAACCTGGTGTCGCCTTTCTGAACCCCTGAGCTGAGGACTTGAAAGGAGAACGTACAAACCAAGTGACCATGCCCATGCACGCAACTTTAGCCAGATACACCACTCGAGAGCTAGGAATTCAATGGCATGGTTGAGTGACTACAAATGTTGTTGTTGTTTTAGAAGCACTCATTTCCTAGATGATAACAAAGGTTTGATGGTGTGGTGCATCGATTGTACCAGCCCTCGCATCATCAAATGTCATGGAAGGTAGTGGGGAGACTGCTGGAACAAAGCCAGTGGGTGTCGTTTTCATTGTTGTGCCTACATTTCTGACATAGACCTAAATGTTATGACATCATTCATCAAAATGACTAAGAACATTGTAACATCAACTCTACCTGAGGTACTCAATGATCTGGACGGTCGTGCGTGCTCAGTTTGATGGATTGTGAGGTTGTGATGTTGTCTGTGCCGACTCCTTTTCATGTTTGTATTCGCATCAAGGTTGATCATGTGACCTGGTAAGAAAGGGCTTGTCGTTTTCTGCTGCCAATCGATCGCACAGATCCTCTCAAAGCACTTCAACAAGAGGACCCCTGCCATACGACCATCAGCAGCTTTTAGCTTAGACTTGTTCCTTATTAACCATATCCCTGAATCCCATTGTGTTATTTGGTGATGGCACCTGACTCTTTGAAAGCTCCTTCAATATTCCTTTGTGCGAGGGCTCCTCTTTTCTATTCATTCTCCATACTTCCTGACTCTACCGAAGATCTACACATCAGATCAGTAATTCAAAGAAAATCTGGAGCCGGTCTTGGTCCCCATAACACAGTGTGATAGCATGAGTAGGGACGGGGTCATGGGTGTCCCAGTGTGATGGCATGAGTAGGGACGGGGTTAGGGGTGTCCCAGTGTGATGGCATGAATAGGGACAGGGTTATGGGTGTCCCAGTGTGACAGCATGAGTAGGGACGGGGTTATGGGTGTCCCAGTGTGGTAGCATGAATAGGGACGGGGTTATGGGTGTCCCAGTGTGGTAGCATGAATAGGGACGGGGTTATGGGTGTCCCAGTGTGGTAGCATGAATAGGGACGGGGTTATGGGTGTCCCAGTGTGGTACCATGAATAGGGACGGGGTTATGGGTGTCCTAGTGGGCTGCTGTTGCCCCTCGTTTGGTTCGAGGGCCCTACCGTTCTCACTCTGCTTGGATGTTTATTCTGAGAGGACTGAGGTGGCCCTGTCCTGTGGCCACACAGGTGGCCATGTCCTTTCTAAAGCCCTCGAGACAGGACCATTCAGCAGCTTAGCATGGTGCTGTAGGGGAGGTCAAGTGACTCATTGGAAATTAGGTTATTAGAATTATTAGTCCAGACATGGAGATCCATATACGTATATAATCCATATATATATAAAACCTATTACATGTATTTTGTCATTGTATAAAATGTATAACAAGGAAGTGAGTCATCAAGAGGCCTACCAGTCATAGGAGTTATGAGCTTGTCTCTACATTAACATAAAAGGGAAAGCAGTAGCACCTTGGTGCAGTTTTATCTGTATTATCCTGAAGGCAAGCTGTAGAAGACCCGTTAAAAAGAATTCCTGTGTGTGTTTCATTTTGAAGTATGTGAACCAGTCCCATGAGTCTAATTTGACACTAGTTCCTCTGCTATCATTCTTACCACTTACGTGATGTTGTGTAATCATGATTGCTGTCTCTCGCTGTGGTCTATTAGAAGGAACATATCTGGGCTCAGTTAAATAAAGCCAAGACGGTCTCTATGGTATCGTTCTCTGCTCTCTGTTTGGAGACTGGGATATATGTATCTCACCACGTAGGAAGTGATTCTGGAGCTGTGAGACTATTGTAACATGAGAAGGGGGCAGATCATTGCACAATAAATGTTAAATGAAAAAAAATCCTTCTTGAGATTTTTTGGCTACGGTCAGGACTCAGATAAGAGCGATCCACAGTGTAGGGATTTTAGATGCAAGTGTTCGGACCACACACACACTGTTCATTCTACATTGCATAAGTTTCGTACTTGGACACCATGTAAACCGTGTTGTGTGTGTGTTGTGTGTGTGTAGGCCCAGCAGCAGCAGACAGCCAGCAAGCGTCCCAGCAACAGCACCCCACCGCCCACCCAGCTAAACAAGATCAAGTACTCTGGCGGCCCGCAGATCGTCAAGAAGGAGCGGCGCCACAGCTCGTCACGATTCAACCTGACCAAGAACCGGGAGCTGCAGAAGCTGCCTGCGCTCAAAGGTAACTCACGGCTCCGAGCGAGCTCCACTCGCCGGGCCTTCGTCCAGGGCGCCGGCTCAGAAACCGTAGGACCGTGCGACCCGACATTCAATGTCAAACGCACATCTTTTGGTCATGGATCGAACCTATACCAAAACCAAGGTTTTATTCACTTACTCGGGGTTGGTTTGGGGTCGGAGCATTAGTCGTGCAGCATGACTCTGAGAATTGTTCTTTCATCCTACGCCTCAAGAGACAAGATTCCATATCTTAACTTGAATTAATTGAATTTATGGAAATGCATCAGCCTCTTCCCTTGTGTTTCTGGAATGATTATTTTATTGGAAACGATCTCCTATGCTTCTGAATGACTCAGCAGTATCCCCTTGATCCTAACTGGAGACACGACGGAGGTCTGGGCTGACTGTGGCTTGTGAGTCAAAGGGGCTTCATAAGAAGTGAACGTTCTCTTCTTTAAGTGCTGACATACTTTCGTTATCCCTTTTGCTTTATTCTCTTTGTCTCCCTCCATTTCATTCACTTTATAGTCTCCCTCATGTTCTGGCTTAGGGCTCTTCTCCCTCCTCGTCCCCTCTCTCCCTCATTGTGAGTCCTCCCTTGTTTGGCCAGGCAGAGTGAGAGAGAGTGAGAGAGAGTGAGAGAGAGTGAGAGAGAGGGAGAGAGAGAGGAAGAGAAAGAGGGAGATAGAGAGAGAGGGAGGGGGAGAAAGGGAGAGAGAGGGGAGCACATGACGGATCCCAGGCAGTAATTGGATCAGCAGTGCAAGTGTCTGCACTAAGTAGGACAGAGATGCCTCGCCACAACACACCGTGCAGACAGATTAGGGGCTCCTGGCGCAGACGGGCACTCCCTTTTCCTCGCACTCCTCCATGCCAGGCTCACTGGAACTCCCCGCGGACCCCCGAGGGGGCCGTCTATGCTGAATTAGGCTACAAATGAGACGGAAACTAGGTGTCAATTTGAGAAAAAGAGAGTGTTTGTTGTGTGCATACAGATTGAGCATTTTTGGCTTCTCAGTCAGTGTTTTTCTCTGATATGTGTTGTCCAGTTCCTCAAATACTTTAGTCTGCAGTCACATGTACCTGCCTCTGGGGAGGATTTGAGTCATTTAGTCAAAACAACTGGCAGTAATACACCGGCTAATGTGCATCATGATGTTGTGAACATTATGTCCTGACTAATGAGCCTTATGTGCTTCAAACAGTCAGGCTCCAACCGACAGATAATCGCTAGCATGGGCTGATTTAGCTCTATATAATCGATGCTGATTCCTGTTATTTATCTGAAGCATCGGTTTTACTCTAGAGACCTAGAGTGTTCTTGGTTGTTCCTAGATATTGACACAGATATTGTCCAGTGGGTCAGAGTTGGGAAGTGTTTATTGAAACCCTCGCACCAGTCCCTCACCCTTTGTGGTGGTGACCAGTGCACACTTTGTGGGTGAATGACCCTGTGACCCACCCCTGACAGCCCCGTTTTCATGGGAAGGTCAAATGAGACTTCTTTTGAAAACATAAGTAACCATCAACGTTTTGAAGGACAATATTTTTCAAATGTTATGTCAGAGAACACTTATTATGGCTTTTTCAGTAGTCTATTTGATTGCTGTTATTGGTCAAGGAAAATGATAGTGTGCTGATGTCATTCTCTCTCCCATAGAAAGCAGAACTGAGCGGTTTGCAGCTTAGAAGTCTAATCAGTGTGCTTTAGTTTATATGTGATTGTTGTTTAGTTTGAGTGTGAACATGTTTCTAGTACTGTTGGCCCTGGCAACCCACCCTCATTGGCAGTTTATTGGACTCGTTTCAAACAAACACAGGAAGCCTTGAAGCCTCCCCTCCCTGCTTTTGTGTGATCTCACCCTCTTATTGGACTTACAGCACAGTGTGTGTGTTTTAGCACGTGAGAACATGTGCCTCTGCGTGCGTGTACAGTATGTTACCTCCACCGCTGTGTGCTTACCGAAACAGCCATGTAAACTGTCCAGTTCAGTGGTTATCACAATTCCAAGTCTAGCGTGGACACGTACCACAGTCCTTTCCGAATTGTCTTGATATCTCTGAATAGCCTGGATATCTCTGAATTGCCTGGATATCTCTGAATTGCCTTGATATCTCTGAATAGCCTGGATATTCGGATCTTTCCACACACTACAAAACGTAAACCATCGCTGGGTTGAGGTCCCCAGTGATCTGCAGAGAGCAGACCACCAGAGATTTGTGAACCCTGTTTTGTTCTAACCAGCACATACAGTGAGGCTCTTGTTTGTATGTCTTGTTGAATCGCTGTACTAATCTGACAGAGATAATAGGAGTCTGTTGAGCGGAGTGAACCATGGCCTTGGGAAGTAGGGCTGTGTGGAGCGATGGTGCCTGGGAGGGTGAAGGCCGGGTCTTATGACACGTCAACTGAATGGATCGGGCCACGTGCTGATGTTGGCCTGCTGTTTTTTGAACACTGGAACTAAACACATTTAGTGGAGATATAGATAGAACGTTCAAATGCTGCATGGTTACTCTGGTTTCACAGGAACACCCCACTAGCTATTGAATTTGACCTTGAAGACATTTGTTATTCCTCCGTAGAGAACTGCATTTTCAGTGCTCATCCACCTCTTCTATGGTCCTGATCTCGCCTAGCCTCGGTTACGTCACAGCGATACGAGTTCCACATCCGCTTGAATCAAAGGGGCTTTGAAATGGGTTCAGATATAGATGTGATGTGCACGGTGTCAGGGGTGCGTCACCGGCTCAGGCTCCGTGGAGCTCCGTGGAGCTGCTGCCGAGGGACTGCAGGGGTGAGTCATCCTGGACATTCACGGCTGCTGCTGCTGCTGTTCCTACCCCGTGTTCTCAGGTGGGTGCAGGGAGAACATGGGGAGCCACAGGTTGTCTTGCTCTCTCTCTCTCTCCCTCTATTTATCTCTTTCTCTACTGTATCTATACCAGGAAGAAGAGGGTAGATGTAGGTAGAACCATCGTCGTTGGTAAACAGTCGCTGTCTATTTTTTGCCCGGTCGCAAATCAAATCCTGATTATTTGATCACACTTCAAAAGATCTCTGAGGATGGAATTATAAACGGTACAGTCTTTGTGAGGTGGTAATCTTCGAAAACATCTCTCCTGATCCTTTCATCTGCTTATGGAGCACAAGGCAGGGGTGGCTATGCAAGCAGACGTATAAGTCGGTCTTTAAGACCCTCGTCGCCGTTAGGCTTCATGGGACACTTCCTCGCTTGTCGTGACTCACAGCCCCCCTGCCCCTTCCGGAAGCTTCTGGAAGTCCTCACGAGAGCAGATCTGCTGCATCCCTACACAAGCCTCACTGCTCACACAAGTCACATGTCGTCCCCGTCCCCCCATCACTCGACCCAGTGACGTATAGGGAGCCCTGCAGTCACGTGACTGACAGACTTTGTGCGAAAGGCAACTTATGTATTTCTCCCTTTAACTGAAATCAGTTTTTGCATTGTTTAGGTTTTACTGGATCGAGACAGACAGATACTGTAATGAAGGGGGGAGAGAGTAAGGAAGACATGCAGAAATGTCCCGAGCCGGAATTGAACCCGGGCCGCTGCATTTGGGCCTTGGCTTGTATGATAAGCGCCCTACCCGCTGAACCACCAGAGCGCCCCTTTCGTTCTCTTGCCAATAGCAGAAACCCGCAACATAGACGACTCCCACCTCTGCCCTGAAACAAGATAGAAGGCCATGAGAGTGGAGTAGAAATAAGATCATCTAGCTGGATGTAATGGATCTGTGGCCAGGGGAGTAGGGTGCTTGGAGAGCCAGCCAGTGGTTGTACAGAGAGGGTTAGCAGCATAGCAGACTGATCTTGCTTGCTGTGATTATACCTCTAAGCAGCTTACGTCTCTACTAGAACAGTGGCAGGTAGAAAGAGTTGAGGACCAATCCATTAACACGAACCCAACATTTGTGTATTTTTTTTTCCCCCTCTTAATTAAAAACGTAACCTTGTTGTCTGAACAGCCACTCAGCGTAATGGGCTTAATTTGCTAAATGTACAGGTGTTGTCGGAGTAAATACATTGTTGTTGGGGGACTGTGTGTGTTTGTATTTGGTGAGTGTGTCTGTCAGTAGGAGGGTGTGTGTATGTGGCTCCCAGGCTAGCAGTGTTTCCTAAGGGCCTTCTGTCACATACCAGGGTGATTTGTGAGGAGTGTGACGACATGAGATAATCAAATAGGCCCCTTATGAGAAATGTGACTGTGTGGTGTCAAATTGTCTGTTTAGTGTCGGTCAGGGCAGGCTCTGTATCGGTCAGGGCAGGCTCTGTACAATAGCTCTTGGTATACAGTGAGTCAGTGCACAGAGCTGTGCAGGCAGTGACGCAACTCTGTCACAGTTCCCTGAACTTGCTGGCCAGAATTGCGCTGAACTTGTTTCAAACAGTCCCCGCGACTTCTTTGATGGAAGTCTTTGGTATGTTTCTTCAAACCCAGAAAGCTAAAGATGGCTTTGGAAAACGAATGCAGATGTCTCGTGTAATGGTATGGCTGTGTCGAGGAAAACAGAGACTTCTCTGAGCTGCCTTTCCAACGGCGATTCACTGGAGCATTTGTCTGTGACCCAGTTTCTCTACGGTCGTTTTCATTGTGTCTCTCCCTCCATTCCTCAGTGTCTGTCTCTCTCTCTCTCTCTCTCTCCCGTTTAGCTCAGAGTTTGTGAGTTGTGGATTCATCCTCATCTCCCTTGCACATCAACTTTTGACCACTTTCTTTTTTCAACCGTCTCCCACGGAAACGACTCAAATCGCGAAATGACTCGGCGTGCGTGTTCCATCGCAGCCCTACAGGAGCGCAGTAATGCATTGCGTCCTTTCACCATACCTCTTCCTGGATCCCATGAGAAGAGACGGATAAAGACTCTTCAAAACCTTTCTCTACTTTGTGAAGGGGGCCATGAGCGCCCTCCACTGTGTTTGTCGGAGCTGCTCTGTGAGGGGGCTGACGGCTACAGGAGACCTTCGTGTTGGTTGTCTAAGGGAGGACGAGGGGAGGCCAGCCAAAGACCTGTTGCATAAAGTGATTCAGCACAATGGTTTCACGCTCATTTTCAGATAGATCTCCTAGCTGGAATGTCTCTTACAGATGATCGCCATCTTTATCTACCTCCTCCCTGCCTCCACTTTTCTTTTAACTCTCTCTCTCTCTCGCTCACTCTATTACCCACTCACTCTTGCTCGCTCTCACTCACTCTTGCTCTCTCTCTCTCTCTCTCTCTCTCTCTCTCTCTCTCTCTCTCTCTCCCTCTCCCTCTCTTACCCACTCACTCTTGCTCGCTCTTACTCACTCTTGCTCTCTCTCTCTCACTCTTGCTCTCTCTCTCTCCCTCCCTCTCCCTCTCTTACCCACTCACTCTTGCTCGCTCTCCCTCTCTTACTCACTCACTCACTCACTCACTCACTCTTGCTCTCTCTCTCTCTGCCTCTTTCTCCTCAGATGCGCCCCCTATCGACCAGGAGGAGCTGTTTGTGCAGAAGCTGCGGCAGTGCTGCGTGCTCTTTGACTTCATCACGGACCCCCTGAGCGACCTCAAGTACAAGGAGGTGAAGCGGGCCGGCCTGAACGAGATGGTCGAATACATCACACACAACCGCGACGTGGTCACGGAGTCCATCTACCCCGAGGCTGTTATCATGGTGAGCGGGCGCACGTATGACACATTTCCTGCATACAATATTAACATGTATACACTGTTCATTAGGGCTGGGAATTGCAAGGGACCTCACGATACGATACATGTTGCGATACTTGGGTGCCGATACGATACATGTTGTGATTCTCACAATCCTTGCGATTCTTTCTGTGTTGTGATTTGTATTGTGATAAACAGTTTTCCTTTCAAATGCAATATTTTGCCCAATACATTGAATACTATAACAAAACGCATGGATCATTTAATAGTAATAATAGTAGTCAGTTTTTGATGTTTGAATTGTCAAAAATAGTATTGCGATATACCACTGTATCGATTTTTTCCCCCCATCCCTACTGTTTATACATTCCTACAGGTGATACACACAATACAGATGTATTAGAATAATAAGACTGAATGATGTGTGTCTGCATCAGGTTAATATGGTGTGTGAAGCCTCAGTCCTATTTCCACCAGGACACAAGCAGGGCCGTAAGAGCCTTTCCCCCTCTCTCTTTAGACCCGCGTCCGAGCTCACGTTGAAGAGGGAGGAGTGTTTTCTGTCGAGGCCCCCTGCATTGTAACACCTTCTCCCCAACGCTCCCTCCTCCTTCCCCCCGGGATCTTCCAGTGTAGTACATCCTGGCTTAATGACTTCTGCCTGGCCGGTCTCAGGAATCCACCCATGGGGAGATGGAGGGAGGGCAGGGTTTGGGGTGGGCAGCGGGGCGGGGTGGAGCACTAACACCACAACATTGGGAGATCCCCAAAGCTCATTATTTATTGCTGGGATAAGTCAGATCAGTGCAAATCCCTACGGAAGCTCGTAAGCCGGGCATCACTGTCGTTCTATTTGTTATTGTCTGCCCCACAGGCAGATTTGAGAATGGTGCTCTGACAACAAGTAAATAAATATGCACTGGGGGAACTACTGGGTAATTATCTCAGGGTCAGGGTTCAGGCACCTGCAGGTTGGTGGGAGGACTACATGGACTGCCTATCTGTCAGTGCACAGGCCTAACACCCTCGTCATGCTGCTTTATCCCTCTCCGTTCATTTATCTCCTTCACTGACTGTCACACACACACGCCCTCCCTCCCTTCCTCCATCCATCTTTTGTCCTCTCGTTTTGTCCCCTCTGACTAAACGCCAACACTTCCTGCTTCGATTTCTCCACGCTCTGTCGATCAGTAGCCTTCTCACACCTCGGAGGCCCCCTGCTGTTCTCTCCCCCCCACAGTAACACAGGCGTTAGCGCGGAGACGTGGCCAGGCTATTTCCAGCCTCCTCTCCTCCCTAGTGTCAGGGAGCTGCAGGCTGTAGCTCGAGGCTCCCAGTGTCAGGGAGCTGCAGGCTGTAGCTCGATGGTAGCCCCACCCCTCCCTCCCCCCTCTCAGATTGAGAGATGGTCAGGGAGGGTGGATGTTTGGAGGCTTGTTTTACCTCCTGACTTGACCTCTAGGTTACCTTCATCCCTTCTTTGGGACTTTAGGCACCCGAGACACACACGACATGTTTACCGATCTGTTTCTCATTTCCAGTCTGAGACATAGTTGGTTGATCGTTGAAAGGATTGCTTTCCTCCATGAGCTGAAATTTGTGGGGGGGGGGAGCGTTTTGGGGCTGACTGACTCCTCTCGCTCTGTCTAGTTTTCAGTGAACCTGTTCAGGACGCTGCCCCCGTCCTCCAACCCCACAGGAGCTGAGTTTGACCCGGAGGAGGACGAGCCCACGCTGGAGGCAGCTTGGCCCCACCTGCAGGTACTAGCACTGGGGCATTTATTCATATTGTTACCTGACCACATTACTAGTTTCCCCCAAGCAGTGTCCTAACCTTATGCTGTGTAACCCCCCCTCCCCCCCATCCCTCTTTTTGTCTTCAGCTGGTGTATGAGTTTTTCTTACGGTTCCTGGAGTCGCCCGATTTCCAGCCTAATGTCGCCAAAAAATACATTGACCAAAAGTTTGTGATGTCCGTAAGTATTCCCCCGCTTCCTTCAAGCTAAATGTGCTCGACAGCTGTCGAAATATCAAAGAATCTGACGGTGTCATCCGCTTGAACTCGCTAAACGAGGACATTAGCCTTTGTAAATGGAAGCGTGTGTGCGTGTGCTCGTGTGCGCTAGCCTGCGTATCGTATGTGCGCGTATGCATTTGGCTGTCTGTGGAAAGGGCATTCCGCCTGGCTGCTCTCTCTCTCCCACACAGTGGAAAGAAACGAGAGCTGAGAGGGAAGTGATCACTCTGCTCTATCTCAGAGCAATTTTCCGTGGCTGCTTCTCTGTGAATATTGATAAGAACGAGAGTCGGCCTCCTCACTTTCTGAGTGCGGCGCTGGGCTCCCCTCGTGCTTGCTTTCCATCCTGGCACAGCGCGGAGATTATGGCGTCTCGTAACAACCAAACTCATGACCCAACTTGAACTCTTTTTTTTTACTCTCACAAACCACCTGGCCTGCTGTAACAGTCCAAACTGAAACGTTCCTTCTTGATAACGACGCTCTTTGTCGACGCATTCATTGGCGCTATCTTCCAGAGGAGCCTGTTGTAGGAATGTGAGAGAAGCTGGCGCTGCCTGCTCATCCCGTCTGTCTCCCCCTGCAGCTCCTGGAGCTGTTCGACAGTGAAGATCCCAGGGAGAGGGACTTCCTCAAGACCATCCTGCATCGGATCTACGGCAAGTTCCTGGGCCTCAGGGCCTACATCCGCAGACAGATCAACAACATCTTCTACAGGTTTGACGCCAACCCCCACAATGTTCTACAATATACAGGCTCGACGGTGCTTTGTCCATATCGACTGGTTTCATACCTACAGTATATCTACTCATCTGACGACGTCTGCATTGATCCTGTCTGTATTTTCAAGTTCAAGGTGAATGATACCGGATGTGTTTATTCTTTCTGTTATTCTGCAGGTTTATATATGAAACGGAGCATCACAACGGAATCGCAGAGCTCTTAGAAATCCTGGGAAGGTAAGCGCGACCGACCTCGACCACCATCATGCTCACCTTCCACCACGTCGGCCTCGCCTGTCTAAACGAACGTCTCCCCCCGCCTCTCTGTCCCCCCTCGTCAGCATCATCAACGGCTTCGCCCTCCCACTGAAGGAGGAGCACAAGATGTTCCTGATCCGCGTGCTGCTGCCCCTCCACAAAGTCAAGTCTCTCAGCGTGTACCACCCGCAGGTCAGCACACGCCACAGCTGGCTCTGTTGGGAAGGGCCTCCTCGACCCAGCAGGAGGGGCGGGCATGTTCTCCATTAGGGCCCCGGTCTGATGTTCTCTCTCCCTCTCTCTCTCTCTCTCTCTCTCTCTCTCTCTCTCTCTCTCTCTCTCCCCACACAGCTGGCCTATTGTGTGGTGCAGTTCTTGGAAAAGGACAGCAGCCTGACTGAGCCGGTGAGTTTCTGCTGAATTGAGTTGAAGCCTTCAGTTCCGAGCTAATACAGCGTGTACCGAGAACAGAACATCGGTTTGTGTTTATTTATAAATTTTCTTGTTTTCATTTTAACACGTCGCTTTTATCCAAAGTATAGCAGATAATCAGAGACTAGAAGTGCACAGTTCTAACAGTGTTACAGTGGTTAATGCCAAGGATAAGACAAAATTACTTACAATTCGGTCACGGTTGAAAAGCAAATGAGTAAAACAAGGATGCCCATTATTTAATCGCTTTATGTGTCTACCCCATAGGTGATAATCGGCCTGCTAAAATTCTGGCCCAAGACCCACAGTCCGAAAGAGGTGATGTTCCTCAACGAGCTGGAGGAGATCCTGGACGTCATCGAGCCCTCTGAGTTTGTCAAGGTCATGGAGCCGCTCTTCAGACAGCTGGCCAAGTGTGTGTCCAGTCCACACTTCCAGGTACGCTCGCCAGGAGATTGAACTGGCTTCTAATAAAACCATGTGACTTGATTGTAGGACATGTTTCCTGTATAACGGAGGAAAACTACTTTTAAAGGGTGGATTAGGAGAGGAGTTAAGGAGAGGGGTTAAGGATGGGGGGGTTAAGGAGAGGAGTTAAGGAGAGGGGGTTAAGGAGAGGGGGTTAAGGAGAGGAGTTAAGGAGAGGGGGTTAAGGAGAGGAGTTAAGGAGAGGGGTTAAGGAGAGTTGGCTAACTAGCGAGTCCTGTTGTGTCTTGCAGGTGGCCGAGAGGGCGCTGTACTACTGGAATAACGAGTACATCATGAGTCTGATCAGTGACAACGCAGCCAAGATCCTCCCCATCATGTTCCCCGCTCTCTACAAAAACTCCAAGAGCCACTGGAACAAGTACGACCCCTGACCCCACACGCTGTTCTGAAGCCAGAGAGGGAATTCATGTCAATTTATTCATTCAGCAGAACCCTTTATCCACCGGATGTGTGACTCGATACTTTTCACCATTTTGTGTTTAGATTCACTCAGACAAAACCCTGCGAAAGTCAGTCAAAGACGTTTAGGCTAAACATCTTAATAGGACTTAACCAGGGCTTTGACCTCTGGTTGGCCTCAGTCATATTACTGCCTGTCTGGTATTATAATGGACATTCCTCTGTCCTTCGACAGAACAATCCATGGTCTTATCTACAATGCTTTGAAGCTCTTCATGGAGATGAACCAGAAACTGTTTGATGACTGCACTCAGCAGTACAAGGCAGAAAAACAGAAGTGAGTGCTATTTCAAACATACACACACACACACAGACATAAAAAGCACACATGCTGTGTCTATAAGAGGGGACATCTTTATGATTCTCCTCTAAATCAGCACAGTCCCTTGTCCTCATCCAGGACTATTGATCATGTTCCCGGCCAGAGGAAAATGCAAGGCAGGTGGTTTCGGAGTGGGACCAGTCTAAAGTGTTTGATGTCGGTGGGGTGTTTTTTTTCTTCATTATTTCTCAGAGAGAAGTACAAGCTGAAGGAGAGGGAGGAGATCTGGCACAAGATCGAGGAGCTGGCCAAGCAGAATCCCCAGGTAGGCTCCTCACCGCAGGGTGCCAGCAGCCTACAAGCCGTTGCAGCAGGAGTCTTAGGAAACCAGCCCGTTTCATGGATTTGTGTTGGACGCCGCTTTGTTTTTGTGTGGTAAAATCCAATGGCCGTCCACCCAGCACACCCCTGTTCAATGTTCCCCGTTTGATAAATATCTCATACCTATCCCTTAAAGACTGCTGAATGGGCGCACGAGCCCTCACCGACTCAGTTCTGTGTGGTTCTGCCTCGTCGTTGGGCTGTGGAGGAGGGAATCTTTGGGGTGTTTAAAACAGGGTCATGCTTTTCATAATTAGACATTCCTTTGTTCCAGACTTAACTAATAATCATAGTTAATCGTGTCTCGTGACAGCTTTCCTGCGCCGAAGGCTCAGGCAGATAGGATTTGAATGAAGCAGACTGTCTGCATAGCGAGTCACTGTTTGTGTGTGCGCGCGTGTCTCTTTTGTGTCCTCAACTCTGCGTTCTTTTCAGATGACCAAGGTCTCCTTGCGGCCGGGCCTCCACCCACAGGAAGAGGTGGGTTTCTGTTAGCCGTCTCGGCACTAAGCTGCCTCTTCCTGCTCTGAGGACATCCGTGGGCGCATCACTGTTGATTTGTCCATTCAGACCCACTAATAAGTGTATTTGCCTGCGTGTGTGTGTGCGCGTAGTACATGATGTACAATGAGAGTGCAGGAGGAGTGCCCCTGTACTCTATGGAAATGGAGACGCCCACTGCCGAGGACATTCAGCTGCTGAAGAAGACTGTTGAGACCGAGGCCACACCGTTATCAGCACACTCACAGGTACAGCCCGCTGCTCACGCACACACACACACACACACACACACACAACACCCTGTCTTAAACGCAAACACACTCAGGTACAACACACTCTTTTACACGCACACACTCACAGGTTTAACACTGCCTTACACGCACACTAGAGTTGAGTTGAGCGGTGTCCCCTCTCTTTCTCACGCCTCTTCTTTCGCCCCCAGGGGATGAAGGAGATCAAGAAGGACAAGGCGCTGATGCGACGGAAGTCCGAGTTGCCGCAGGACGTGTACACTATAAAAGCCCTGGAGGCGCACAAGAGAGCGGAGGAGTACCTGACGGCCAATCAGGAAGCCCTCTGACCAGGGAACAGTGGGGGGCCCCTCTGCTAACTCCTCCCCCTCCTCCGTCTTTTATCCATCCACCAATCGCCTGCTGTACACCTGACCGCCCACCTTCTTTTCACCGCGCCCCTCTTAGCTTCCCGCCTCTGCTGGAGAGCCCTGTCGTCAGAACAGCCGGTCATCACAAACTGTAACATGCCAACAAATACCCGCCCTACACACACACGCATACACACACGCGCCTATATACATATACACACACACACTGTAATCTGAGAGTACAGTGGGACGATCATTAGGTTGCACGCGGACAGCAATCAGTTCAACAAATAATTGTGTAGGCCTCTGTGAAGCATGTTTGTTTCATTTTAGTTTCGGTCGGAGTTTGGATTTGTTTCCGATTGTCCTCATGTTGGTCCACCCTTGTTTCTTGCTGTGCTAAGAGAGTACTGCCCCGACAAACCCCCAACACCCCATGTGGGGGCAAGTAAGTCTGTGTTCTTCTGCTTTGTGGAAGTGGCGTGAGGGTTCAAATCGTTCAGGAGATGCATAGCCTTTGTTTTAGCTAGCTGGTGTACAGGCAGGGTGAATGTATGTTTCTTGTACATGGGGTAGCAGTTCTTTTCTGTCCGAATAGCCCACCCAGCTAGCAAGATCCGGGGATTTAATTGTTCAAGCTAAGCTCTCAAAGTCAATGGAAAAGAGCTCAACAAATTTGAGACTATCACCTTTGAAATGATTTAATGACCCATTTATACCTCACATGAATTTTGGTTGCTCCCATTTGAGGACATTGTGTGTCCTCAAGTTGTTCATGTCTTTGCATCCCCAACTCATGGCCTTACAGTGTCTGTTGAATAACCATTTCTCCTGTTGGTTATTTGTAAGCTAACGGCATGATTGTAAAACCCTAGATGATTGGATTATGTACGAAGCAATGAAAAACAATCACTGTACACTCAGATGCAGCTGCTCGCATGGAGGTGTAGGAGTGCTTTCTGTGTTCTGGTCTGTTTCTGACTCGTGTTTTTAATTGTTTTGTTGTTCACTAAACTGATATGGCCAAATACAGTAGATTTTATTTTGTCCTGTTAACTCCAAGGTAGTCCACTCTTATAAGCACTCTCACAATCCAAACACTGAATGTCCGTATTATCCGTACAAAGAGTCTTGAAAAAAAAATATCTCAACTTGGCTGTAGAAGAGTTTCATGCAAAAATGTTGTATTTTTGATAATTAGAGGGGGTAGCTCAAAAGTGAATCATGTCACTGTGTCAAAATGAGACCTTCAGAGAACCTTCCAGTCAGAGGTGGACAGGATGTCAGGGGGTTGTTCCTCATGCTGTAGCCATGTTGGACCATAGGCTGCTGATGTCTTCTTTATTTGAGTGTTTTCCACAGACTCCGCCATAGTTATTACCAATAGTAATAACAATACCACGTCAGGCCCCTATTCATGTGTTAAAGTATTAATATTACGTTTGGTTTCTATTATTTGCTTCCTTTCCCCCCCTTGTTTCTCATGTTTGGTTTGTAGTCATGCTCCGTTGCAAAAGAAAATGGCTATTTTCGTTTCTTGGAGAGAATAATCTGCAAATAATTACTTTCTGTTCTCTGTTTGTGCAAATCTGCTTGAGTCAATGGGTCTATGTCCTAGTCTGTGCTCTTCACTTTCTTTCAAGCGCCTAAGCAATATTTTTAGAGGAAACAAACTGATGAAACAAACTCATACACTGTGTATGAAAGTGCGCTAAAACAATCCTCCTTATAGGTCTATACAGATGGAGAAAAAAAAGTCACTTGCTTTACTATTCAGGCACATTATATATTGGGGAGGGGGGGACATTTTGCCTGCAGTTTCTGTTGCACATATTTGTGTACTGTATAATGTAATGTATATTGCTTAGGCTCCCTTTGTCCTGTGTTTACACTCCCCACTTTACCACTCACCTCACCCCTCCTCCCCTCCATTTTAGTTAGCTTGTTTCCTCACACTTTTTGCACATTGTCCCATATTCTTGTATGGTTGTGTCTATTGGTCTTTCTTTCTGTCAATCACTCTGACCATTCCATTGGTGGGCAACAACACGTGGTCCTCCTGGCTGCAGGACACACTCACTCTGCCTTCTTCTCCCTGTGGTAGTTGGAGGATGGCCCACCTAGTTTCCCATGCTACAGTGATCCCTTATCTGAAACAGCACAAGTCTGTCCCATATGTCATGAAGAGTATTTGTAAGACTACTCTTATCACAGTACGACAAAAATCCTATTGCCTCAGCTTGCACTGGACAGTGTGCATGTGTGTGTGTGGAGGGTGAAGCTCAGTGGTTAGAGCATTTGACTGGAGATCGAGGTTACAGTTTCAAATCCCCCTGTACTGTACATTACTTTGGTTGAAAGCGTATGCTCAATGAATACATACACACACATATATATATGTACGTCCTAATTCTTATTTCAGTTCAATGACATTATGTGTTGCCTAAAGAACCGTAACAGGTTCATTTACATTCCCATTGACCATGCCCTGTTAATACATTCCAGGCCAAGTAGAACAGCTCCTAAGATCACTGGTTAGGGAGAGATGACGTACTGTGGTTGAGGTCAGTGTTCATTTTGTCCTGCAGCAAAAAGTTCATTCAAGAGAGCATTTTGAAACCAAGGGTCTCTCCAATCCATCCTCCCTATATATCTCCCTGCCCCCTGTCCAGTTCTGACACTAATCAAGCTGCTTTCCAGGTCATATGTACATATGTTGTACTTTAATTAGGTAGAGCATTACATAGTATGAAAGTCATATTTTGTACAGATGTTCATGTATGTACAGAAAAAATAAAAAGTAAAAAATAAAGTAGACATGTTTGACATCCATTGAAGTTAACATTTCCTACATGTGAATTTGCACCATTGGTCACATTTTAATAGACTGGGTTCTATGTTTACTTATTAAAGATGCCCATTTACATATTTACACACACATTAGGACAGCAGACAAAGTAAATTACAATGATCAAAGGGTAATAAACACCTGGTAGAAGGAAAATAACACAATTTGACTTAAAGGCGATCTGGTGTTAGAACAGGTGGCATGGAACATTTGAGATCTATAAAGGTTTTACTGATAAGGGAGATCCTGGTTCATGTGCCTCTTTCTGCTCCACCAAGGTCCAGATGGCTTCCCTTCTCCCTTAGCACATAAAACTTGTAATCATTAAAATAAACTGACATTTTTAACAACAACGAATATTGTGAATGAAAGGAAAAGCTTCTTCCACTATACAACTTAATTCATTTGACCTATAGCAATCCACAAACATGAACACAGGATTAAGGGGATCACACTGCATAATCGCAATTGAAAAAGAAATGGACGCAGTACGAATTCCTAATAATATAGACAGTTAATTCCCAACAAAGTCACAATCTGTGAGACATTGCTCCAGTCACTTGTTTGCAGGTGTGATGATAAAATTCAGGGTAATAGTTGAACATGGAGCTGGGCCTAGACATGGGATTTGAGACACTTCTGGTCATTCCTTTTTGCGCTGTATCCTGAGGCCTGCAGAGCTCTGCCTGGTCTGGAGGGTCTGTTGGACCATGTCTTTCCACTGATCGTCTGAGATCTCCTGGGCCCAGGCTGGGACTCCCAGGGTGGGCAGGGCCACTGCTGCCATGGTCCTCTTCACTAGCTCCACGTGGTCTGGAGAGGTACAAACAGTATAGAGTAACAGAGGAAATTAATACACTACTGTATAAAATAGTATTCAAATGTCTGCCATACAAATGATTACATCTCCAGTCTTATTTATTTGGAGCACTGTGGTATGTGATGTCTAAAAAAAGCAATTTGACCTGGAATCCTTTCTTACACACGCAACCCCCAGCATCAAGAGTATGTAGTTATATAATGTGGATAGTTGTTGTACATTTATTAAGGAGGGTTCTTACCTTCATCCATGGGAATGGACACGGTGCTGACCTGGACAGCAGCCACCTCTGGATCCACCTCATCCTCGCCATCTGTGGGAGGCGCCTGGGGAAGGTGAAGACCCATTGCCTATGGCAAGAAAATATGTTACAAACGAATGAAGATATGACCACTGAGGAATACAGTAAGAGTTCTGCAGCGTGCTGGCTATGACATCAGTTGGAATTGTGTACCTCAATCCTTTCCTGAACCTCTTGCATCTGTTCTGCATGTGAGCCCATGTCCTCGGGCTGTTCCACAGCATGTAGACCATCCGGATCTTGGTTTAAAGGCTGGTAATAGTAGCCTCCATTTTCGTCCTCCTCGTCACCAACACCACTCTCGTTATCTTCTATGTCCTCTCCGCTCCATTCTCCACCGATGTCGGGCACTGTGCCATCCGACGGCCGTTCCTGACCCAGCTCATCCTCGGAATTCGGTAAGATTCTCTCAGGACCCATCTCAATTGCTCTCGCCACTTCCATCCACAAATGCCAGACTCAAGTAGAGGCCCTGGCTGAGAGTGAACATTAACTAGATGAGACATGTATGTTCCTTAACACATACAGATGTGCTAGGTTTGCTACCACAATGGTCGTCATTTGCACGTAACCCTGATCAAATATCATAGCAAGCCAACTGTCTGATGTAATCCTTTCTTACAATGACGTACTAGTCTAGGTTAAATATCGTAGGTGCTTGCTAACCTTTCTGATTTAGCACAAAGCTAATTGGCTAGCTAAATACTGTACAGTAGTAGCGGAAGTTTACAAGGAGAGAAAACATTTGCCACCTACACCACAACCTTGATTTGATTTTTTTTTAAAGATAAATGTGTATAGATTCAAATTAGTAGCTGTCGAGAAAGTGGAGATTCAATTTACCTTAAAATGCAATGATTCTGTCAGATGTTTGAGAGTACTTGCTTCTGTTATGGTCGGTACCCTAGGTCGTCACGTCACGGTCACGGAAAAGCAACGGAAGTCTACGGAAAAACGTCATTAAGACCTTAGATGTTCTTCCTTCAATTGCAATTTACGTATAATTTTACTATTGGTTATTATCCATAGTCAATTTGTTTTAAATTGTGTGAATAATAAATGTTTTCAAAAAGTAATTGAATAAGTGTTTTGGTCAGGTCAAAATCCTATCTAACTAAAGAACGGAAAACATGGTTTGTATTTTTCAATTGGATTGTGCTTGTGATAACGACAAATATACTTTTGTGCTATTTTAAATAATACAGTGTTATATGGTAAAACAATAATGCCTCAGTGTTAGTGAAGCGTTGAAAAACATAGGCACAGCAGCCGTACTGTCAGTATATTGGATGTAGAGCTAACACGTACGCAACTACGCATGTCTACAGGTTACGCGCGAACATCAGCAGCACAATAAGAAACATTGGAACCACTGACTGTATATGAAGCGTTTGGACTCTTGATTTCACTCATATTTAGGTAACCATTTCGGTTATAAATACATTACAAAAAATGCGTATTTACTTCTGTGGTAGCATTCGTGGAGGTAGACAAGATATTGTTGTTTATCAGAGAATTCTGAAGAAGTTGGAGAAATATGGGCAAGTTCTGACAGAACACGTGGGTTATGGTGATCTTTCAGAAAAAGGTTAGAGCCCTGTTACTGTGCCTCCCTTATTATTTACAACTGTCATTTGCTGCACTTGTGTGGGAAGTTCACCTATGCACCTGATAATATTGCAATGGTAGTGATGTTTGGTATGATCGAGTACTTACCACTGAGTACAGTAGGCTACATAAGCAGCCTCTGCATGTCATATATGATAATTACTTGATTTATTTTAGGTGAGGACTCTGTAGGGGGCGGAGAAAAGGCTATTCATCACAGAGACCTGGAATGGCTTGTGCAGTCTGATGGTGAGAAAGCCCTTCAGAAAGAGTCTGACTGAGACCTTTTACATTTTGAAAGTTAAGTTTAGGCTAGTTGTCAGCCTGCATTCTATGAAATGTACAGAATTTGCAGACTGTATTCAATCCCTGGAGCAGGCTGACGATTTAAAAGTCTGTTAGATTGTACAAAAGAGCGTGCCATGTTTGTAACAAGTGCTGTTGTACTTGAAATATAGTGGACTTTGGGTCAACTTATTCTATCTATGTTGTCAGTAATCATAGCTGAGGTGACCCAGCCGTCTCTGGGAGTGGGCTATGAGCTGGGCAGGGCTGTGGCCATGCACAAGAGGATCCTCTGTCTGTTCCGCCCCGAGTCTGGCAGAGGTAGGCTACTCCTCACTTTGTGTTGATGAAAGGCACCATGCTTCTTTCCCCTAACCATCCTCCTGTGATGTTTCTAACCTCCAGTGCTGTCTGCCATGGTCAGAGGGGCTGAAGATGGCTCTCTCTTTCAAGTGCTTGACTACTCGGAGGAGGAAGTGGAAGGCATCCTGGAACAATACTTTGATAAGCTTACAAAAGTCTGATGGTCCTATAGCCACTCATTGTTGCTCCTGATAAACAAATGTAGTTTGTGTACTGATGCAATTTGTATGTAATAGCCTAGTTGTGTTAATTTTGTGATACAGAGATTGAATTATTGCATGTATATATATGTGTTTAATCTAGGTAAAATTGTCTAACAACTGTAAATATAGTTATTACATTCCACAGTATGATTTAGTCTTGTGTTTTGTGTCTTTTTTACGTTGTGTGTTTTGTAAGTGCAGTCACTTGTCCGCCAGGTGTCACTGGTGGTGGCATTGAGTAGCTTAGGCTTTTTAAATCAAAGGTTCTAAAAATGAGTATGAAGTGCAACAAGCATACTTGTGTGAGGTGCAATGTTGTAAGCCTTGAGCTAGCACGAGTTAGCTGCTTAACACCCTTCCTTTGTTACCCTATGTTATTTCACTTAGTTAACTGTGGATACTAAGAGCAAGATTTAGGTTGTGTTGTTGGACCTCAAGTAACAGTTTAGAGTCTAGTTATTTCCCTCTATCTGCAGACAACTATGATGTTGTAATGAAAAAAAAGTTCTAAATCTTCAGAGAGAACTTTCAAAGTTGAGCTATTTAGCCTAATTCACTTCCATCCGATTACCTACACTCTTCTTTACATGGGAGCACAGCCAGCTATAAGCCGTCATGGGTCCCTGAATAAGTCGGCCTCTCCAACAGCCTGTTAAAAAGGACACCATGATACATGTAAACTATCATTTGGAATATGAAAACTACTAATTGTCGTACACAGTTTGATTGAGACACACATTGATACACAAAAAAACTAGACTAAGATGGAAACTCAGAAAAGTGAACTTGGAGGAAGTTAACAAAGGAGTCTTTGTAAGAGTGTAATCAGATTTAAATGCCTCCATCCCCATCAGGAGTCAAGATGTGGATGTGAGCTTGCTCTGATTCTATTGTATTCCATTGAAGTAGAATCATATACAATATACTTCAATTAAGTTGTATTTCTTTTCTTAACAAACACATGTTGCTTTTGGTTAATAGAATTAAGCAGAATTAGTTATTGGGACACAGAAGAAAACAAGGGTTTTAAGGAGAAAGAAGCCTAAGATACCACCTATGTTCTGTTCTCCAGGGTTACTGCCCTCTTGTTTTTGTATTCGTAAGCAGGTAATGTTTAACCAGTATGGATGCAGATGCCTGGTTTGACCCTGAGCTGCCCCAGGCTCACCTTGGGATGAAGTATGTGGAATGTTGTATAAACCAGCAGAGAGAGGTAGAGTTAGTGTGTGTTTGTGTGTGTGTGTGTGTTTCAGTCTAACATTAGGCTGATTAACAGTGCTGTGAGCCACAGGGCACATAGTTTCCTAGTTTGTAGACTAACTCCCTCAGCCTCAGAGAGCCTGACACTATGGAGTACAGCGTTCCCTCCAGTCTGCCATTCGTGCCTTCCCTGCACTGCTAGGAGCTGCCAGCTGCTAGGTACCAGCTCATTGATTCCGCACCACCATGCTGCTATAGTAACCAGCTGGTTCCCGGGGGAACCCGCAGGCGAAGGTTTGGAGGACAGAGCAGAGGAGGAAGGATTCAGAGACACTTGGAGGACCGAGTATGGCTATGGGGAGCCTGGAGAGAGTGTGGTGGGTTGTGGTGGAATGTGCCTGCAGGATCCTGGGTATCTCTACAGCTGTTGGTAAGTTCATGGATGCACCTTTCCGGAATCAAATAATGTTTCTACGGTTATGACCTCATCACATCTTACATCTTGGAGTTAGGCTATGTCTTCTGATCTGTTGACTTGGACCTCTTGAGAGAAGGATCGTATCCACAGTGACAACATGTAGGGTATTTATCATCAGTGGCCTTGATGTGATTCTTTTGGAGTGGCTTTTTCACTGCACTCAGAAGCTCCAGAGAGAGAGGCAGACATGGAGACCATGCTCACTATTTCACCAGCCACAGTTGGTCATCTTGGGGCCAGAGAAAGACATCCAGTATCAGCATAGTTGTCAGCGTTGTGTAGTTGAACTGGCTTGCTTACCTCTTTGTTACATCCTGGCTAGTGAAAGGGGAACGATAACTACAAAGATGTGTCCGTTTTGTTCAAATTATTCACCATTTGATGTAATATTATGTGAGATTACATAAAAAGGAGGTTCAAATTACAGCTGGTTCCATTCAATATTTTGTCATTGATGAAAGGCATCCTTGCTCAGCAAGAATTAACTTCTCTTGTTCATAAGAAACGGTTCGTACAGTAACAAAGGGATTTTATGTGTTCTCTAGTTGTGAAACATTTCAAGTCAAAGAAACTGCAAGCATAGGCTAGTAATTATGTGTGGGTATTGTAGCAATCAAGGAGTTTCCCATGGGGTTCGATCTCACACAACTTAGAAAAGACACACAGCCAGGCACAGGGTAAGCCCATTTCTTTAAAAAATATCACAAAAAGGCTTCAAAAACGGATGAACTAAGTTCTTCCTCAAAGGAGGGGATTCTTCTGCTCACCAAGGTCCAGGATAGATCTAGGCCTGGCAACAGAGAACAGTGCCAGGGTGGTTAGCATGGGACAGGGTTTTTCACCTCTCACCCATGTGGCGTTTCTTCATACTCGATTCCAAAGTCTTGTGCTAGACAACCTCTATACTGTGCTGCCCCCGCAACTGAGCTTCTTGTTGACTGCGGAGCACTTATGGCTAAACCTGGCCTGAATCCCTTATCCCAGAGCTGACCGTTAGCGCTGCCTGCGGCGTTCTTGGCTCCCGAGTTGCCACAGTATAGAGGAGAACTCTGCACAGAAAACTATCAGCTGACCCTGACACCTAGTGGCAATGTGTTGAAAACTATGAAAACTAATATATTGTGCATGTAAATGACACCAGTTGCAAATACTATGTGGCAATCACTGTACATATGTGTGAGCATGCAGGAGGTTTGTGTTTCTTAGATGTATAACCTGGTTCCCTCCTCCAGTGCTGTGTGCTGTGGGAGTAGAAACCTTGGCACAGGGGGAGTTCCACAGTCTGGCTGTCTATCTACTGTAAGTATTCTTATTACCAAGCACTACAACCCACACACTGTCATCCTGGGAAACCAGGTACTGTAGCCTCCAACCCTGACACTATACCTTTTACTTACAACTTTGCACTAACGTTCTCTAACTTATTCTAACTCACACTAACTTTCACTCATTCACATTGAGCTTCACTGATTCTCACTTACCTTCACAAACTCTCACACACCTTCATATACTAGAACTAGAACTAACACTAACAGTTCTGATGTGTTTATAGGGATGCCATCCTTTTGTGTGGATATTTTAGGCAGTGTGAGTTGCTCTAAATGGAGTTCGACCCCTCGGTATATGACCCTACCTGGGATTGGTAGCTTTCCACGTGTAGCTTACCCCTAGACCCCCTGGAAGTTTTAATAAAGAAAGAATGTTTATCCTGTAGGTTAGCAGAACAGAGACTGTTTCTACATACCCCAGACACATGAACACACACTGAGGGGCTCTCACACACCAGGAAGAAACTCCCACAGTGCCACAGGAAGACACTTCCCAGGGGGGAAAAGAAATTCAAGTCTGTTTACCACTTCAATCCAAACATCCATACAAAGTACATTCACATACAGATGTTCACACAGACACAGTACCAGTTGCACTTGGGAATATTATGTCCTTTTGGCGGCAGTCTTAGAGTCAGGTCAGATGATTAACTATGATAAAAAGCTAGAGGGATGTTCAAATGTGTGTATGGCTTAGATAATATCACTGCCAAGGAAGCAACAGTGTAGTGAGCTATGCAGACCTGCATCCGAAACACATTATAATTGAAATTGCACATTGGCTGTTTACTGTGTTAGTCTGTAGGGGTTTCTATGTTGACCAAGCAACCAAAACTATGTCCCTAGATCTAATGTAAGAGGAGTAAACTGGAGAGTGTATTAATATTAACCAAATATGCTGGAATTGCAGTTATTTGACTCTATGGGTTTAATCACAGCAAGAATGGTCAAAGTAAGCTAAATTAAATTGTTATTTAATAACATTGCAAATCAATTACAAGGCAAACATGTTACAAAATTAGGTTTTAAGTCTGACCTACTCTACCATAAGGATTGTAAATCAGAAAGAGAAAGAGGAGCGCAAGGAGAAGCAGAGCTGAAGAATCTAGAGAACAATGCTTTTAACCGATTATATGCAACTATTATGTGTAGAACAACCAATCAGACCACATCTTGACCCTTACTTATCAACATGACTCCCAAATGCAACAGAAAGTCACAGAATAAGGTGTGAGACCCATAAAGCAAAGATTCCATCCAGCAACTCGAATCCTTAGCAGGGGGGGGCAGGGGTGTCTGCCAGCCTACAAATCCAACCCATTACATGTATTTGACAGTATTTGGAAATCATTTTTATTCTAGCCCTGCCTGAGTCTTGTGGTAAACAGAACATGGCCTCCTCTCTGTCTCCTGCAGAGTGTCAGCTGCTGGTATGATGCTTTT
This sequence comes from Mallotus villosus, assembly GCA_903064625.1. Taxonomy (NCBI): domain Eukaryota; kingdom Metazoa; phylum Chordata; class Actinopteri; order Osmeriformes; family Salangidae; genus Mallotus; species Mallotus villosus. The sequence continues at coordinate 12,199 of CAEFZP010000441.1, read as the reverse complement.
TGAAATGGCCTACTTCCTGGATGCCCTCCTCATCATGTGTCTGCCGTAAGTACACAGCTACACTTCATCTTTAGATGTAGAGAGAACGGCTCACACCGTGATCTGTAATATCCATAATTCCAGGTTGGGTTGATCCTCTATTCCTCTTCTTTTCTTTAATCTCCTCTCTTACCCCTCTTCCCCGTTTCTGCAGATGTCCCCCAGACTGGTGTCTGTTTGTGTTGTGGGAGAAGATGGCTCATCTCGGAGGCTTCCAGAAGTTCCTCTACTACTCCATCATGTCTGTGGTCTGCTTCTTGCACCCAGTCCTGGTGTGGCACGCTGTTATACCAGGTACAATGACTCTGACAGGTACTAGCACTAGCAGGAAGCCAACATTTGTTTTCCTTCCAATACCTTTACAAACCAGGTACCTCCAGCTTTAACCCAGTCGTTCCAACTTAGTATTAGTATGTGATATTACTATCAATGTTATCTCACAATAAACTAGCACATTTCATCATCCTTTATTAATTATGTCATTTGTGAGATGTGTTTTCATTCCAGAGCATTTAAGTTACTAGTTTACTCCTTCTTGTCTTCTGTCCACTTTGATTTAAGGGACAATGCTTCTGGTGACAGCTTTCTTCAATTTTATCCTGAGCAAGAAAGCCAAGACAGCACCTCCCAAAGGTCCCCAGGACAGCTACAGTGAGTCGGGGCTGTCCAGTGTGTGTGTGGCAGAGAGAGGGCCAAGCTCGGAGCCCACCTTCTCCTTACTTCACATGGTGACGGGAAGGAAGGGGACAAGCCTGGCCTCTGTACCCAGGGGCAGGAGTCTTGGAGTGGGGGAGAGAGGAGAGAGTACCCAGGCTATGTTGGAGGTAGAGCTAGAGCAGAGAGGAGGATCAACAGAGAGAGTGAGGGAGGACAAGCGAGGGAAGGAAAAAAGACACATCTTTTTCAAAGAACGAGAGGTCTCGGGGGAGAGGGAGATGCAGGAAATGGAAGGATTCTGTGAGTCAGAGCCAGAGACAACCTCAGACACAGCTCCTATGATCTCTGGCTGACTGAATAGTTATCCCAAGAGCTCTGGAACTTTATGGAAGTAATGCAATGCACTTATTTTGCCAATTCATGTATAGAGGGAAAGCTTTTTACGTGCCGAGAACTCCAGCTCAAGCCCTTTTTCTTGCTATTCAACACCACTATAGATTTTTAATCCACGATAAAAAATATAATGTAGATTAGATTTTTTTAATTTAATGATCAATTGGAAGATTACGGTTTATATAAATCTTGTAACTGCACATAGTGTACCCTATATATAGTTTTTGCACTTAAATTAAATAAAATGATTTTGCCAAATTATTTGTCTGGCTGTTTGTATTTGTATAATGTGTGACAGGTGAGACAAAGCAGAGCAGACACACTAATTGGAACATGTGGCAAACCAATCCACTTAAGGATTCATACATTATTCATCAAAATCAGTATTGAATTCTTTGTTTGTCAAAACACAGATTTATCTCCAGCCTACAGTACATCCCTATCTATATTAGTGAGATCAAGTGTGTGTATTGGTCTGTCGTGTCTCGTGTAATAAAACACCTATGAGTGGTGACCATGGAGACGGAGCTTGGAGATAGCTCTCCTCGGTTACCGTGGCGAAAAACACCTCTCTCCTCAGTCGACCTCCAGAGTGAAGACGACAGATCACCGGCAGAAACGGGAGGAGAGAGTGAGGTGATCTCTTTCTTAAGACGTATGGATCAATACGGAACAAACACGTCAAATCATGCACACAATATTCCAGTCCCCTGGGACAAACACTGCGGGGCTAGTGTGTGTGCAGTACTCTGCTGCACTGTCTAGCTTTAACAGACTTCCACATCAAAGCTAAACAAAGAATCAATAGCTGGAGGGAAAAAACACATAGATCAGACAGCACCTGAGCTGGTGCCAGACATAGAAAACCCTTTGTTTAAAACACACATACACATTGCACACGCACAAACACACTAGTACTGGAAGCTTGTGTGTGCATGCGTGCAATCAGGGTCTCTACATATAACCTCTGAGCAATTGACAAAAACACGTTATAATTACCATCCAGTAAGCCATTAACCTACCTGATTATAACATTATATCGGCTGTCCAGAGTGTTTCTAAAACCACTATCACAAAAATATGATGGTCTGAGTCCTGAACAAAGTCTCTTTGTCCTCTTTGGCTCTACTGAGAGGCTATGAGGTTGGCCCACAACCCTAGGCTACATTGTTCTCTCTGAATAGGCTTGTGAATGACTGACTGAATGGCCTATAATTAACCAGGAGAGGACAGGAGACGAGAGGATGACAGTAGCTTGAGAAAGAGGATAACAATCTCAATATTTCCAGTCTGCTTCCTCATTCATTCTCACTCGTCAGTATTTCTTCCACAGGGATGTGCTCTGCCACAGTCATATCCTCAGAAACAAACTGTTTTCCGTGGAGGAAGCAGTCTGACTGCTGGAACAACCGACTTCCTCTGTATGTTCATCAGCTCCTGCCTTACATAACACACACACACAGGCGTGCAGACACACGCACACACACACACACTTCCTAAGGTTGTGTTCTACTTGCAACTTTTAGGTAGGCTAGTTTTGAGATGGCATCCTCCAAGGTTCCAAAACAGGATGGAAAGGTTACATCTTAAGAGTGAACAACACCGTCCCCTCCTTGTCTTCCACACGTGAAGAGAACCACATTTCCTTCAGTAAGTAGTGAGAAGAAAATAAAAACATTTTCTCGTGAGACTGTAGCAGGTTACAATGACAAATCCCTTAGATGAGAAAGATAATTACAGCCGGGCTCCATAAATCCCGCCCACAGACACACTGATTGGGTTTGCCTTATCAGTGAGCTTCGCCGTTCGCTTCTTCGGCTGCCACTCACTCTCATCCCTGTTCCAAGACTGTCTCCTGAAACAGCCCCTCGGGGTCCAGAATGCGTGAAGACATACGTGGAAGATTTACGTGGATCTCAAATCAAACACCAGAATACGTTGGGACGACTACTTATATTCTCCCTCGGTGATGGTAAGTTCTTGTTTACAGTTCCCAGGCTGCAATTATGTCTAGTCTAGATTCGTTAGGTTAATTCATTTTTTTTGCGTTGTAGACTAACATCTTGATTTGAGCTCAATTTTGTTTGCGAGCTCCGATGCCTAATGTTGAAATTGTTTAATGTGCGTTGCGCATTAAACCTGAGCCTTTTAAATGTCCTATAAAGTTGACTGGGACCACGGTGGAAGTAAGGACTGTGCGTCTATAGTGACATAGTTAACGGTCACAAAAACCTTTCATGCCTAAATGAGTTCATGAATCGGCCATGTTAATAGTTAACATTGTTACTAGCTCCTATCATTTTCATGTTTTCTGAACCACTCAGCCGAAATAGTGGGCTACACAAAAGAATGAGCAGGCTTCAGCGCGCTCTCTCTCCCTCTCTCTCTCTCTCTCTCTCTCTCTCTCTCCCTCTCTCTCTCTCACTCTCTCTCGCTCTCTCTCTCTCTCTCTCCCCCCCCTCTCTCTCATTCTCTCTCGTACTCTTCTTATCTCTCTGCACACTTTGCACTCACATCTTTTCATTCGTATTACATTTTTCGATGTTGTGTGTATCTTGCGTCTCTTCGGACAGCACTTTATGGTAATGAGCTGGCCGCAGCTGCACCTGATGTTTTGTAATTTGTATGGATCTCGGTGTCATTGGCTAATAAATTATCTGAAGCTGACCGAGGGTCCCTTTGTCCTTGTCCACAGAGGGAGCAAATTGAAAACAATAGAATACTACTATAGAACTTCCATCCCCTCTTACAGTAGTCACCATGACTCACAGCCCACCAAGAGCTCCCCAAAACCTCAGGCCTGATGCTCATTATTCCATTCTCATGAGGAGAATGTCAGTCAGTTCCAAATGGTCTGTGCAACCCTGTCCTTTTGCAAATTCATTAGAGCGTTATGTCTGGAGGCCAGGTGCCCCGGCTAAATAATTCATATCAATGGTGACAGACCGATGTGCTTATGGAATATTCATACTGCCCTTACTGTTTAAGAACATTTATTATTCTGCCATGTTGTTATCGACCTGCCTGAATCAAGCTGGGTTATACCCGCACGCCAGGCATGGCAGTCACATTCAGCAGTCTCCCCAGGTAATGTCAGCCTGTCTGTAGGGGGTCGGAGGTCACTGAGCTAAATGCTGTGATTTAGGTCGTCACTGAGCTGTGCTAATGGATTGACCTCACTTTGGGTGTCCTGTAGACTGCTGCACTCCAGAAACATGGGTGACGGTCTGACTCTACCCAAAGCTAAAGCTCTAGCTAACAGAACCCAACCTAGTGAGGGATTCTCCTAAAAAGAGGAACTAATAATAGCAAAGACAACTAGACACACAGCTCAGGAATTCTCTAGTTTAAATAACAATAATTTCAGAATCTTCACATGGTATTGACCTTGTATTGTATTGAGGCTATCCAAGTAGAGATGAGTAGAGAATCTAAGGTTACTTGTTTGCAATTAATTAGGATAGCATTTTCATGTAGAATTGTGTCCCTGCTCCTGCTTGCAGAAATAAACATTTAACAGTAGCACTCTTTTCCACTAGGTGACAGTGTCATTCCATAGTTGCATTTGCCTATCACTTTAGTAAGCAGTTTCTGGCTTTGTGAATTTTTTTCTTCTTCGCATAAGGTCCTCCCATTCTGTTACCCTCTCTTCTACAAACCCCCACCTATCTCTTCATCTCCCCCAATCTTCCTTCCCTCCCCTCCCGCCCCGTCCCGTCCTCCTCTCTAAGGCCTGGTCTTGGGATTAAATGGACCGTGACTCTCTTGTCGGTTAGCCATCGGCGCAGGTCTGAACAGGAGAGCTGTAGTATTAGGTAACTATTCTCTAGATCTAAACCTGCGTGCTGCAGGGTCACACGGGGGGGAAATAATATGCTGCCATGCATTGTGTGTGCGCGTGTGTGTGTTCCTCTCCTAACCCCACTAAAGGCCTCAGTATCACCCTCTGACCACTCACACATGAGTAGTCCTCTACCTGTAAGTGAACAGATTCTGGTTCTGGATCTGACTTGACACACAAACCTCTGATTCCAGCCTCACCTCTCACCTCCACTTATCTGTTCCTGCTCCCTGTATCTGCTTCATCCCTGTCTACACCGGCCTTCCATTCCTTCCTTCCACTCTCCTCCTCCTTTCCTCCTACATGTCTCCTTACCCTCTTCTGTCCTTCTCACAACCTCCATCTCTGGAGGAGGGGATCACTCAATTAATTTATACTCCTGAGTCCTGACCTTTCTTCCATTGTCTTTTATAGTTATTGAGAGTATTTATATATTGAGATCATTTCCTTGTCTTCATTTTGGTCATTGGTGCTGATCTGTGTTCTACAGTCAGTTGATTGTAAAAAGGGCTTTCGAAATGAAGTATGGTTTGTGAAAGTTAAAAGTTTGATGATGTCCTCAGTATTGCTCTCCCCCTCTTAGACCCAGTAGCAGATATTGAATGGACAGTGACTCTCCTGTCAGTTTCTCTCTTTCTGCCAGCCTCAGAGCAGGTAAGGACAGGACGGATCTATTAGGCAACCATGCTCTGAACACACATGCCTGGGTCACAATGGGCGAAGAGAGTGCTCAGGTGTCTACTCTGTGCCCTGTGTGTCCCAGTTCCCATTCACTTTGCTTCCTTTATGCCCATATTTAGTAGAGCTAAGTCACATGGTTTACAGGAAATCTTGCCACCTTGCTTTGTTTTTTATATTTTATCCAGTGATTTTCCATCTCACATGCACACACACATGCACACACACACACACACACACACACACATAAACACACACACACACACACACACTACTTTATACCACCTGAAGATGCATATCTGCACACGTCTGCATCTTCCAACATAAATGGTTGATATCAATTTCCTATGCAAAAGATTCCAAAAGATCAAAGATTTGGGAACAAATCAGTTTGTGTGTTTAAAAAACAAAGAGACACTGTTTGGCAATGAAGAGGTGTGACTGTGGGGTAATAGTGGTTGTTCCCGACTACTAGCTTAGTCATTTACTGTTGATTGTTGTTAATTAACCAGGGTAAAGTTTTTTTGTCTGACCTTTCACATTCTGGATAACCATCCTTCATTCTTAGCAGTAAGAGATTATAGACAGAGCACACACTATAGAGAAAAGACATCATTTTATCACAAAATTGCATGATATAAAAAGACAAAACATTAAACACAGTATAAAACAGTAAATTCACACAATGTCATCTTTGTAAATGACTACAGGCTCAATAAAGTTCTGTTCACCACCCAGCAGTGAATTCATCAATAATCTCCTGGTCTCAGCTGAACAGCTTTTTTATCAAGACTTTATTTTATTTTTACATTTTCTTGTTTTCTTTAAAACTGTTGTTTTAGTGTGCTTTAGTCTAGCAATTTGAAGTAACTGGTAACATTTGCAGAGTGTTTTAGTGTTGGGGTGCAAAACTGACAGTCCTGTTTGAGAGAGCTCAATGCATGGGCACTGCCAAACAACGTATGTAAAGAGAAGCTATCATTTAGCTTTGGAATTCATTGATAGGTTATTCTACAATTGAGCACTTTAACAGATCTTTCCTATCCAGCCTGAGACTAGAGTACCTAGTCTTTCTGTCTTTCATTGAAGCTGTAGTTCCCTCAGAATAGGTCCATGGCAGTTGTAGTTTATCAGGCAGGATCGGTCTGGAGGGGTTGTAGTTTTTCAGGCAGGATAGGCCTGGGGTAGTTGTAGTGTTTCAGGCAGGATAGGCCTGGGGTAGTTGTAGTTTTTCAGGCAGGATAGAACTGGGGTAGTTGTAGTGTTTCAGGCAGGATAGGCCTGGGGTAGTTGTAGTGTTTCAGGCAGGATAGGCCTGGTGTAGTTGTAGGTTTTTGGAGTCTCATGATGCAGCAAGCTTCTTAGCTTGACCTCTCTGCTTCCTTTTCCTCCTCAGACACCTCTTCTTGTTCAGACCGCTCTTAGTAACCCTAAGAACACACGTACACACAAACTTAATACACAATTCATTGTTGGTGCTTATCTTTAGATACAGGGGCTGTTATTAGTCAATGAGGAAATGGTGTAGGCAGATAGGTTTCTGCAAGTAAAAGTACAGTGTGGTTTTTAGTTTAATCCAAACAGTTTTTAGTGTGTGAGTGGGTGAACATTTTACATACATATGACCCATATTGGACGATATTAGGAATATATGAATAGACAATATTGGCATTTCTGAATTAAAAATACGCAAAACATGCTGTTTGTTGATTGTAGTGCCCTTGTAATGGCAGGGGAAAGTGAAGTGAAAACATTCAATGCAACTAGACACCAAAGTTGGAAACTTAGTGTTTGTGTTGCATGTGTTTGTCTTCATGGCTGCTAGCTGGATGTCTCATCAACTTTAAGCCTATTTACATTGTGTATTTGTTTAAAGTTTTAGTATGTGTGTCTACAGCGTGTGTATGTGTATGTGTGTGTGTGTGTGTGTGTCAACCAAGAAAGAGTGTGTGTGTGTGTCAACCACCAACCATAGTGTGTCTCTCACCTCTTCCAGCAACGGATCAGCCGTTTCCCTAGAAGTCCTTTTGGATTCACACAAACTTGTGCACTGTTCTTCAGAACCACACTGAAACACAGACACACACACATTATCACCGGCTTTTTGAACGTTCACTATGTCAAGCAGCTTGGAGATTCAGCTTCAGTGTGCACGTGTGCAAGAGTCTGCACACGTATGTTTGACTGCAAATATATATAGTGTGTATATTTTGTACCTGCATGTGTGCGTATGTGTACTCACATGATTTCATCGTTGTCACAGGTGGGACTACTGAGGGTGACTGCAAGGTCTTTCATAGGTCTTCTGACAGTCATCTGTGTCTTTAGGCATTTACACCTGCCTGGCACAAACGTGCTCTCTGCATCCTCCACTGTAAACACACAAAACGCAAAGGAAAGCAAATATAAAAACGTAGGTCCTCACATGTGATTTAGATGCTGGATTATGCTGTACAAGCACTTGACAGAATTGTACAATGTAGGCTATCAAGACAGGCAGAAAGAAAGATAAAGATGAAGAGAAAGTAAATGGGTACAAAGTTTGATATTTCAGAGAAAGTAAACTGTAAAAGATAGTGACAGAGTGAAGGTGTAAAGAGACAAACAACAAATTAATGGAGATAAAAAGAGATAAGAGTATTGGAGACAAAGATCGAAAGTGGCTTACCTGTGACCAGCAGACAGCAGAGACTCAGGGCAGCGAAGCGAACGAGAAGAGAGAGGAAGTGGAACTCCATACTGACTGCTGAGCTTGAGACTGACTGAGCTCCACCGTGTATGGCTCTGTTTTATACCCACAAGCTCCTCCTCTTCAATTCTCTGTATACTGGAGTTTCCACTCTCTCCGGAATTCCCCCCACTCTCCCGCTCAGAAATACCTCAGGATGAGATGTCCTTCTTCAGGATGTCAGGATCATGGCTGTCTAGCGCCATTTTTGTTGAAGGCCACTGCAACAACAGTTTCGTCACCGGACACCCCCATCTTACCCAAGGTCATATTGTCCACCATGGGCCATTTTGTGGTGCCTTTTAATACTGCAAAAGTCCCCTGTCTGCACAACATACATTTTAGTCATTTAGCAGACGCTCTTATCCAGAGCGACTTACAGTAAGTACAGGGACAATCCCCCCGAGGCAAGTAGGGTGAAGTGCCTTGCCCAAGGACACAATGTCATTTTTTCACTGCCGGGAATCAAACTGGCAACCTTCTGATTAATGGCCCGACTCCCTAACCGCTCAGCCATCTGACCCCCTGCCAAGTGCAGCCAAGTGCAGACATGTACTGATTTCATCCTAGGAAATGCTGGTGGTTGATTGATGTTATTGAAATGTACCATGAATGGACAATATCAATGTTTGTTTGTTTGATTTCTTATTGTATCAAGAGAGAGGGGCACTGTTTCTGATCTGGCACAGTGATACGTCTCTGGAGCCTGAAAGAGACTTCTTTGGCTCACTCTCTCGGGACATGTGATTTCTTCTAAATCCACAGGTTCTGAAGGATAGGGGTCCCAGTCAAAGTGAAACTGTTCCCAGGACAAGTCCTGGCTGTGTCCTTTTGGAAAGAATGTGGAGGGAATATTTATGCCATATTGTCTTGATAATAGTTTATGGATGACAGAAATAACATTTCAAATGACTTGTGTTCCCCAGCTGTGTGTCTGTCAGGATGGCTGCTGGCCAGATGTTTGTGAAACTAAACCAGGAGAAGATCATTCCTAAGTGAGTCTGGTGCTGTCAAGTGTTAACAGCTCTTCTTTACTTAACACTGCTCCATGTTTAATGCACTTCTAACTGTTGTGAATAGAAGGAGAAAAATGTTCTGGGGGGTAATAGAAGTCTGAAAGGACATGGCTGACATGGCCACCACTTAACACATAATCGAACGCGACCCAGTGGAGTATCTTTTCATGGGGCCTAACTGCTTTGTTGATGACCCTGGTTGTAGATATTTGGAGGATGGGGGTAGGATCATTGATTTGTTGTAGACTTTCTGGAATGGGGATCCCAGTGCCCTTGTTTGTGTGCTGATGTTGTGCTCTCTGTGTTTCTGTCCAGGTCAGATGTCCTTAGTCTCCTGAGGACCTACAACTGTTACCATGAGGGCAAGAGCTTCCAGCTGAGAGCCAGAGAGGTAGGGGGGAACAGAGCTACTTCACCCAAAAACCTCAGTCTACCCATGGAATGTTCTGGAAACCTTTCTGGCTGGCTGTTTGTGAACAAGCGGCCGGTGGCTGCCAGCCAATGTGGTAATGAAACAAAGGACTGTGGCCAGTTTCACAAGTGCGTGGTGTAGTGAGTGTGTCTGCGTCTCTCAGTGGTTCAGGGGCTCTGCTCCCCTGACTGCTTAATCCCATCATCTAAGGTTGTTACTGAGGTTAAACATGACATTTGACCAACAAGCGAAACGAATCAGGGTGTTACAAAAACATGTGTTCGTTTGTAAGAGCACGTGTGTAGGTACAGGAAGTGCCAGGTTAATTTAGCTACTGTGAAAGTTCAGAGACTGCAAGTGGAGCTAAGTAAACGTTAAGAGCAGTTTAACCGGCTGCTCTGATTAGCAGGTGTTGTGGAGTTGAGAATCTTAACTATGTAGCACAACAATAGGGGAAGCAATGTAGCTTCTGCATGTATTTGTGTGAGACAGGAGAAAGAATACTAAGGTGGTGTGATTTGGGCAAGCTGATGTTCTGAGGTTTTTGGACCTATTTTGTATTGGACTATGTGGTCTGGAGTTTCCCCTTACTGTATGTATATATGTGGTTAACCAGATAGAGAATGAGTATCATAGTTAATATGTGTGTGTGTGTGTGTGTACAGACTCCTGCATGCAGACACCATATTAGGTCATGGCTCTGGGGGACTTCCCGGGAATTGGGTACTGACCAAAGAGATGTGACATGACACAAACACACACATGCACATGAACACACACTCACACATCATCACACACCAACAAGGGTGGGCCTGATTTGAGAACAGAGCATTGACCTTTAAGTTAGACAAAGACAGATCCAAAGACACAGACACACACAAACACACAAATACCGGCCACTGGTTTGGACAATGAACTTGACGGATGCTTTGGTGAACTGGCCTCCGGACCACTGACCAAATACTTGACGGTTTGTGTGTGTGTGTGTGTAGGAGCACAGATACGTGCATAATATTGCTCAAATGTATAAAGCAGGATGCCGGAGTAAGGTCAAGAACCAGGATGAGGAACAAAAGAGCCTTAGACCCCTGCATTGTGACCCCAGCCGTCCAGCAGAGAGACAGGGATGCCCCCTCCCCCTTCATGGGGTCATATACCCCTTTCACTTTTGTTTAGTCTGTTTGAATTGGGTTTAAACCATGTCAGACCCAAATATACTAAAACTACGACATGCAGGATCATTCAAATTCCAGTGTTCATTCCAATAGCAAATTACAATAAAATACAGATTTCAATCAAATCCAAACAGTCCTGGTGCTAGTGGGAGTTTTGATGTTGGGAACTCGGATCTCTGCAGTTGCAGCAGTGACAAGACCTAGTCGTTAATCATTCCCTGAATGATGAAGAGAGTTGTAGGAAAGACAGTCAACCCCCCCAACTGTCTACACATCCTGCTGCTGCTTTATGTTCTTGTGAGTTTGTGTCAGTCAGGTGCTGCTGTCAGGATCTGGTGCTGCAAGTTGACTCTCAGCCAACCGCCCCAGGGTATCATGGGACTGACTCATGTAGACACACACACTCACACACACACACACACACACACACACACACACACACACACACACACACAGGTAGACACAAAAGAGAGGCACACACAGACACACTGGGAGACACACACGCAGACAAGGTGTGCTTCCCACGGTGCATATGGGAGGGTGTGTGAGCGTTGATGACTCTTTCAGGTTCTCATGTGACTTACCACATCTAAACAGCAAACACGTCACAGATCTCCTTTTCTCCAGCACACCTGTACATCACTGTAAAACTCACCTGTAAAAATGTTCACTTTTATTTTTAGTAATAATAATTGGACTAAATTCTCACAAATTACATCGCTCTATCCATGCGATTCTATGTCCTCAACTTATGTGATTCGATTTTCTAAGCATAATGCAGGCATGCAACCCCCTCTTCAGGTAATCTCTGAGAAACTGCAGTAGATGACACGCACTTCCACATACCACTAGAGGACAGCATGGAACTATAATTCTGTCTTCTGGTTCCTTGTTCCCTCTACCCACACCTCCATGATTCTGCTTAGGCTCTGTCCAAATCTTTGTTCAATAAGTTCAGTTGATTTAGTGGTTTATTGGTACTTAATAATATGTTAATTCATAGAAGTCAATTGAGATATTATTATTACAATTATGATATGTTAATTTGAACAGTTAGGATAGTTTGTGCGATACACTAATGCGTTCTGCAGAGAAGGGAGACTGGCGTTGATCACGGTTTGGAATGGATTCTTTTTTTGACTACGTAGTTAAGGCGGCAGGCGTGTGTTACTTAGGCGGCCGCCTTATCTGAAAAGTGCTGCGGGAAACCCTGCAGTTAATTTAATGTTCTTCAAGTGGTGTGTTTGACGTTGTCTGTCA